>CM051693.1:27851728-27904044 GCA_028022725.1 Lycodopsis pacificus
TCCTCATTTGAGAGCAGAGCCATGCTTCCTCTGGAGGTCGGGAAGCAGAAGCCGCGCCGCGTGTCGGAACCGATGTGCGGGGCAGACAGTCCTCCGGTCCCGACTCGACGCTTAAAGAACCGGGACTTCCCCCTGAGCTTGAAGCGCCGGCGGTCCGGTTCCGCACCTGAGCGCAAGGTGAACTGCGTCCTGGTTGGTGACGGAGCGGTGGGCAAGACCAGCCTCATCGTCAGCTACACCACGAACGGATACCCGGCAGAATATGTTCCCACCGCGTTTGACAACTTCACCGGTAAAGTCTGACATCAATGTGGCTGAATTTGAGCGTTACGCACACGTTTTACGCACACGGTTTACGCACAACTCGTTTAAGGTTACATGTCAAGTTTCCCGTTTTAAAGCATATATTACATGGTGTCCATGTCCGCTTTGTAAAGACACTCAAACACGTGCTTTCTATGTCTTCTCAGTGATGGTTGTGGTGGACGGAATACCAGTGAGACTGCAGCTCTGCGACATGGCTGGACAGGTGAGCTGCACCTTTTTAGAGTTTGAATATAATACACAGACTAACAGTTAACATAGCTGATCACGTGGTGCAGTTGTAAAACAGGTGCATCCGCTGCGGGCTACACGACTCAACCACTGAGCTTCACTTCTTTCTTTCTCGTCCTGCTTTTGTCGCCACAGAAATGGGGGCTGGTTGATGGAACAACCAACGTACGTCATCAGTGATCAATAAGTATTTGGCAGTAATGTGTGTAACAGTTTTGCAGTTCTTGGTGTGTTTGTGTCCCCCCCCCCCCCCCCACCATGCAGCCTATTTTTAGTCCTGGACTTGAAATCCTCTAAGACCCCTTTAGTATAAGTTGCCCCCCTGTGGCTCCAAAGCTTACAGCGCCCCCTGCAGGAAAACACCGCGTCTGTTTCAGAAGTTCTGCCCCCCCCCCCTGTCACCCTGTGCTCCATCGCCCTCTTTTGGTTGAGTGTATCCTTTCATCCTGTTAGCATCCCTTTAACTGTGTCAGTAGCCTACCTTTTCAAAGATCAAGTGACAAATAAAACCAAACCTTTTGTTATGGTAGAAAAAGAGAGAAACCCAGTTCAGTTTAAACTGTGCAGTACAACTACCTGATTACTCAAATCTAGACCAGATTAATTCCGAACATCCAAAGCTTGTTATACACCCTGTTTCAGATTCTGCAGATCAAAACCTGCTGTGATCCAACGAGCCAGTGTTTCGAGTTTTGATTTAGATAAAAAGACCCGAATCTGAAGCCAAATAAAAACTATTTTAGTGGTTTCTCATAGATCCACCTTGTGTCCACCTTTTTTTTTAAATATCTTCCATTTCCTTTTTTCGTGGTCTGTTCGTTCTGATTGATCTGGAGGTTTTTGCTTTCCGTTTTGTTCCTTGCTTCATTCATTTGTTTAGTCTGTTTTATTTTGAAAAGTACTCACTTCATTGTTTGGATTCACTTCCTGCGTTTGTCTTTTTCCCGCCACACCTGTGTTTCATTAGTCTCTTGGGTGTATTTCAGTCCTACTGTTTCAGCTTCAGGTTGTCAAGTTATTTAAATTAAATCATCATACTCGACCTGCTGCCTCCTCAACTCTTCATCTGCATTTGTACTGATGTAAAGGATAAAGCTGATGATATTCTACATTTTTCTCAGCAAGAAAACACCAAAACCAACAGTGAAGTAATCTACTAACAAGTAGTGTGTGTGTGTGTGTGTGTGTGTGTGTGTGTGTGTGTGTGTGTGTGTGTGTGTGTGTGTGTGTGTGTGTGTGTGTGTGTGTGTGTGTCAAAGCCTGATAAATTCTTCTTCTTCTGTGCCGTTGACCTCCATTAAAACACATCGATGAGCCTCACTGTTGCACTGGGTGACATGTTCCTTCATCATAATGAGAACAAAAACTGGAGTTTATTTTGACAAGTCACACACACACACCATCACAAATAACCACTACAGCGCCAAATGTAGATTAATCCGCAGCTGAAAATAGTCCCCAACAAAATGCACTATTTCCTCCTGTTTGTTTGATAAATGCAGCTATTTTAAGAAATTGTTGATTTTTAAAAAAATGCAACTAAACAGACAAATTGGGGAGGTTAGGGAGACACATTGTTGGCTTTGGTCTTGTCGTGTAAGAAAGATTTAGAATAACACCAGCCTCGTCCTGTAAGTAGCCGTTCATTCTAACCTGGCCTCTCTGTGTCCGGCTTCTCCTCGTGAAGGAGGAGCTGGAGCGCCTCCGGCCTCTGTGCTACAAGAACGCCGACGTCTTCCTCGTCTGCTACAGCGTCGTCCGCCCCTGCTCTTTCCGCAACCTGATCCACCGGTGGGTTCCTGAGATCCGTCGGCACTGTCCCGGCGCGCCCCTGGTCCTCGTTGGCACCCAGCTGGACCTGAGGGAGGACGTCCAGGTGCTGATTCACCTGGCGCAGAACCGGCAGCGGCCGGTGGGCACCGAGGAGGGCCGGCAGCTCGCCCAGGAGCTCGGGGTGGCGGGCTTTGCCGAGTGCTCAGCGCTGACCCAGAAGAACCTGAAGGACGCTTTTGATTCAGCCATCTTGGCCAGCATCCAGCAGACGGACAGCTGCAGCGTCCAGCAGCAGAGGCTGACTCTGAGGAAGAAGACGCCCGATAAGATCAAGAGCCTCTCGGAGACCTGGTGGAGGAAGATCAACTGTGTGATGGGAGAGCAGAGCTGTGACTTCAAGTGAGCAGTGACCAACCTGGGTCCGATCCTTTTGTTTCCGTCATCTTGGTAGATTTGGTTTGTTTCAGTGTGCCAGACGGGTTTTTGGATCATTACCTCTGAGGACAACACAACAGAAATGCAGATTTGTGACTCACAAGGTTCATGCTCAAGGTGTGGGTGGAGAACTCCACTGAGTTCACTGACCTGAGGGACAAATAGCACGTTTTAAGGACATTCCGTGTGTCATGATGACACATTTTACCGACAACAAAACCACTTAGTTAGGTTTAGGGAAAACATCATAGTTGGGCTTAAAGTACGTACGTAAACTAAGTAAAATGTAAATAATGTAGCAGAAGTTTGGAAAACAAGTCATATTGGGAGACGAACGCTGGTCTCCTGGTTGAAAGTTCTGTTTGTTTGACCCACCAGTCACCCAACACGTCTCTCCATAGAAATAGAATAAAACAGACATTTAATTGTTTTCCGTGGTCATTTAAGATATAGAACGAAAGAAAATGGAGATTGTTGTTAGTTCTGGTGACGACACACGTCAATGGGGCCGTAAAGTGTCGTCGCAGCTTGCCGGGAAGACGGCGGACGCAGCTCCTGAGACTTATCGTTGGCTTGTTAGCTTGTTAACTTGTCTACTCCGGAGCGGTGGGGAGTGAGGCGGAGGGACCGCTGGCCACCAGCCCCTTAATGTACTATTCTTTCTTGTATCTGTCTCTCACAAGTCCCCTAACTTCACAGGAGTACAGGATGTCATTTCTGGAGTAAACCTTCATCAATGCTCTGAACCAGCTTCTGTTTAATACTGTGGCTGTTCTGGTCTGCGGGTTCAGATGAGTCCACTGCAAAGAGGAGGTTCACTGATTCATTTGAGTCTTCTGTCATCAGTCAATCACGGATGCTATTTATAAAATGCTTTACACGTACACCGCTGATCGCTTGAATTAGCTGCCGTTTGTACTTTTTGCTTCCTCTTCTCCCTATTCTTTTTAAAAACCTCTGTATAACCTCTGTTCTTAAAAGGCGAGGCTCTATTGTGATTAGGATTTTAAGGTGAGGAAACCACAGGAAATGTATTCGGTGTTTTCTAAATTCTTTCATAATTTGGTCTGATGTGGGTAACCCCACCCGTCTGAGGCTCCCAGGAGCCTAAAACAAACGCCACGAATATGATCAGACCCAGGCTGATGGAGATCTAAATATAAATTGTATGTTGTTTTTCACTTTACACCCCAACATTGCAAGTACTTTGTTTGTAGTTATTATTTTTATATTTATTAACGGAATATGCTCAGAAGCCTCGATTAAAGTTGATAAGAACTGGACACTGTATCGTTTCATCTGTGAGGTCTTTGCAGCAACGTTTCAGCCGCTGCCATTTAGGGAACTACCGTTTATTTCTGATAAATATGTAAAACACTTGAGTGGCACTCGCCTGCGTCTGCGGTGCACTTGTGCCACAACGTCCGCTCTTTATCCTGCAGACAAAAGCAGCACATGTTGGAGAGTTAATAGGGATCAGGAGGCATTGATCGTCTCATCAGCTCTTTGATCCTCCTGTCCACCCCACTGACCCGGCCAGGCCGGACTTAGGTGGACTTGCGTGCATAAAAATACATCCTTACCTCAGATACAGTTTAGGAGTCAGGCAGTCAGAGCCAGAGTGTGATTTTTTTTTTTTTTTTACCAGTAATCTCAGCGGAATGTCACCACACTCGCTCGGCTTTCCTCTCTGACTAAGCGTCGCTCCTCTGGTCCTCTAATGGGAGCAGACAGGACCACCTGGACCGGATTAGACCTGCATGTGGAGCCTGATTCTCTCCCCACAGACGCCTCACACCTTGAGAAGGCAGCAGAGGCAGATTCCTCCACCTTTAAGGGTTTCTCTTAGGTTACAAATTCACACACACACACACACACACACACACACACACACACAGACTTAGATTCATTCCCTGGTGACTTCACCCTAACCACACTCTTAGAAATAAAGGTGCTAACTAGAACCGTATGGGGTCCTTCGGCTTGTCGTCACAGGAGGACCGTTTGTGGTTCCTGGTAGAACCTTTTATTAAGGTTCTACCAGGAACCCTTTCAGAGGGTTTTACCTAGAACCCAACATGAAGGGTAAATCTAGAAACATCTGTGAAAGGTTCCACCCAGGACCCCCTCAACAGAGAACCCTTCTGAGGTGTGATGGTTCAACCCATGACCCAGGTTCTACAGAGAATCTTTGGCGGTTCTATTGAGACCCTTTTTATTTTCTAAGGGTGCTCCTTTTCATATTCCAGGGGTTTCATCTAGGACCCACTCAAAAGGTTCTACCTTCAACCTGTATAGATTCTAAGGGTTTCATCTAGAACCCTTCCAGGGTGTTCTACCGAGAAACCTTTCATATGCCAATGATTTTTATAGGACCCACGAAGGGGGTTCTGCCAAGACCCCTTCATCGATTCAGCTTTCAGTCTCCAAGTAAGTAAAACACATTCACAAATAACACTGAAGAAAAAGTACTCGAGTGGACTTCCTTGGTTTCGTGCACTATCCGGTCCAGAGACCTCACGGGTCGGGTTTAACCGGTGACAGGAACACAAACAGCAGGAGAGCTTTCCTCTCCGGGCGTCGGGCTCCTTCTGACTGAACAACCTGTTACTATTACCTGCAGACATTCTGTCCAATGTGTTTTCACCCGGTCATTGGTTTCTCTTCTTCTACTTTAGTTTATTTCTTGTAGTGGTGAAGTACATCTTGTGTTAATTGTCTTTGTTCTCAGACCATTTACTGCATCAAATAAATTTAATATCTGCACTTTGACCTTTCAATCCAATGAAGGAGGACTCGATAAGATGATCAGTATTTCTTAAAAGCAATTTATTTGATTAAAATGAACTCGTGTACATACTGTATAACGTACCTGCACAGGTAGAAATAAAGCATTATGAACATTCTGCTGCATGCCGCTGCTTCCAATATGTCAAGTCAAGTTTATCTAAGTTTATGAAGCTCATTTCAGCAACAAGGTAAAGCACTTTACAACTTAACAAAGTGCAAAAAAACACAATAAAAGAACATTTAAATACACTTTAAAAGAGCGATAACTTTGTATATTGAAGGTAAATACGTCCACTTCAGTGTACTTCTCTCTGTCTCCATCCAGCTGAGTCTCCCTCTGGTTTAACTGCATCTGAAGAAAACCACATGAAGTTATTTCTCAGAAATGGAAGTATAAGTTACTCTGAGTTGTTTTTATTTTCCCGATGCAGCAGACTGAAACCTGACTGACCTTCACACCCGGTCCTCCTGCTCCTCTGAGTCTTCTGTCTGTGCTGCAGTGTTTGAGTCGTTCTCATACTCAGGATCAGAGTCCAACTGATGGAGAGAGACGACAAGACGAGAGTCAAAGGCCTCGCAGATGGACTTCAGATGCAACTGACTGTCAAGCTTTCAGCTGTATGAAAGCTGAACGTCCGACAGCAGATATCCTCAAAGTTTAGAGGACAGTGTTGTATGTTTCACAACAGCATTGATGTCAGTTATGATTCAACAGTGTGGAAGACCTCACAGCTGAATCCAGAAAAGATCAACAAAAACTCCTTCATTTGCTCCAAGGTGAGATGCTAATTGCGTTAGCTAGCTTAGCATGTTAGCAAACAAAGACATTAATTATTGTTAATGTGTGACAACAGATGTCTCGTGACTTGCTTACTTCAGGAATGTTAGTTATCTTAACCCAAACGATGATCTATTCCTGAACCTAAGGTAGGTTTGTTGCCTGAACCTAAATAAGTATTTCACGATATTTTCCTGAACTCAGATCTTTTCCTGAATCTAACTGAGTCATTTCTTGCCCAAACATAACTCAGTATTTCACGATCTTTAATTAAATAAATTGAACTAAGTATTTTTTTTTCCTAAACTTAACTAAGTTGTTTTGTTGCCTAAACCTAACTAAGTATAGTTGACATGCCGGGATGTAAAAGCTTGACAGGCCTAGCAACAGTAACCGAGGGGGAGGGGCTTAGCTGAGGGTCATTACGATTCTACATCCTTTAAATTGCTCTTTGGTACAAAGAACATTTACAGTAAACGTGATTGTATAATGTTTGAGAGTAAATACAAATAGGTGGTTCATAAAAATAAAGATTACTAATAAAGTTAGGTGTTAATTATCTTGATGACCTCATAATAAGAACAAACAATGGCCCTTTGGTGAGTTCTGTCACTGAGGCCAAATGTCTCTCTCACCTCCACAGCCTCTATGGGTTCATGTGGTTCAGTGGTGGAGCTCCGAGCTTTCTTCTTCCTGGATTGAATCCAACAACAAACAAAGACCACAAATGAATAAACATTGAATGACAACTCCAACACTATTGAAGGAAGTATTCAAAGTGAAAGATCAGTGAGGATTAGTTCTTGTAGTTTTACCTCATCCACAGACAAAAGAGAAGCAGAGAAATCGGAATCACAACCAGCAGAGTCAACCTGGTGCTATGCATGATCATTGTTGTTCTATCTAGAACTGGAGACAGACAGTTATTAGATAAACACTTTACCTGATCAGAACGGTTTGATTCATGAATAAACTTATCAGACGATGCTGTTTGTTAATCAGACGATTAGTGTCTTGGAGAAACTCACCTGATACAACAGTCAGAGTTAAGGTGGAGTTACTACGTCCTCTCATGTTCACGGCTTCACAGGAATAACTCCCACTGTGTTCAGCTCTGAAGTCAGTGATGTTGAAGATCTGTCCTGATGCTTTTGGTGAGTCTTCATCCTTCTTGTACCAGGTGTAGCTAGCTGCTGGGTTAGCATCACTGCTACAGGTCAGAGTCACTGAACTGCCCTCCACTATCTCAGCAGAGGGACTCACTGACACAGAGGGAAGCTTTGGACCATCTGGAGGAGAAAAGAATAAACATACTTAAAGATTATAATATGTTATCATAGAATATTTATCATTTTAATTAATATTTCAGTTAGTTTGCTTCAGACTGTCTCTATTATGTATCACAGCAGCTGTCCAGAGTGCTGATCCTGGAGCTGTCACAGGTGAGACTCCTGCTGGTGTAAAGTGACAATAAGAAGCTTGAATCATCTGTAATGTTCAACAACTCCACACGTTCTTCTCTTTAGATGCTGCTTGTGTCGTTAGCTGAGTCTGTCCTCTCACTTCCAGCTGTTGTAGGGAGTTATTGATTGTTTCTTCAGCCAGCTGGCTGATCACTTCTAGTTATGTTCTGGACATAATTCAGCTGAGTCAGCTAAACAGACTGTATGGAAATCATATTATTTGATCCAGTTTCTTCTACTAGTTCTAGTTTTTCTTTTTGTTTCCTTTAATAACACCATTAATTCATAAATACACAGCTGTGTCTACTTTAAGACTTCAGTGTGTTTACAGCTGTGATTATAATTGTATTCTTGTGTCAGTGTGTGTGTGACACTTCTACATGTAGACTGAGGGGCCAGGGATTGAACCACCGACCCTCTGGTTAGTGGACCACAGCTCTACCTCCTGAGGAATGTTGTGCTTCATACTTTTGGTTCCTCTAAAGTCACATACAGTGTCAGTCTGGTGCCGCCATATGAGATGTTGTTGAACCTCCACAGGCCGACACAGTGGAGTAAACTTACACACTGAAGGAGAACGCTGATCCTCATGTCCGCTTACAGCACAGGAATAGCTGTCTGCAGAACCATAGTAGACGTAAAGAGAAGAAGATGCTCTGTTGATGTTCTGTCCATTCTTGTACCAGAAGTAGGAAGGACGACGAGGCAGAACACAACTGCTGAGACACTTCAGCACCGACCAGGTAGAATCATATCTGCTCACCTCCACATGGAGACCTGGATCTGTGAAGAAGGATCAGAAATGTGATTTTATTAAACTGTCAACATTCACACAAGACTTTTATATTCTAGTTCTCTAGATGTTGAACATTTGGAGATGATTAACATGTGAATTAAAATGTTACCTGTGACGGACAAAGTGACTCCAGGTGAACCAGTATATTTCCCACCTTGTTGGTTTGTTATGATCCTGAACTTGTACTCAGCTGA
The DNA here is from genome assembly GCA_028022725.1 of Lycodopsis pacificus. Taxonomy (NCBI): domain Eukaryota; kingdom Metazoa; phylum Chordata; class Actinopteri; order Perciformes; family Zoarcidae; genus Lycodopsis; species Lycodopsis pacificus. Next base: position 27,860,513 of record CM051693.1, read on the forward strand.
GTCGCTCTCTCTCAGGTCTGTGATTGTCAGAATGCACTCATTCCAAGAACATCTGTTCCACACACGACTTGAATACTCAGAGTCTGTTATCAGATCCACAGGTTCACCATCTTTCTCTTTAAACCAGAATGTGTTGGTGATATTATGGTCCTGTATTCCAGGTGGGTATGTGTACCTGCAGTGTATTTCTACTGTTGATCCTTTTACAGCACAGACCTCAGTAGCAGTGCAAGTCACTCCCCAGTCATCCTGACTCTGTATCACTGAAACACAGAGCACATCAGGAACCACAGTCAGACTCAGAGCAACATCAGAGGACACACTCTCATGAGCAGTGAAGGAAAGAAAGAGTCAACCATCTACACATGATCTCTGCAGTTGGAAGGAACAGCAACGTATTGAACCCGTCAACTCAAACACAGTGAACAAGATCAAACAGCAGAAGTTTAAATACTAGAAGGGTGCAGTTCATGAGATAAAGAGTCTTCTTTGCTCTGTGCTTCTCTGTCTGTGGTCAGCTGCTGCAGAGTGAATGGAAACTGTAGAGAGATGCAGAACACTGAGGAGTGAGAGAATAGTGTGAAATGTAGATAACAGATCACTGACAGTCAGAAGTCGACACAAACACAAACTTCAGACGTGAATTCAATTTACAAAAATGTAATTTGTTTTTCTAAAACCCCAAAACCTGACTTTGCAGCATCTCTGGCCCCAACTTACAACATGTCACTCAAAGAGACACCAACCAGGAAGAGACTCACAATGAATAACACTCTAAATGTGGTCGAACGATTAGAGGAAGTTCCACAGAGAGATCATGTTAATGTGCGTACAGTCATTACTTTCATCCACATGACCACAACTTCACTGTCTTTCATGGAGCACGATTCTTCAGTTGATACAGTTTATGATGTTCAGGTACAAGTGTACAGAGATGCTGCTGCTGTTAAAAACAGCTCTGTGTTGGTCGTCCTGTAAACACTTCAATCTAAAGAAAGCAAAGTGGATGTTGCACCACATTTATAACATCAGATCTGTTGATGAACTGAAAACACAGCTTCCTCTGTTGTCCTGAGGAGCACTAACGGCCTCACAGTATAAATGTAGATGTACAGTACCTTGTACAGAGAGAAGGAAGACAACAAATCCAGCGGCTGCTGCTGTTGAACTCATAGCTGCTCCTCTCTGTTAAACCAGCAGGTCAGAAACACTTCATGTCAGTAAGTCACCAGAAACATTTCTACTTTAAAAAGGAGGGTGTTGTCTTTGAAGTCAGCTTGTGTCTCCTGTGATTGGTTCAACGCTGCTGTTGAACACTGACCTGGCTTCCTTCCTCTTTACACTATTACTATGCATGAACAGACCAATGACTGTAAACCCTCAAATTCTGAACTTCTTGAAATGATGTTGTGTACAAATGACAGTAAGAGAGTCAGTGTGCGTCTCTGACACAATTTTAGGAAGAATTACAACTTTTTCTTTCTCACATTTCATGTCAGGTCAAATGTACTAAGAGCTCCAGTCTAACTGGGATACTGGGCTGGATGCTGGATAACTGGGCCATGAATAGAGACACAGGTAAAGCACTATGGTATGTGACGCTCAAGGAAAGTGCACAGACGTTTTAATCAGTGTGGAAAGCTGATGTTATGGTGAGGTCTGCATCTAGCACGTCACCGCTTCCTGTTTCAGCTTTGAGAGGTGGTCTAATTCAGTCTAATCTGAAGTAAAACTAATATTAGAACAACCCAGCAACATAAAACGAGCTGTGTGAGGCTGCACTGAGGCACAGTGGTGCTCTAAGCTAAATGCTAATGTCAGCATGCTAACATGCTCACAATGAAAATGTCAGCATTTTTATCTGTTAACAGGCTAACGTTTGGTAATTAGCAGTAAACACAAAGTAAAGCAGAGGGTGAGTGTTGCATTTCATCATAAATCAAAGTGTTTGACATATGCAATTTTAATTCAGGAGATCAACAAAGTAACAGGACGTAACACTGAAAGTATTGTTCCAAAGGTGAGGCAGCAGTACAGCGAAGGTTCAATCACCTCTTGATTTTAACAGTTTTAAATCAACTAAAAGGCCAAAACCAGACCTCCATCAGAGTCTAAAGCTTCGACAACAGAGTGCTGCAGGAATGAGTCCTAAAACCCAGAAATGAGTCTAAGGTTCAGCACTTCCTGTTCCCTCGTCTCAAAGTCTTAGAGAACGGTCAATTCAGTTTAATGAAACAAGAATTCCACCTTAAAAACCTCCTTTTTCTGAGAATACCTCATTAAATATCTGCCCAGCAATGAAAAGAAGACATAACAACCACAGCACAGACTAAAAACAAACAATCCCGTCTAGACTATTGCAAAAAAATGCTTCCATACGTCCACATTTGCTCAGCTACTACATAATAATTTATGTAGCTTTTCATTTTCAGAAAACAACAAAATAAACATTTTGCCGTCTGTTTAACTCTCTGAAGTTACAGTTTGATTGACATGTTGAAGCACATATTTACACTGTTTCCTGTTCCCATAATAACTAAGAAATTCAAGGAGGTAAATACAATTCTTTGGGTAGTAACTGAAATGAGACTTAGGAGTCTAGAGCAGGGATTCCCAAAGTGTGGTGCGCGCACCCCCAGCTGCCTCTAGGGGGTGCGCGAGAGGAAAAATGTAATGGCGGTGCAGTCCCGTCTCCTAAAAATTACGTTCCCCCAAAACTAAAATGCATTCTCAATTACGTTTGACCACAAACGTGTTTTCTCCCTGATTACGTTTGTGTTTGCTGTATTACAAATACGTTTCTCATCAACATATCTTTGCCGTACTTTAGTCTTTATTATGTTTCTGTGATCTGCCTCGCCTCTACCCCGCCACCCACCAGTTGTTGCCCCGCGGCCTGTTCCGAGGGCTGAAGTCCTGACGATCGGGTGCCTCGCGGCGGGGGCGGCTGGAGACCTCGCGTCCCGGCGCCAACGGGTGAGCGCCGCCACTCGGAACCATAAAACCAAGTCCCGGATTTCACCCGGGGGTTATTCTGGATTGTGACCGGGTGATGTGCCTCGTTGCTGGGGAGGTGCGTGTGTGTATGAGCGCATTTCTGCCGGAGACAGGCGGCGTGTTGTGGTAGTATTCTGACCGCGTAATAGGGAGAAGGAGAGGCGGTGGTGGAGAGGGAAACAAATGTTAAAGAGATGGTGGAATGTATGATTGGAGAGAGAGAAGCAAACAAGTTGGACGTGATCCCGCATCCAACAACAGTGTGTCGCGCGCATCGATGCTTTGTCCGAAGACATCCTGGCTACATTAATCGGTCGCGTGAAGAAGAGTGAGTTTTACTCTCTGCAAGTAGACGAGTCTACAGATGTGGCCAGTCTGGCCAATCTTCTGGTGTACGTCCGTTACCTTTTCGAAGGCACGGTGCAGGAAGAGTTGTATGCGTTTTTTATCTTGTAAACAAACGCCAGGCGCGAGCAAACTGTTCTCTCATTAGTCCGATTTGTATGCGGCTCTGTGGCTTTTTTTTAAGGTGTGTGTGTGTGTGTGTGTGTGTGTGGAGGGGGGGGGATTGGGGGTGCGTGAACCCGGTCTGGATGTAGAAGGGGGTGCGTGGCCTAAAATGTTTGGGAACCGCTGCGCTAGAGGAAAAGTGTAATGGCGTCTGTTGGTGTAATAATATTCACAAAATAAAAACATGAATTATAAAAATCCCCTTTGTAAGATTTAAAATTAAAAACGTACAATTTAATAAATGCACTTGAGCTCCTTCCGGCAGTCTTGCCGCCTGCCGCCCGTCGTACACACGAGCCAGCCTAGCTTGTGCAGCTAACGTCAGCTAACAGCGAACTTCATGCATTCAGCAACATTCATTTAAATATGCTAAACTGGCTGAAATCGGGGAAACTGTCAGGTGGGACATCTGAAGCCATCCCAGTGAGCACTAACCCGGATTTCAACGTTGATATCTGGTTGATAAAGCGTTGATATGGGGTCTGAACGTCTTAGACGCGTTTTAACCGTGTTTTGAACCGGCTAAATTACGGTTACAATATCAACCTGTCACAAAACACCAATTTCTTTTAAAATATTGATGGTTTGTTCAGTTGTAGGTTGAAAGAGACGCGATTTTGGTTACTTTAAATGCATTTGTCCAAAATCATATTACACTGTCCGTTCATATGTGGTCTACACGAAGACGTTATTTCAACGCATTCAAAGTCTCATATAAAACGTCGTAAATATGGAACTATATTGACTGTTTGCTGCCACAATAAGCATCCAGGACATCGTAATTCGGTCCGTGTTTTACATTACCTTTAAATAAGACGGTTTGCTTACAGCTGTGACGCGCATGCGCAAATCCTTATACGCCACAGTCCGGAGCTTCGACTGAACCACAGAAGAAGAACAGCAGAGAGATCGTGCAGCCAGATCGTCAGGAACGGCTCCTAAACCCAAGGCTTCACGCTACACAAACTTTGTAAGTACGTTGACTACTTTAAATAAAGCAATCCTTAAATTATAACAATTTCTTTCACTTTATGCTGCCCACACGATACAGTATAGGCTGCTGGTTCTGGCATGCTATAGCTTGTAATGTTAGCATGCTAATTTGTAGCACGTGTCGCGCTGACGATAAAAAGTAAACTTAAATAGTCTCCCAGACTTTAATACATGTGTGTGTTTGGTGCTGCTAATGCATTTGGCTTCGTAGACTGTCGTTCCTACATATAAAGCCTTTTATAGGTACATTTTAAAGCCCATTTCACATCGAAAATACACTGCAGAACGTGAGAGGGGCTAAATACAGATTGGATGGGGGAGGGATTAAACAACAAAGCCTTGTGCAAACAAGAGGGCCAAAACATTGTATGTTGCTGCATGCTAAACAGCAAAAAAATGTATAGTATAATACAGTGTAATGCACAGTGTTGAGAATGTTACTCTATCAATGTAATAGCTTACAAATGAATAGTTATCTTGTTGATAGTGTAATAAGTAAGCTGTATTTACTTTATTAATGACAAGTTACTTATTACATGTGAGTATTTTTTCATTATTACAGCAGGTTAAAGTAAAAATCAAATGGATTTATTATCCAAGAAGCATAAAAACAGATACAAACAGTTACAAACCGAATCACACTATTAATAACAAAACAAACGACACACGACAGACAGTGTCCGCCCCATGGTCAGGAGAAGGTCTGAATCTCTCCTGGATTCACATCTCCTTTTTCCCCCAAAGTCTCTGAAAAGTCTCAAGTTACATATCGATCAGCTCAATGATTGGCTGAAGTCCAACAAGCCCCTCCTGGGCCTTGATACATTGTCCTAAACTTCACACCTCTCCCTGCCACTTCCACACCCCCGCTCCAGCACATTCCTCAAACCCCCTCTCACAGACACTTAATGCATGAAATGACCAGACTCCTAGAAGCAAAATACTGTGTCACATTATATCCATAATTAGGAGCACTTTAAAACTTAAATTCCTCACATACACCTCACAACACAGATCAACATTGAATACTATCAAACTTGTATTAAAGTTAATCAATATAACTTGATTTAAGATTAGAAAGGGGTACTATAATGAATGCTCTTTTCTACATATATTCTAGCCTAAGCCTTTTATCAAAAGAGTAAATTTGTGTGTAACACCTTTGTAATCACCAATATTTTGATAAGAAACTGTTATTTAATTGCATGTTTTTTTGGTACCTAACTGATTCCAATTATATTTATTTGGTAATCTAATAATGTAATTCTACCTAACAATGTACTAATTGTAACTATTTTTATTTACAGGAATCTTTCCTATCAAACACCCACAGGGACAACATCCACAACGTAAGTTGACTACATGAAATGTACTTGAATTTGTCAAATCTCAACACAAGCTGAATCTAACACAACTACATTTTACATTACAGTAATTAAAGACACACTCAAATAATCATGGATTCCAATTATTTGAAAGAATGGAGGAAACGAAAAGCCCAAATTGATGCTTTCAACACAACTGATGGTAGACAGGAGGGATCTTTTGCACACGAGGAATCCGACACATCTGTTAATGAGGGTTCCAACACATCTGTACAAGAGGACTCGTCCATGTCTGCACTCGAGGGGTGTTCTACACACTCTGTCTTTCCTACACACGAGGGTTTTGCTGCTTCCGCAGAAGAGGCATCGAGTGACGATGAGGGAGATGGGGCTGATTTTGGATATACCGAGTATCCAGATTCCAGTGACTCTGAACCAGATCTTGTTGTTACAGAATCTGATTCTGAAGATGAAGCTCCAAATCTACACAAAGACTTGGCAGATTGGGCTACAAACACAAATCAAACACACAGAAATTTAAACGAACTTCTCCATGTTCTCAGAAAACATGGTTCTCACCTTCCCGCAGATGCACGGACACTACTTTCCACCCCACGTGCAGTTAATTGTGTTGACAAATGCACTGTAAATGAACTGTACTCTGTGGTTAAAGGTAATATATGTTATGATATGAAAAATACCTTTTATGAATGGTTGTACAGTCAAAGTCTCTCATTTCATGATCTACTATATTCAACAATGCTATTCTCCTAATTTTATAGAGGCTGTCATACGGTCCGACCCCAGTGCCACAGAGTCAAACGTTGACAGAGCCATGGCAGACCATCTGAAGCAGGCTCCTGGGAGGTCCGGTGGGGGTGGCTTTTAAAAATAAAAGAAACATAAGGGTCATACATACAAACATAATGTTAACGCTACACTGACTGTTTATTGATAATAAAAAAAAGTTGTTTTTCAAGACAGGACAGGTGGGAGCTAGCTAATTTCAGCAGAATAGTTTTATTTCCATAGTTCATCTTTCCTATTTCATTGTGCTTTTATTTAATAAACATACTTCATGTTATATTTATATTGTTCATTAATAAATACAAATGTTAATATATTATGGTTATTTTCCTTTAAATTGTTTTTATTTTTGTTCCATTTTATTTTGCTTTTATTTAAGAAACACTTCATGTTATAGTTCTATTGTTCATTAATGAATAAAAATGTATCAAGAGCATTGTGGTTTTTTTTGAAAATGTTAATGTGTTATAAGTATGTAACTTTTAATGTGCTGTGGGTTGTCTAGTTGTCATCCTATATCCAGAAGCACTGTAAGCATTTCGGCGTTGAATACACGGTGAGGTTGAATGCACGGTTAAAACACGGTGAGGTTGAATACACGCCCAGTGAGCATTTTTCCGTTCAAAAGACGTTCAGAATTGGTTCAAAAGTGAAAGTATTTTCGCCGACTATCTGGAGACGTTGATTCAACGCTCACGTTTAGACCAGATATCAACGTGATGTCCAATACTGGCTTTCAACTGATAAATGTGGATGTGGTTTCTTAGTAAGCCTCTAAATCATGATATATTAGTATTAGCACAATGTAGAGGACGAAAAATTATAGTATTGCAAATCACGTTTAAATCTGGTCTAAGCTTCAACGTTGAATCAACATCTACAAATAGTCGGCGAAAAAACTTTCACTTTTGAACCAATTCTGAACGTTGTTTCAACGACGGGCGTAGACGTCTTTTAGACGACTATTCAACCAAAAAATGCTCACTGGGATCAGTCGTGAGAGAGAGAGAGAGAGAGAGAGAGAGAGAGAGAGAGAGAGGAACGGAGAGGTGCGTTGGGGAGAGACCGGGAGAAGAAATCGAGTCAGAGGAAGATGAGACGGAGGAGACCGAAAAGGAGGAAGGGATAGCGCAGACAAATCAGGAGCACATCGGCCCATCGCGGAGTCAAGGTGAAAAAGAGGAAACGAGAGAGCATCAGACTGGGAAAAAAAGAGGAACTATGATGAAAAGTACCTGTGTCTGGGCCAACGCAGATTCCCCAAAGCCACAGTGCGTGGTGTGCAGTGAGGTTCTGGCTAACAGCTGTCTGAAGCCCTCTTATTTACGTCGCCACCTGAACACCAAGCATGCCAGTGCAAGTCAAAAGCCCCTTACATTATTTATATCGAAATTGGAGGAGTTACAAAACAGCCCAAAACAACCGCAGTCTCATTCATGTGTTGGTCTATAAATGACGCACTACGGGCTTCATATCTGGTCAGTTACAGAATAGCGAGAAAGGGGCTACAGCACACAATCGCCCAAAACGTGTGCTTGCCAGCTGCCAGAGAGATGGTGGAATGTATGATTGGGGAGAAAGAAGCAAAAAAGTTGGACGTGATCCCGGCGTCCAACAACACTGTGTCGCGCCGCATCGATGCTTTGTCCGAAGACATCCTGGCTACATTAGTCGGTCATTAATTGTAAATTAAATGTGATAATCTGCCTCTGAGCCTGTGCGTGTGTGTGTGCTCGCATCCGTATTGCTCTTTAAAAGTGATACCTTGTGTAACTGAAAGTTATTGAAACTTGTTGCAGTGTTTCAGGGCGTTTTCACACCTTCAGTTCGTTTGCTTTGTTCTGATTCAGGGATTAATATGATACAATGTTGCAGTTGCCCCTTTGTTCGGTTTGTGTTCACATTTAACAGCGGACTAAATCTTGTAAACAAACGGCACGCGCGAGCAGACTGTTCTCTCATTGGTCCGATTTTTATTTTTAGGCTCTGTTGCTTTTTTTTTTTTTTTAAGGGGGGGGGGGGGGGGGGGGGTGCACGAATCCGGTCGGGATGTAGAAGGGGGTGCGTGGCCTAAAAAGTTTGGGAACCGCTGGTCTAGAGCCATGCTAACATTAGCTAAAAAACAATAAAAATGCTAACATACTGTTCACCATGCATAAAATCTTAGTTTAGCGTGTTAGCATGCCAACCGTTGCTAATTAGCAGTAAACACAAAGTACAGCTGAGGCTGATGGGAATGTCATTATTTTTCAAAAACGAAAGTGTTGGACAAAATTTAAGTTTTTATCGGATCATCGCTCCAGAAGATTAATTCATTGTCGCTGTTGAGCGACTTCAACAAAGATCAAAAATCTCAACCTCGTGGTGGCGCTACAGGAAACATCTGAAACATCGGAAGTCAAGAGGATGCGTCGTTTGGAAACCATGAATGTCTGTTCAAAATGTTACGGCAATCCACCCTGCAGTCTGTGAGATGTTTCAGTCCGGACCAAAGTGGCGGATCGATCGACCGATAAACAGACTTCACGTTGCCGTCCCTAAAGCCACAACGCTAGCAGGGCTAAACTGCAGTTACCAGTTCTTGGTTGTGTGCCTCCGCCAACCAACCAAGTTACTGTTTACAGCCATGTCCGTCCAAAATGGCATCACGTCGTCATTTTATGCTCTTAGACATTGCTGTGAAGTTTTCATAAACAGTGACCTTAGATTGCTAAATTCAAACAATTCCTCCTTTGAGTCCAAGTGGATGTTTGTTCCAGATGCAGTAAAATTCCCTCCAGACGTTCCTGAGATATTACATTCACAAGGATGGGACGAACGTGGGCTCACATCGCCCACCAAATTAGAATCATTTCATCCGTGAGTCCAGGTGGACCTTGAAGAAACTCCCTCCTGGGGTTCCTGAGAAATCGCTTTCACAAGAAGGAGACGGACGTTGGCCTACGAACGTACAGACAGAAGACAACAGGTCTGTATAAAAACAGCAAACCATGAAGTGTGAGACCAAGACACATTGTTGAACTTTTCTTCTCACCTGTGAGATGCTGTTTAGTCTCAGTCTGAGCTCACGCCGTTGATTGGGAAACCCGTATCTTGTTGATAGGAGAGTGAAAGAAACAAATCATTGAATTCATCAATGTTTGTCTTGAGCCGACGGCTGAATTATGAGAATTAGTTGATATGATTATAGTGATGCTCACCTAATCCACAGGTAGACAGAGATGACGATGACAAACAGGAAGAGAGAGAGTGTTCTTCCGATCCTTGATCTCGATGCACCTGTAATCAGATAGAAGCACTGATGGTTCATCACCGACTCTTTGAGTCCAAAAGATGGCTGTTCAGGTGGTTCATGTCATGTTAAGTGCAGTAAAAGACTCATGAATACCGGCCAAAAAAAGCAGGTGTAAGGTGGAGTTACTGCGTCCTCTCATGTTCACGGCTTCACAGGAATAACTCCCACTGTGTTCAGCTCTGATGTCAGTGATGTTGAAGATCTGTCCTGATGCTTTTGGTGAGTCTTCATCCTCCTTGTACCAGGTGTAGCTAGCTGCTGGGTTAGCATCACTGCTACAGGTCAGAGTCACTGAACTGCCCTCCACTATCTCAGCAGAGGGACTCACTGACACAGAGGGAAGCTTTGGACCATCTGGAGGAGACATATGGGTACATATTGTATTAATTTTAGCATGCATGGTATACACAGACTTTTGTAAAATGGGGAATACAATGAACCTTGTTAGTCACTTGACTCACACTGGACGTCTATAACTAGAGATGAAGAGTTGATCCATCCATGTTTATTCTCAGACTTGCAGTAGTAGATCCCTCCGTCCTCAGAGCTGATGGAGGTGAAACGATAGATACCTCCTTCTCCATGAGGATGTGTTTGGTCCTCCTTGTACCAGGTGTAGCTAGCTGCTGGGTTAGCATCACTGCTACAGGTCAGAGTCACTGAACTGCCCTCCACTATCTCAGCAGAGGGACTCACTGACACAGAGGGAAGCTTTGGACCATCTGGATATGCATAAATAAATAGAAATAAAAATAATTGAACTGCAAGTTGCACAAATGCTACATACATGTGTGGCATATGTGAAATATAGGAAAACAACCTTTTCCTGGCAACTGACCAATGTATGTTCCTTTATAAATTGGAGATTTTACTCACATTTCACATCAACATAGATGTATTCAGACGTCCTCCCCAGCTGGTTCTCAGCTCTACAGTAATACTGTCCAGAGTCAGAGGACTGGATGGAGCTGAAGACGAGCTGAGGTTCTTCACTGAGAGGACGAGGGTCTGGATTTACATCCTCCTTGTACCAGGTGTAGCTAGCTGCTGGGTTAGCATCACTGCTACAGGTCAGAGTCACTGAACTGCCCTCCACTATCTCAGCAGAGGGACTCACTGACACAGAGGGAAGCTTTGGACCATCTGGAGGAGACGATATGAACACAAATCAACTTTAAGATGAGAATACAATTTATATATATCATGTTTTAATTGTTCATTTAAGTAATTAAGTTATAGATGATTACAGATTGCTTTTGTTACATATCACATCAATGAATCTTTTCATGTTGAATTCTTAAGCAGCAAAATTGAATTTGCATTGAACTGTAAAACCAATACATACAATTTAAAAAATATCAGATTTTCTCTCTTTTGGGTCAAATCAATGAGGTTGGTTGATGAACTACGGTTGATCAGTGCAAACATGTGAAAGGTGATCTAGGTGGGTGTTTCTGTCTGTTACCTTGGATTAACCAGATGACATCAGACTAACCACACAGTAAACTCACACAGTGAATCAGAGCGCGACTCCTCGTGCCCTCTGAAAGCACAGGACACGTTGTCTCCGGGATAAAAGTCATCTGTGAAAGTAGAAGTTTCCTGGCTCGTGTTTTTCTCTCCGTTCTTGAACCAGACGTAGGAAAGACGAGCCGCTGGACTGCAGCTGCTCCGACACTTCAGCTCTGCCTCGGTGTGAGACTGGTGGACTGTTACTCTGGTCACCTGCACCTGGAGGGCTGGACGATATGAATGGTCACTAACTAACCACGGACATTAAGACCGTTAGCGTGGATCACGAGTGATCAGCTCATCTGTACCTGTGACGCTCACAGTTGTAGCAGGTAAACTGCTCCTCCATTCAAAGCTGGCTGTGTTGAATGTGAAGTGGTACTCGGATGAATCTCTCTCTGTCAGGTCAGTGATTCTCAGAGTGGAGCGTCCTCTCTCTGTGTCAACGACCTGAACACGACCTGCATACCGGGAGTCTTCACTCAGGTCCTCAGGTGGTGTGAGATACTGCCTCTGCTGATGATCAGAACTGAACCAGAATCTAGATTCAACATCATCTTCATGACTGTTGTAAGTGCAAGAAATGTCCACCGATGAGCCTTTGGAGGCGCAGATGCTTCTGTCAGCGTACGTCACTCTGCTGCAGGTCTGACCCACGACACCTGAAATATACAATATCATCTTTAATCAGCAGTTACAACTGCATCTCATATTGTGTTAACACAGAGCAGGTAACAACCTGACAACACTGACCTCAGTCACATCACAGTGTCTGCTCTGTGAACACAACGCTGTAAAAAGTGAACTACATCTGTGTTTTTACATGGGGCTGTTCTGTGATTGACACAGCAGGTCTTGTGTTCCACTTTTTACAGCGGTCAGTTCGATTCCCTCTCCCTCTTGCTAGATTGTGTTTAGAGAAGTTTCAGAGTCGCTGTTTCAAAAAGGAGATGTGGTTTCACCTCAGAACACTATGTTGGTGTTGTGAGAATCAATAAGACGCGTTCGACTATCTTAAGTCCTAAAGTTTGTAGAAGACGTGTTTACAGTGTCGATACTTGTAAGAGCCATGTTATGTTGTGAACAGTTCTTTTTTATTTTATGTTTATTACAAAAGTAATGCGTGTTATGCTCTTTAAAAAAGGGATATATTTTAGTTTATTTTCCTTTTCATGGAATAAACTACTTTTCACGCACTACGAGCCTCATCACTGATAGCTGACCATGGAAGGTTTAGCCTGTGAGAGCACGTACGTTGGACATGGTGGTCTACACGAGTCAGAACTCTTTACATCCTGCAAGAAGTGGAGAAGAAGGACGATGGAACAAGCTGCCGCTGTAATACTGCTGATGATCTAAGTGGAGTGATGTGGGTGTGTTGATGTGGATGGTAAACTGGGCTTTGTTTTACAAAATGTGTGTAAAGAAGAGAGAAGACCTGTAAACACACACATGCAGTGGTGGCACAGTGTGGGTTAAACGCTTCACTAGATGCTGCTCTGTTAGAGGAAGACTGTAACTCACACACTGAAGCAGAAGGGAAGTCCTCGTATCCTCTGACAGCACACGAATAGCTGTCTGCAGGATCAAAGTAGTCTGAATATGAAGGAGATGTTTCCTCCACAACTCTCTGTCCATTCTTGTACCAGATGTAGGAGAGACGATCGGGTAGATGACAAGTGCAGCGACAACACAGCTGAGCCCAGGTGGAATATGATCTCCTCACCTGCAGCTGCAGATCTGGATCTGTGAAGAAGAACAAACGTGCAAATACACAACAACAAACACAGATGGTGAACATTCGTAGGAAGTGTTACCTGTGACGGATAAAGTGACTCCACCGGGGACTCGCTTGTTTCTGAACTTGAACTTGTACTCGGCTGAGTCGCTCTCTCTCAGGTCTGTGATTCTCAAAGTGCAGGTGGTCATATCGCAGTAATACTGCACGCGACCCGCGTACTCCGAGTCCTCTCTCAGGTCCACGGGTCCTTCTTCCTGCAGTTCAGTAAACCACGATATCTTCTCCACCGGGACAGAACGTCTCTTGGCTGCGGGTGTCTGTCTGCAGCGTATGTCCACTGTGGATCCTCTCACAGCGCAGATGTGAGCAGAGACGCAAGTCGGCCCGTTCCTGCATCGTGCCGCTGCAACGCAGAGCATCACCAACACGTTAGAAACCACAGAGTCACCATAGGTCACATCAGATGACTGACTTTCATCTGCAGTGAAGGTAAATGTGATTGATGGAAACGAGAAAGAGAACGCAGAGAAAGAAGTGCTCAGTTGTACAGAGTGCAAAGCGACAATAGAAGATCTCCCTGTGCACTGAGGCAGGACATCAGAGAGGCTGAAAGTGGAGTGAAAGATCAGAATGAATCATGAAGGCCACAGTGTGAATTCTTAGAAAGGTGTGGTCTGTTGTGCGTGGTTCGTTTCCTCTCTGTGGACATGTGTGAGAACAAAACACAGATTATTGTAGAGGGACACTAAGGCATGGTTAATTATCTCAGCTAGAGATAATGAGATCGATAACACACACAAAAAATAACTTAACAAAAGAAATACATTAGTAGACATCATTTTAAACCACTTCCTGTTTAGCTAGGAAGCAGAATGGGGATTTACCTTTATCATGAAAGTACATTTGTGCATTTTAACAGGCAGCAATAACTATATTTTCTATTTTTACACTTCAACGTTACGAGTATCAGTGACTTTTATTTGAATTCAAATAAAACAAGAGTTTGGTGTCTGGATGGGCTGTGATAACAGCATCTCTACACAGAAGAAATGTGTTCAATGAAGTTTACAGGAAGACAAGTGAATGTCTGCAGGATGTTCAAGGTCTTCAACAAACTGCATCTCATCACACATCAAATCTGGAAAAGTGGACAAAAAGTGAGATCTAAAGCAACCTCCTCCTGAAGTTCCTCAAGTTCACTGAACGTGTGATAAACGCACTAAATGTAAATGTACAGTACCTGACACGGAGAGAAAGAGGACGATGAGTCTGCTCGTCGCTGCTGTTAAACCCATAACTGCTCATCTCTGTTCTTCATCAAACACTGTGCACCTACGTCAACTTAAAGAGGATGTGGTCTAGAACAAAAGAACCTGGTGAGGTGATTGTGGTTGGCACAGTTTCACAAAACAGAGGCAAGATTCTTCTAACCTGGCACGGCTTTCATGTGCTTGGAAAACGAAACTTAAGAATACTTTTGTGTGTAAGTACCTGCACTACTCATATATACATATATGTATATATGTTTTTGAATCCCTCCTCCTGTGTCTGTTGTGACCAGAGTTTGGCAAATTACTTTTGAAATGTCACAATCAACAGATCTAGTTTTGATTAAAACCTGTATGCATCATAAACTTTGTTTGCCACAGAGTTTATTTTCTCTAATAATTCCAAAATCAAATGAAAGAATCACATTGGCTGCTTGTCGAGGCCAACTTCCTGTTAACCTAAAAAAATGTCGTAAAAAATAAAGTGTGATTCTGTGTGATGTCAGGGTTTTAGAGACTGTTAACTAACTGAAATGTGGGTTTCATTTATTTTTATACATTTCAAATCCTATATGAAGATGACTCTTGACTTTAAAGGACCAGTGTGTAGGGTTTAGTGACATCTAGTGGTGAGGTTGCAGATTGCATCAAACTGAATACCCGTCCGCTCGCTCCTCCCTTCACGTGTCGGAGAACTACGGTTACCTTCAGGTTGCATAAAAAGCTGGTTGTGACAAAAAGTGAAAGTGACTGAGAGAGAAGCAGCTTTGCCTTTTTTAGAAGTCTGTGTCAATGAATCTCTGCAGGTTTGTGAAGACTTTTCAGGAAACTTTTGGTCACGTGCCCGATGTGTAAAAGCCTTTAATTGTGACGTTAAGTCTGAGACGTCTTCATACGCAGGACAAGAGTCTAACTGTTGAGGAGAGACGACAAAATAAAACTCACCTCATTCACTCACTCGATCAAAAACGTACACGAGAATGTTTAAGTGGAGACACTACAGGTGAATAGGGTAAAATAATTAACTCATAGATATCACCATCAAACTACACCAGTTCATTACTCACATTAAGACTATTATTGTTTGTATTTAAAGTTTTCTGAAATGTTATGTTTAAATATACAAAACTGTCATCTAATGGTAACGTTTATTGTATTTAGGTATGTTTTTGCTTCAATAACTGAGTTGAACAGACTTCAATGGATTTCTCTGCTCAGACAGAAGTGACATGTTGACAATCAGTATTTCTAAAAGCCATTTATTACATTAAAGTTAAATCATGTACATATGTAATGCACCAGCACAGGTACAAATAAAGCATGAATTATGAATATTCTGCTACACGTCGCTGTTAATGGAAACTGACATGTCAAAGCAAGTTTATCTATAAAGCACATTTCAGCAACAAGGTAATTTAAAGCACTTTACCTAAAACATCACAAAGTGCAAAAAAATAATAATAATAAAATGACATTTAAATACAATTAAAAATGTAATTTTGGAGCCAAGAGACAATAAAATAAAAACAAGATGAAATAGAACTAGAAAAAGCATTTCCTGCTGAAAATGCGTTGGAATGCTGAAAACTGAAATTAATCGCAAAAACATTGCTGAAAATAGATATCCAATTCCAAAAAAAAAAGTTTTGCAAATTACAAAAAGCTTAATAAAGTTTAAAGATTACAAATATGAAAAGTCATATCACACCTCTCCTGAAAGAGCTGAACATAATCATAATGTCTGACACACGTAAACAGAGGTTATTAAATGCCTGGCTTCATCACAAGCATTTCAATTAGAATTCACTCTTTGGGGTTTTTATTTTGAAATGGGGTATGTGTGTGTGTGTGTGGGGGGGGGGGTCCTCTAAAAGTCTCTAAGACCTGAATGACTGTATAAGAGAGAGACACAGACAGGGAGAGAGAGGAAAGAATTAGTGAGAGAGAGAAGAAAGAATTAGTGAGAGAGAGAGGCAAACTTTCTCATTTGGAGATTGTACTACGTTTTATCTTTTACAGCTTACATGACTATTGTCCTGCTCTGCCATGTCTTTCCTCGTCTCTCCCTCTTGTGTCGCGGTGTGTGTAAATGTCACTCGAATCAGGAAACTCATATCTGATTGGCCGAGCTGCAACACGTAACAGCTGCAACAAATCATGTGTGAATAAGTTTTTATTTTAAAATGGGGTGTGTGTGTGGGGGGGTCCTCTAAAAGTATCCAAGACCTGAATGACTGTGTGAGAGAGAGAGAGAGAGAGAGAGAGAGAGAGAGAGAGAGAGAGAGAGAGAGAGAGAGAGAGAGAGAGAGAGGGGAGTGCATGTCAGACTGGATGTTTATCAACATCACTAATGTGTGCCTGAAGCCATTTCATGGAGATAAAACAGGGAAACACCTCTCAAACAAATCATCAAAACTCCCATAACGGTAGCTCCTATTGCTCCGATATTAATGATTGAGAGGATGGATGACTTGAGAAACAGATCCTGTAAAAATTGTGTCTGTAGTGTAAAAAATGTGGCTTAACTGGCGAACTACAAATGGAGTACCGTGTTCTGTGGAAGATGTTTTTGAAGCAAAATTTAACATTGGTCTCTATGGAGCAGAAAGTTGGTTTTCCTCTCAATTAACGGCTTCTGTGTCAAATGTGGAAATCTGTGGGATTCCACAGTAATTTTTATACGACAAGGACAAGATTAGCTACTTCTACATCCAGAAATTATGCATGAAGAGTGAAGATTGTGGACACAGTGGCAAAATACAAATGTTTTTTTCACAAGAATCTCAAGCTGCTCTTCACTCTAGCGGTGACATCACGCACTCTGAGCTCTGCAATACACACCCATTATAAAGTCAGAAAAGGGCTGAAAAATCATAAAAGTTAAATTGCTGCAGTTCAAAAAGTTTAAAAGATATCAGAAAGCTGTATGTTGCGGCAATAGTTCAGGGTTTTCTCAACATTTGAAAGTTGAAATGGTGTCTGTAGCTGAAAGTATGAGGAAGTTGAAGGATTTGAAAGTTGAAGCAGTTTAAGAGGATTTGAAAATCTTCTCCATAGAAACCCATTCAAAAAAAAGTTGCTAAAAGCTTAATAATTCAAAAGGTTTAAAGGTTAGAAATATGAAGAGATATAGCACCCCTCTGCTAAAAGAGCTGAACATTTTGATAGTTGAACGGTTTCTGTAGCTTAAAATATGAAGGAGAAGAAGCGTTTCAAAAAAAGGGGGACGGAAGAAATAGTGGAACTAGAAAAAGCATTTCCTGCTGAAAATGCGTTGGAATGCTGAAAACTGAAATTAATCGCAAAAACATTGCTGAAAATAGATATCCAATTCAAAAACAAATTGCAAAAAGCTTAATAATTCAAAAAGTTTAAAGATTACAATATGAAAAGTCATATCACACCTCTCCTGAAAGAGCTGAACATTTTGATATTTGAACAGTTTCTGTGGCTTAAAAAAATTCATCAGTGGTGATATTTGTAGTAGTAGAAGTTGTAGTAGAAGTATTATTAGTAGAAGTATTAGTAGCATTAGAATAACTACTAGTAGTAGTATTAGTGATATTTGTAGTAGTAGTAGAAGTTGTAGTAGAAGCATCAGTAATTAGAAGAAGTAGTCAAAGACGTACTATCAGTAGTCATAGTAATAGCTGTAGTATTGGTCGTAGTATTTAATATCACAGTAGTAGTAGTAGTAGTAATAGTAATAGTAATGGCAGTAGAAGATGTAGCAGTAGTAGTAGTACTAGTAGCAGTCGTACTAATAGCTGTAGTAGTATTACTACTTTTAGTAGCATGAATAGCAGTAGTAGTAGCAGTTGTCGTATAAGTAATAGTAGTAGTGGTAGTAATAGCAGTAGTGGTAGTAATAATATTGATGGTAGCAGTAATAGCAGTAGCAGTAGTAGTAATAGTAGCAACAGCAAAAGTTATAGTAGAAGTAGTAGTAGCAGTAGTAGTAATACTATATTAGCAGCAGTAGTAGTTAGAGCATTCATTTTTTTAACAAAAAAGCCAAATTTTGAGCTTGTTTAAATACAGTTAATCCATGGGGCTTTTATTTTGAAAGGGTGGGGCTGGGTGGGGGAGGGAGGGGGAGAGGAGACATAATCATAATGTTTGACACACATAAACAGGTTATTAAATTACAGGCTTCATCACAAGCAGTTCAGTTAGAATTCACTCTCTGGGGCTTTTATTTTGAAATGGGGTGTGGGGTGTGGGGGAGAGGAGACAGAATCATAATGTTAGATAAACACAAACCGGTTATTAAATGACAGGCTCATCACAAGCATTTCAGTTAGGATTCATTCTGTGGGGCTTTTATTTTAAAATGGCGTGTGTGTGTGTGTGTGGGGGGGGGGACCTGAATGACTGTATGAGATAGAGGGAGAGGAGTGTATGTGTGTGTGTCTGTGAGTGTGTCTTTGTCAACATCACTAATTACTGGCTCAATCGCAAACACCTGTGTGCCTGAAGCCATTTGAAAATATTCTCCATAGAGATCCCATTGAAAATAAAAACCTTAATAATTCAAAAAGTTCAAAGGTTAGAAATATGAAAAGTCATAGCACCCCTCTGGTGAAAGAGCTGAACATTTTAATAGTTGAACGGTTTCTGTAGCTTAAAAAATGAAGGACAAGAAGCGTTGCGACGGAAGAAATAGAAGTTGAATAAAGATTCGAAGAACAATAGTTGGAATGCTTAACAGCATTCCAACAACTAGAAAAAGCATTTCCTGCTGAAAATGCGTTGGAATGCTGAAAACTGAAATTAATTGCAAAAACATTGCTGAAAATAGATATCCAATTCAAAAACAAATTGCAAAAAGCTTAATAATTCAAAAAGTTTAAAGATTACAAATATGAAAAGTCATATCACACCTCTCCTGAAAGAGCTGAACATTTTGATATTTGAACAGTTTCTGTGGCTTAAAAAAATTCATCAGTGGTGATATTTGTAGTAGTATAAGTTGTAGTAGAAGTATTAGTAGCATTAGAATAACTACTAGTAGTAGTGATATTTGTAGTAGTAGTAGAAGTTGTAGTTGTAGTAGAAGTATTATGAGTAGAAGTATTAGTAGCATTAGAATAACTACTAGTAGTAGTATTAGTGATATTTGTAGTAGTAGTAGAAGTTGTAGTAGAAGCATTAGTAATTAGAAGAAGTAGTCGAAGACGTACTATCAGTAGTCATAGTAATAGCTGTAGTATTGGTCATAGTATTTAATATCACAGTAGTAGTAGTAGTAACAGTAATAGTAATGGCAGTAGAAGATGTAGCAGTAGTAGTAGTACTAGTAGCAGTCGTACTAATAGCTGTAGTAGTATTACTGCTTTTAGTAGCATGAATAGCAGTAGTAGTAGCAGTTGTCGTATAAGTAATAGTAGCAGTGGTAGTAATAGCAGTAGTGGTAGTAATAATATTGATGGTAGCAGTAATAGCAGTAGCAGTAGTAGTAATAGTAGCAACAGCAAAAGTTATAGTAGAAGTAGTAGTAGCAGTAGTAGTAATACTATATTAGCAGTAGTAGTTAGAGCAGAAAACAAAAGCAGAAGAAATAGAAGTTGAATAAAGATTCGAAGAACAATAGTTGGAATGCTTAACAGCATTCCAACAATAAAGATTCGAAGAACAATAGTTGGAATGCTTAACAGCATTCCAACAATAAGACTGGTATGAAATACAGGAATACAAGTTACAGTGCGAGTGGTTCATAATCTGGCAGAGGATCAGACATAAACCATTAAGTGCTTTATGAACATACCGTAATATTTTGAAAATGAATTCTTTGATCTACAGGAAGCCGGTGTAAAGACCTCAGATAATAACTTTGTATATTGAAGGTAAATACGTCCCCTTCAGTGTACTTCTCTCTGTCTCCATCCAGCTGAGTCTCCCTCTGGTTTAACTGCATCTGAAGAAAACCACATGAAGTTATTTCTCAGAAATGGAAGTATAAGTTACTCTGAGTTGTTTTTATTTTCCCGATGCAGCAGACTGAAACCTGACTGACCTTCACACCCGGTCCTCCTGCTCCTCTGAGTCTTCTGTCTGTGCTGCAGTGTTTGAGTCGTTCTCATACTCAGGATCAGAGTCCAACTGATGGAGAGAGACGACAAGACGAGAGTCAAAGGCCTCGCAGATGGACTTCAGATGCAACTGACTGTCAAGCTTTAAGCTGTATGAAAGCTGAACGTCCGACAGCAGATATCCTCAAAGTTTAGAGGACAGTGTTGTATGTTTCACAACAGCATTGATGTCAGTTATGATTCAACAGTGTGGAAGACCTCACAGCTGAATCCAGAAAAGATCAACAAAAACTCCTTCATTTGCTCCAAGGTGAGATGCTAATTGCGTTAGCTAGCTTAGCATGTTAGCAAACAAAGACATTAATTATTGTTAATGTGTGACAACAGATGTCTCGTGACTTGCTTACTTCAGGAATGTTAGTTATCTTAACCCAAACGATGATCTATTCCTGAACCTAAGGTAGGTTTGTTGCCTGAACCTAAATAAGTATTTCACGATATTTTCCTGAACTCAGATCTTTTCCTGAATCTAACTGAGTCATTTCTTGCCCAAACATAACTCAGTATTTCACGATCTCTAATTAAATAAATTGAACTAAGTATTTTTTTTTCCTAAACTTAACTAAGTTGTTTTGTTGCCTAAACCTAACTAAGTATAGTTGACATGCCGGGATGTAAAAGCTTGACAGGCCTAGCAACAGTAACCGAGGGGGAGGGGCTTAGCTGAGGGTCATTACGATTCTACATCCTTTAAATTGCTCTTTGGTACAAAGAACATTTACAGTAAACGTGATTGTATAATGTTTGAGAGTAAATACAAATAGGTGGTTCATAAAAATAAAGATTACTAATAAAGTTAGGTGTTAATTATCTTGATGACCTCATAATAAGAACAAACAATGGCCCTTTGGTGAGTTCTGTCACTGAGGCCCAATGTCTCTCTCACCTCCACAGCCTCTATGGGTTCATGTGGTTCAGTGGTGGAGCTCCGAGCTTTCTTCTTCCTGGATTGAATCCAACAACAAACAAAGACCACAAATGAATAAACATTTAATGACAACTCCAACACTATTGAAGGAAGTATTCAAAGTGAAAGATGAGTGAGGATTAGTTCTTGTAGTTTTACCTCATCCACAGACAAAAGAGAAGCAGAGAAATCGGAATCACAACCAGCAGAGTCAACCTGGTGTGAGCTGGAGACAGAGTTATTAGATAAACACTTTACCTGATCAGAACGCTTTGATTCATGAATAAACTTATCAGACGATGCTGTTTGTTAATCAGACGATTAGTGTCTTGGAGAAACTCACCTGATACAACAGTCAGAGTTAAGGTGGAGTTGCTACGTCCTCTCATGTTCTGGGCTTCACAGGAATAACTCCCACTGTGTTCAGCTCTGATGTCAGTGATGTTGAAGATCTGTCCTGATGCTTTTGGTGAGTCTTCGTCCTGCTTGTACCAGGTGTAGCTAGCTGCTGGGTTAGCATCACTGCTACAGGTCAGAGTCACTGAACTGCCCTCCACTATCTCAGCAGAGGGACTCACTGACACAGAGGGAAGCTTTGGACCATCTGGAGGAGACGTGTTAACAGAGATTATTCTCGGTAAAGATTGTGTTCATACAGAAGAACAAGTGGCAATGGAATAATAAACTGTGAATGGCTGTGTGTAGCAGCATTTCTGATTTTCAAGGTGGTCTGGGTCCCAAAACAGAATAAAACCCTAAAATGTCCTGAAGCTGCTCAGTGAATTACAGCAGACTGAATGTGAAGCAAGTAGAGCTGAAGAAAGTAGTTATGATCAGTGAACTCTTCTCCTGCAAACACTGGACAGATTTAAGATGTTTGTTATCTTTAATAAACTGTTTCACTCACATTTCACATCAAAAGAGATGAATTCAGATCTCTTCGTCCCCAGCTGGTTGTCAGCTCTACAGTAATACTGTCCAGAGTCAGAGGACTGGATGGAGCTGAAGACGAGCTGAGGTTCTTCACTGAGAGGACGAGGGTCTGGATTTACATCCTGCTTGTACCAGGTGTAGTTAGCTGCTGGGTTAGCATCACTGCTACAGGTCAGAATCACTGAACTGCCCTCCACTATCTCAGCAGAGGGACTCACTGACACAGAGGGAAGCTTTGGACCATCTGGAGGAGACGTGTTAACAGAGATTATTCTGGGTAAAGATTGTGTTCATACAGAAAAACAAGTGGTAATGGAATAATAAACTGTGAATGTTTGTGTGAAGCAGCATTTCAGACTTTGAAGGTGTTCTGACAAATGGATGTGTGACGGTTTGAATCTGGATCCCAAAACAGAATAAAACCCTAAAATGTCCTGAAGCTGCTCAGTGAATTACAGCAGACTGAATGTGAAGCAAGTAGAGCTGAAGAAAGTAGTTATGATCAGTGAACTCTTCTCCTGCAAACACTGGACAGATTTAAGATGTTTGTTATCTTTAATGAACTGTTTCACTCACATTTCACATCAATAGAGATGAATTCAGATCTCTTCGTCCCCAGCAGGTTCTCAGCTCTACAGTAATACTGTCCAGAGTCAGAGGACTGGATGGAGCTGAAGACAAGCTGAGGTTCTTCACTGAGAGGACGAGGGTCTGGATTTACATCCTGCTTGTACCAGGTGTAGTTAGCTGCTGGGTTAGCATCACTGCTACAGGTCAGAGTCACTGAACTGCCCTCCACTATCTCAGCAGAGGGACTCACTGACACAGAGGGAAGCTTTGGACCATCTGGAGGAGACGTGTTAACAGAGATTATTCTCGGTAAAGATTGTGTTCATACAGAAGAACAAGTGGTAATGGAATAATAAACTGTGAATGGCTGTGTGTAGCAGCATTTCTGATTTTCAAGGTGGTCTGGGTCTCAAAACAGAATAAAACCCTAAAATGTCCTGAAGCTGCTCAGTGAATTACAGCAGACTGAATGTGAAGCAAGTAGAGCTGAAGAAAGTAGTTATGATCAGTGAACTCTTCTCCTGCAAACACAGGACAGATTTAAGATGTTTGTTATCTTTAATGAACTGTTTCACTCACATTTCACATCAATAGAGATGAATTCAGATCTCTTCATCCCCAGCTGGTTGTCAGCTCTACAGTAATACTGTTCAGAGTCAGAGGACTGGATGGAGCTGAGGACAAACTGAGGTCCTTCACCTGGAAGACGACGGTCTGGATTTCCTTTCTTGTACCAGGTGTAGTTAGCTGCTGGGTAAGCATCACTGCTACAGGTCAGAGTCACTGAACTGCCCTCCACTATCTCAGCAGAGGGACTCACTGACACAGAGGGAAGCTTTGGACCATCTGGAGGAGAAAAGAATAAACATACTTAAAGATTATAATATGTTATCATAGAATATTTACCATTTTAATGAATATTTCAGTTTGTTTGTTTCAGACTGTCTCTATTGTCAGCTGTGTCTACTTTAAGACTTCAGTGTGTTTACAGCTGTGATTATAATTGTATTCTTGTGTCAGTGTGTGTGTGACACTTCTACATGTAGACTGAGGGGCCAGGGATTGAACCACCGACCCTCTGGTTAGTGGACCACAGCTCTACCTCCTGAGGAATGTTGTGCTTCATACTTTTGGTTCCTCTAAAGTCACATACAGTGTCAGTCTGGTGCCGCCATATGAGATGTTGTTGAACCTCCACAGGCCGACACAGTGGAGTAAACTTACACACTGAAGGAGAACGCTGATCCTCATGTCCTCTTACAGTACAGGAATAGCTGTCTGCATAACCATAGTAGGCGAAATGAGAAGATCCTGTCCTGTAGTGCTGTCCATTCTTGTACCAGAAGTAGTAACGATGTACACTCAGAACACAACTGGTGAGACACTTCAGGTCCAACATGGTAGAATCAGATCTGCTCACCTCCACCTGGAGACCTGGAAGTGAGAAGAAGGATCAGAAATGTGATTTTATTAAACTGTCAACATTCACACAAGACTTTTATATTCTAGTTCTCTAGATGTTGAACATTTGGAGATGATTAACATGTGAATTAAAATGTTACCTGTGACGGACAAAGTGACTCCAGGTGAACCAGTATATTTCACACCTTGTTGGTTTGTTATGATCCTGAACTTGTACTCAGCTGAGTCGCTCTCTCTCAGGTCTGTGATTCTCAGAATGCAATTATACTCAGAACATCTGTACTCCACACGACCTGAATACTCAGAGTCTGTTCTCAGATCCACAGGTTTACCATCTTTCTCTTTAGTAAACCAGAATGTGTTGGTGATATCACGGTGCTGTATTCTAGGTGGGTATGTGTACCTGCAGTGTATTTCTACTGTTGATCCTTTTACAGCACAGAACTCAGTAGGAGTGCAAGTCACTCCCCAGTCATCCTGACTCTGTATCACTGAAACACAGAGCACATCAGGAACCACAGTCAGACTCAGAGCAACATCAGAGGACACACTCTCATGAGCAGTGAAGGAAAGAAAGAGTCAACCATCTACACATGATCTCTGCAGTTGGAAGGAACAGCAACGTATTGAACCCGTCAACTCAAACACAGTGAACAAGATCAAACAGCAGAAGTTTAAATACTAGAAGGGTGCAGTTCATGAGATAAAGAGTCTTCTTTGCTCTGTGCTTCTCTGTCTGTGGTCAGCTGCTGCAGAGTGAATGGAAACTGTAGAGAGATGCAGAACACTGAGGAGTGAGAGAATAGTGTGAAATGTAGATAACAGATCACTGACAGTCAGAAGTCGACACAAACACAAACTTCAGACGTGAATTCAATTTACAAAAATGTAATTTGTTTTTCTAAAACCCCAAAATCTGACTTTGCAGCATCTCTGGCCCCAACTTACAACATGTCACTCAAAGAGACACCAACCAGGAAGAGACTCACAATGAATAACACTCTAAATGTGGTCGAACGATTAGAGGAAGTTCCACAGAGAGATCATGTTAATGTGCGTACAGTCATTACTTTCATCCACATGAACACAACTTCACTGTCTTTCATGGAGCACGATTCTTCAGTTGATACAGTTTATGATGTTCAGGTACAAGTGTACAGAGATGCTGCTGCTGTTAAAAACAGCTCTGTGTTGGTCGTCCTGTAAACACTTCAATCTAAAGAAAGCAAAGTGGATGTTGCACCACATTTATAACATCAGATCTGTTGATGAACTGAAAACACAGCTTCCTCTGTTGTCCTGAGGAGCACTAACGGCCTCACAGTATAAATGTAGATGTACAGTACCTTGTACAGAGAGAAGGAAGACAACAAATCCAGCGGCTGCTGCTGTTGAACTCATAGCTGCTCCTCTCTGTTAAACCAGCAGGTCAGAAACACTTCATGTCAGTAAGTCACCAGAAACATTTCTACTTTAAAAAGGAGGGTGTTGTCTTTGAAGTCAGCTTGTGTCTTCTGGGGTTGGTTCAGTTATGTTAAACAGTTATCAAGCTGTTAGAACGCCCGCCTGGCTTCCTTCCTCTTTACGTTAAAATGCGCATTCACACATTGAGGCCTCTAAATGAAGAAGTCAATCTTGCAGCTGTTTGTGCTGCAGTTGCGCAGCTGAAATGACGGGGAGTCATCTCGTCACCGTCTCATTCTAGAGGAAAAGACAGGTGATCACCAAAGGCAGTAGTATTCATCTTGTGGAGACCACAAAGGTCTTGAACTACAACCATGTCCAGTATGGAGTACAGTGGGAGTTATCTCTGGTGGCAGTAAATTCATCACAACCCTGGTGACCTCAGAGCTGCACTACCTGTTCTGGCCACAGGGAGAAGCCACAACTGGTGAGACTCTCATCATATGTTACAAATGAAATCAAGTTGCACATTCTAATCCTGTTTTTGTTTCGTAGCTGTGCACCTCTGTAGCTTCGCTGCTTCGTAATTGTACCGCTGATACTTTTTGTCTACTCGGCTATAGTCCATCTTCCTTTTTACCCAATTAAAAAAGAGAGAGAGCATGACAGAATAAATGTATACATGTGATGTATACTGTGATGAAATGTGCTTTTGCATATAGTGCCATTGAGTGTTATTGATGTATCATAATTTCTGTTTTACTCCACCATCATCCAGTCTGTCCTCTGCTCCTCTATCTCTGTGTGGTTTGGATCGGCCACTAAACAGGACAGGAACAGACTACAACGGACTGGCAGGTCTGCAGAGAGGATCATTGGTTCCAGCCTGCCCTCCATCCTGGACCTGTTCACCTCCAGAGTCAGGAAACGGGCAGGAAAGATCACTGCAGACCATCACACCCTGACACAAGCTGTTCCAACTCCTCCCCTCTGGAGGGCGCTACAGAGCTCTGTTCGCCAAAACCACCAGACACAGGAACAGCTTCCTTCTGCCGTCACTCTGATGAACAATGAATCAGTCATACTGCACTAATAATAATAATAATAATACATTTTATTTATATAGCGCTTTTCTTGACACTCAAACACACTTTACATTAAAATCATCATATATAAAAACAATACACTAAAAACAAAGTACACACTACTACCTCTGTTTGCACTATTACCACCATTTGCATTAATATCCTAAATCCATTGTGCATTGTCGTTTACGTTCATATATATTCTTCGATATATATTCATACTCTACATAGCAGTGACATGTGTATGCTTAGTTTCTCTGTTCTGCTTTGTTGTCTTTAATGTCCTTGTTTTTATATTGTTCTTGTGTATTTGTATATTCCATGTATGCACGTTGAGCGCGTAAACCGCATACATGGCCAATAAAGCTGCTTCTGATTCTGACGTCTGTGTTTGTTTTCCTCCTGAACTAAACTGCATGAATTCAAACCGACCAATCGCAGCGCGGGACATGTAAGATCGCACCCGACGTTCCACGCCGACGTTCGACAAACGGACCAATGGTGAAGGAGATGGGCGGGGCCTGGCGGATTCAAACGGAACATGGCTGCGGGTAAGGATGTGGACGACAACACACACAATAGAAGGTAAGAAGAACGAACGAACGAACGCGTGCGTGTGTACGTGTTTCCAGTGTTACTTACATTGACGCGGTATTAGAGTAGTATTTGCGTTCGTACGTGGGGAATTATCTGCGTGCTTTAGCTAACGTTAGCACGGTTAGCTCAGCTGAGGGATCGTGTGTTGGTGTGACGTCAGCTGACGTTCATTTAACTAAGTTAACGTTCAGTATGCAGGACTGTGGACTCAACCCACTGCTTCTATGTTTCCTCCTTCTATGTAACTGTTGTACGTTACATAGAAGATGTATGAACGTGATATCAATAATATGCATTGATTCCTGCCTTTGTTTAGCTCATAGTGTTCAAGCTCTGCTGGACTTGTCAGAGGTGTTGTGTCATTATTCGGTCTTTTGTGGCTGTAGAAGCAGCTCTCTCAAGCCTGAGAGCCTAATGACACGTCATCAGGGTTGTACTCTGTGCACACACATTTTAATTAATGTGGAATTTTAAAGATCCCTAAATATTAAGATCTTCTATTTGTTGAAGCACACACATTTATGACTGTGTTTTCATCCTCCATTACTGTGATTAGGTGTATGATGTCCTCTCTGTTAACAGTCTTCCTGTGCCCCCCCCCCCCCTCAGAGGTACAGTGTGCAGCATGGTGATCAATCACGAGGAATCACCGGGGGGCTCCCGCGCTGGCCGCCCACCGGTCATCTTCAACCCGGACTTCTTTGTGGAGAAACTGCGCCACGAGAGCCCCGATGTCTTCCTGGAGCTGGTGCTCAGTAACATCACTCGCCTCATCGATCTTCCCGGGACAGAGTTCGCACAGCTCCTTGGCGAGGAAGGCCCGAAGACCCCGACGGGTGGAAATGGAGGCTTCTTTCGCTCTTTCAACTTCCTCAAACGCAAAGGTCAGAGGAATTACCAGCAGCAGCAGCAGCCCCAGTGAATATCCCGCTCTGTTTGATCTCTACGATTAGATTTGAAGCTGACAAAAGCACACAGGAGGTGTGGCTACCTGCTATTTGTGTCGCCCGTTTGATTTTGTGTACCAATACGTTCTGAAACTATGTCATCAGATTAGTTTTTTCGAGGTAATCTCGGCTTTAGACCCGTTCTCTTTGTGATGAGGCTGGCCTGTTGTAATGCAAACACAGCAGACGTGGAATAGCTTTTACGGTAAGTTAATGTTAACGCTCCTCTCTCCTGATGCGCTCACAGATAAAGGTGTTGTGTTCGGAACCCCGCTGACGGAGAGCTGCATTGCCCAGATCTACCAGCTCATCGAGTACCTCAGCAAAAGTGAGTCGTTAAATAAAAAAACAATCGAACGTCAGTAACGAGAACACAAATGCCCAGAATGAGCGAGCACACGCGTAGTTGGAATAACGTTTTTTACTGGCGGACCCCCGCCTCGCACTCAGATCTGCACGTTGAGGGTCTGTTCCGGGTTCCGGGGAACAGTGTCCGTCAGCAGACCCTGAAGGACCTCCTCAACAGCGGGGTCGATGTGGACCTGAAGTCCGGAGGCTTCCACCCCAACGACGTGGCCACGCTGCTCAAGACTTTCCTGGGAGAACTGCCCGAGCCGCTGCTCACACACAGACACTTCCACGCACACCTCAAGATAGCTGGTATGAATACTGGACCAAAACAGTGTCATGTTTGTGTTAAACGCTTAGAGTAGCAGCAATGTCAGCGTGACATTACAGCAAAAACATGTTGCGTATTTTAGAAAGCAGGACCTCTGAAGTACTAAAGTGTTTGTCGTGGACAATTGCTCAAAGCAACCCTTTTTATTTATTTTTTTTTTTCTGCAGTGATTTCAGTAAATCTATTCATGACTTCACTTCCTCCACCCTTGTCCCGCCTCCAGAAATGACTCTGTTTGACGAGCACGGCAACAAGACCGCGGTACCCAACAAGGAGCGTCAAATAGAAGCCCTGCAGCTCCTCTTCCTGCTGCTGCCCCAGGCCAACCGCTCGCTGCTCAAACTGCTGCTGGACCTGCTCTACCACACGGCCCGGCAGCAGGACAAGAACAAGATGTCCGCCTTCAACCTGGCGCTCATGTTTGCGCCGCATGTCGTCTGGCCCCGACATGTAAGATTTGTACTTTATTACTACACAGTGAGGGTGAGAGGACCGGGGTCTTTTAACGTATGAAAACATCATGGGCCAACACTGTTTTGCTCACAGATCGGATCAGAACGAAAGGAGCAAATATAACTTTTAGATCCCTGATCACGTTTCTTTGCCGCCGATCACTGATGATCCTTATTAACGGATACGGATCTCTTTGTTGTTTGATTGTAACAGCTTTTCCACACGGATCCATCCGTCCCAGAAATCATTTCAACCGCTCTGAAGTCTCTAAACAATCAACCATTCTCAACGTTATCCTGATACTTTGTGAAAGTCATTTATAGATTCTATTCTATTCTATAGTGGGTTTCTTTCACACAATTCAAATGATAAGAAAATAACAGATTGTATTTTTAATGATGAATAAATCTTGTAATTAGTAGTTTTAATGATGAGTTAGTGTAAACATCTCATAGTTCATCTCTAATATCTGTTTATGTTGTGAAAACATCTTCAAACTACTTTATTCGAGTTCTCAACAAAACGTTATGAGTACTCCTTTTCCCTGAGCAGAGCCTGAAGGCATCATAATGTAACTGAAGTGAGCCTCCGTTGGTTAGCCGTTAGCGGTGCTGCTAACGTTACCAGCTCTCCTCCTGTTGGTTAGCCGTTAGCGGTGCTGCTAACGTTACTAGCTCTCCTCCTGTTGGTTAGCCGTTAGCGGTGCTGCTAACGTTACTAGCTCTCCTCCTGTTGGTTAGCCGTTAGCGGTGCTGCTAACGCTACTAGCTCTCCTCCTGTTGGTTAGCCGTTAGCGGTGCTGCTAACGTTACTAGCTCTCCTCCTGTTGGTTAGCCGTTAGCGGTGCTGCTAACGTTACTAGCTCTCCTCCTGTTGGTTAGCCGTTAGCGGTGCTGCTAACGTTACTAGCTCTCCTCCTGTTGGTTAGCCGTTAGTGGTGCTGCTAACGTTACTAGCTCTCCTCCTGTTGGTTAGCCGTTAGCGGTGCTGCTAACGTTACTAGCTCTCCTCCTGTTGGTCTAAACACTGATTGGTTGTTTACAATGAAACATAATCAGAGACTAGAAACGCATGAATGATGTAAATATTTTACTGAATATTAGGATAATGATCGTCAGTAAAACTGTATTTAACGTTAAACTGGTTCACGTGAGTGAAGAACCGTGAGGGGATCAGTTCGGATCACAGGTCCATTACACCACTAATAAATATCCATCCACCTTAAAGGACATTTCTGTTTACTTGCACATTATCATAGAAGCCTCTCTGTGTAGAATGAAAAGGTTAAATTTGGTGGAAATATACTTTACAAATACTCTAATGCAACACAAATGCTTTATAACACTTTAAAGACATTCATCCCAAAAACCAAAACGCATCCTTTTCCTCCTAACTGTCGTGCTGTTTATCAATCTATATTACTATGTTGTGATTTGTATATGTTTGGAGGTATCGGCCGTAGCGATGTAGTATCCTCGTCTTTGAGTGATGACGTTGTGTCTCTCAGATGACGGCCACTGACCTGAAGGACAATCTGAAGAAGCTGAACAACAGCATGGCCTTCCTCATCAAACACTCGCAGAAGCTCTTCAGGGTGAGTCCACGATGCACGAGACCGAACGGTCAGAAATGAATGAGTTCTATTGTTCTCTGAGGATAACGTCTGTAACATGTGACGTGTTGAATGGATATGAAACGCAGAGGATGAGTGACTCGTGTCTGCTGTGTGTCGCTCAGGCTCCGGTCTACCTGAGGCATTATGCCAGAGTGCACTTCACTGGGACCAAGGCTCTGCACACCAAGGTTAGTCTTCAGGTCCCCTCCTCTTTGAGTGACATTTAATTTGATGAGTATACTGTATATACTCTATATGTGGCCTCTGTTATTTGCTCATTTGGTCTCTGGTTACAAGTGTAGAAGAGTGGACTCTTCCCTGCTGCTCGCAAATACCCACTTCACTCAACACCATTCAGAAAAACATGTTGAGACTATTTGAGAAACCACTGTTAAAAATGGCAAAAAACAACTTGCCGCCGCCGCCTCTCAGGACGATCTGGAGCTGCTGACGGCGGCGAGCTGCTCCCCCGCTCAGCGGACCGCGTTGCCCCTGAAGAGGACGGCTGTTCGGGGCCCCGGCTCTCAGGAGGAGCAGTACCAGTCGCCGGCGCAGCAATACACAGAAGAGGCTCTGAAGGACCTGTTCAGACACGTCCACCACAACATGCCCGACTCGGCCAAGAAGAAGAAACTCGTCCGACAGGTTCGCCGTTTATTCATCTGAGACAAACGTGAATGCTGTTCAACTTCCACCAAGTCAGTTTGCGTGTTCGGCGTCTTTTTAACATCAAATGTAAGCGTTGTTCTCTTCGTCCAATGTGCAGTTAGTCAAGCAGACGACCTCGGGGACGCCGACCAACGAGCACCAGCAGGAGCCTCCAGCGCCCAGCAAGAAACACCCGCGCTCCCGCTCCTTCGGAGGCCTCATCAAGGTACTAAACAACCGGGGGAAGCCCCAAAGGCGCAGTAGAACAATACAACAAGTAGAAATATTCCACACTTCACTGGCAGTAACTTTAAGAACATGGAAGTCATTGTGTTAGTGTTGTACAAGAGCCTGTTGTTGTGATCATGAATCACTCAAGTATTTGGTTCTGTGAGGCCTTTGAGGACGGAAGTGACCACAACATATGATGTTTAGTTTGTTTTGCTGACTGTTGGGACCATGTTTGTAACAGTAAACACTATTTCTGTGGCTGGCGATTTAAATTAGCGCTCCAGCGATTAGTCAGTCTTTATTCAGAAGTCCCATGACCTGTAATGACGAGTAGTTACAGTTTCAGGTTGAGGTTTGAGCCTCACAGATGCAAACGTTTGCTTGCTAGATTCTCCCGACTGCTGGTCTGACGCTGAAGAGCAGTTCTGGTTGGTTTTGTTAACGGTGATAGTCATGTGTTTTAATGTTTTCCAGTCTCTCAGAGTTTTTCAGTGAATTAAACCATATAAATAGACGGGACACTGGGCTCCGCGACGCGCTCGCTCTGATTTATTTCACTGGGAACGTGTTTGACTCGTCACTTAAACTGAAACACGACGAAGCCGCTCATAACGTTTCCCACCTGATGCTCCGCTAACAGCGCAGAGCTCGCGGCGAGCAGCTGACGGGAGAGAGGCGGGTCCGACACGTCTCCCCTGACATCGTCACCAAAACAGGAAGAAAGGCCGGAAAAGAGAACGTCGCCCTGCAAGTACGTAAACGACACCTAATGCTCCTCGTGTGTTAATGTGCTTTCTCTCTCTAGTTGGCTTTGTATGATCTGCTTCCTTGGCTCTGAGATTGTGCAGGTTTTATATAGAAAGTATAGGGACAACGACCAGCAAATTTAATATTTGTTGCAGAAGTGATATTTCAGATGTGTTAAAGACACCGGCCATACAAATTACAAGTTCGACTAACCTGTGAACAACAATGAATGTGCAGAAGAACCTGAATGAAAAACCTAGAAAAGGAAATGTGTGAAGTCTTGGGAGACGAAGTATTCCGGCAACTTTAAGCTGCACGGATGTTTGGTATCTTAATTACTCCAAAATATACGGTGACTAAAGATGGCGACCGAAAGCTAACGCACCACGTTCAGTGCAGTTCGTGTTGAGCTCTGATCGTGTTTGAATGACAGTTTATTGTTTTCTTCCATCCGACGCGAAATCGTGTGTGTGTGTGTGTGTGTGTGTGTGTGTGTGTGTGTGTGTGTGTGTGTGTGTGTGTGTGTGTGTGTGTGTGTGTGTGTGTGTGTGTGTGTGTGTGTGTGTGTGTGTGTGTGTGTGTGTGTGCGTGTGTGTGCGTGTGTGCGTGTGCGTGCAGGTGAGCGGCCCGTTGAACGCTGTCGTGTTAGGGAAAGCGGGGCTGGTGGTGAAAAACTCAGACGTTACTTTCAAGAAGGACAAAGCTTCAAAGGTCTCCAAGGTACGACGCCAACGATCCCCAAATACTGTTCACTCATCCGCTTATTGTACGCTGAATTCACTCTTTCCAATTACTCCCTCCCTCCCTCTCTCAGCAGGACTCCCCCTCTGTGACCAGGATGTGTTTCTCTCCTGCTCAGGAGATCTCACTGTAATGAAACCCGACTCCTCCTCCTCCTCCTGGGCTCGGACAGGACTTGTATTAATATGATTATTCACGGTCGTACGTCTATTGTTTTTACTCGTCGGGATATAAAGAAACGCACTCCGATTAATACCAAACACTTCTGACCTCCATATGATATCCAATGAGCTAAATCTGTGTTTTTTTACTTCCAGAAATGCTTCAAAAACAATTCTCTTTCATAAAATGACGTGAAGATAGACTATGAATATCTTTCAGCATGATTCAGTTAAGTAATAATCGATGCGATGCCCAAAAGGTATTTGGTTTATGAGAACAAGAGTGCAAATTCCTCTCTTTCATAACTTTCTTTCTTTCTTTCTTTCTTTTTTAACCACATGAATTCTGACGTCGACGGTACTTTGGGATCTTTCTGCTTTTAGAGTTTTGAAATTGAATCGGAATCTTTTGGGTTTGAAGTCGATGAAAAGTCGTTTTAATAACAAACGCACCAGGACGACAACGCGTCTTTACTGTTCACGCTCCAGCGTCATGGAACGATGTGGAATGACGCTTCGCTCCACCGTAATGTGAATAACTGAGACAGGAAGCGTCGCGTTGTCTTAGCGACTGCATCAGCATCTGTGACCACTAGCAGCGAGCCGGCTGCTGTAGAGGAGCCGGGACTCGTTGGACTCGTTCTGTATTTTATCTCTTTGTGTGTTTGTGAACTGTGATGTTGCTTTTTGTTTCCGGTCTGATGTTTTTGTGACTCTTTGGTCACTTGATGATGGTTTCTACTTTATTTATCACGCTTCATCCTGAATGATCACCATTCATCGTAAAACATTCATTATGAATCTGCCTAATATCAAACGTTGCACTCACGGGACTTAAAATACCTTTTTTTCTTTTTAAAACATTTTATTCCTTTTCTGTTGTCTTCAGCCGGCTGATGGGAGGTCGAGTGGAGGGAAGCTTTGTGGTGCCGATGGTTTAAATGGAAGTTGTGTTGTTGTGAAGTGAGCAGAAGTCCGTTCCGGTGTTCTCTTCTCAGCGCGTGGTTCTGGTATCTGAGGCGCACCGCGTGAAGAAGAGGAACCCGCTGTTGGTTGAACACGAGTCTGAGTGAAGCAGGAACGGAACCCGACGTCAGGCAGCGTCACCCGTTTCTGTTTTATTTTCATTGTGAGGAAACCTAACCTCCATTATTATTCATGCCGAGCCTGACGGGTCTCAAGCTCGGACACAGAGTCGGCATAGAGGTCTAGAGGAGACGTGACTGTGGACCCTCTGCTCAGCGTCAACGGCTTTAATGTCTTAATTAAATACAAAATCCTGATTCAAATCTAAATATAGAAACAATCCACCTTCTTAGTCTCTTGATTTCTTTTGATTGGCATTACTTAAAGTTTGTCAGTGAAAAATAGTTCAAACACTGAAAATGTGACTAAATACTCGTGTAAGTATTTGTAAAGCACAGTTCTCCGGTCCTTCAGCTTCACTCGTCATGGTTTAACTGGACTGACTTCTGCTCAGTTCGTTGTGTAGCACGGCCGGATGGACCGGTACCACGGTGTGAGGGACCCGGTACCGGTGCTCCGGTACCACGGTGTGAGGGACCCGGTACCGGTGCTGCCGGTCTGTGGAGAGAGTGGTGGACGTCGTATCGATGGGTTTGTTGGAAGTGACTGAACGTGACTGACATGTCGGGTGCAGGTGGCCGCTGGGACGCATTACCTCCTTTTTGTTTTTACAGAACATTATCGTGTTCTTTGGTCAGTGGTCTACTCTACATATGGACCTTTTTATTTTATTTCTAAATCTTCATGACTGAATTCATCTCAGCAGAACCTCTGCTCGTCTCCTCTTCTGGTCTCAACAGACGGTTTTAAAGGAGCGCTCAGTGGATTCTGTTTTTATTTATCTGTCTTTTTTTGTGTGTGGATGGAATTCATGAGCGAGACTCAATAAGGTACTTTGACTCTTTTTCATTCATTATTTAGTTTTCTTCTCTTCCTCAGAGAGCCGTTACATTCTGTACGATGTGAAGATGTTTGTTGTCTGTGTGTCTTTATCTCTTTTACATAAATGTGAAACATTTAGTTACTGATCTCCGTCACTGAGGACTTCTTCTGTTCACTGGGCCAACAGCAGCGTTGTGGGTGGAGCTTAAGTCCATTTCAACTCGACCTAAATGTTCGTTGCATCATTAAAAACGATGATGGAGAAACGTCACTTTTACACACTGAAGTTTCGTTTGGTTAACGGTGATGGAGAAAAAAAGCAGGATTCTTCCAGTGTCATGACGAACTCATCCGAGTGTTTATTCTGTGGTAACCTTTGTTTTTGTATATATTTTTTTGTATTTTAGTGTAAAATAAGTTCCCCTTGTACAGCACATTGATTCCTTAGCGAACCCCCCCCCCTGCCGCCGCTTTGGATTAAACCTTTTTTACTGTTTCCTACAGAAAGTCTGTTTGTTTTATTCGTTCA
Source organism: Lycodopsis pacificus (assembly GCA_028022725.1). Lineage (NCBI taxonomy): Eukaryota > Metazoa > Chordata > Actinopteri > Perciformes > Zoarcidae > Lycodopsis > Lycodopsis pacificus. The sequence goes on from CM051693.1 coordinate 27,896,630, forward strand.
CCTGATTGTATTGTTTTTTGTTTTGTTAATCTTTCCACTGTGTCGTCAGTATGAGGGAATAACTCCACTGCAGTACTCGTGTTTGCCCACTAGAGGGAGCTACCAGACAAAGACGTGCTAATGTTCTGACATCATGTTGCCTTTTACTTTTACTCTGTTGCCCATCTTGACAACTTCTCCTTATTTAGTCATGATGATAGTGATAATAATAATAATATCCTATTTTATTGAGAAATTCTTTCCCCTCTCCAGGAAGGTCAGAGGTCAGGCAGCGAGGTGTCAGGAGCTTCAGCAGTGATTCCTCAGGGTTCTCAGCCTCTACTTGTAATACGAGATCGGACAACCCGATGAGTGCAGCGTTACAGTAAAACAACATTTCACTGAGCCGGAGGTTGTTCTATATTAATTACACACATTTCGCTCCTTCAGGTATTTATGTTTTGTCATTTTGAGTTCTGCAGCTTGATCTGAACCCGACATGACCGCTGGTCGACAGTCGACTCTTCGTTGGAGATGAGTTTGTTTTTTTGGTGCTTAAAGTGCAAAAAACACTCAAAGCTTTGTGTCGATTGTCTTTATTAATCATTTGGTGTATTACATGTCAGACAATAGAACAACACGCTCAAGGTGGCATCCTCAAACTGTTTTATGTCCGACCAAGAGTTCAAAAATATTCAGTTTACTCTCATGAAAGACTGACAAAAGCAGCAACTTCTCACATTTGACAACATGAAACAAACAAAAGGCAACGATTTACCTTAAAAATGTCATTAAATGAATCCGGTAATGGACTCCTTGGTTCTTCTGAATGAGTCTGTGGTGATGATGGAGCATGAAGTACTTTACTTCATTATATCTTCATCTTCTACTCAGTTGCTTGTGTGAATATTGCTCCGTGAGCTGAACTTGTGTCTTAATTAAAAATCTCACCTGAAGATCAATTCCTCTGACTGATCAAATCAACCAAATAACCTATTTATGGGATTTGGCCATCTGTCAATAGAAAATTCTTCTCTTGTCAGCGACATAAGACGTTTGTATTTTAAGTTTTTCTTTATTTTTTATGTGCCAGATGACGTTAATTTGAGGGACTTCCTCTAAAGGTTTTGTGAATCGACACGGTTCAGACTTAAGCATCTGCTGCGTCGATCCAGAAATCAATTGAGACGCGTCAGGAGGAGAAGGCCCCGCCCACCGCTCCCCCAGAAGGCCATGATGGCCCCCAGACACCAGGGGGTCCACCCCCGACGGACGTGTCAACATCTCGGCCTTCCTTTTGTTGCAGATTATCGCCCGAATGACTCGTTCCGGGGGGGTCCTCCGCCTGTGCCAATTTGTTTTCCGTCGCGCGAGGGAGTCCGCGGGGAGGAGCAATAATCACTCATGTGTGGCGGTAAATTAAAACGGCGGGTAAACTGCCCTCCAGTCGTGGATCGTCACACTGCAAGCCACCGCTCAATCAAGCCCGTTGCTCCGGGGAAACGTCATTATTCTCCACGTGACCTCGCGGCTTCGCTTCCAGATCAGCGGTGACGTCATGCTGAGTATGACTGAAACAACACAACTCAAAGAAACAATGTATTCATTTGAGCTTATTACAGCAGAACTTGAACGCCTCGTGATGCTGATTATTCATCAATCATGCTGTTTATAGATCTCTACGGTTCTACTCAATAAAACATCTGCAGGTTCAAGCTTCTCAAATATAACTATTCATGTACATTTTGTAATCGGTTAAACAGAATGAGCAAATGTCACGTTGAGCTCTACGTGCGTCCGTTTTCACTGTCCTTATGGTGTGTGCGTGGGGGGGGGGGGGCATTAATCAATGATGCTTTTTCATTTGTTCCACATTTTATCCATAAAAAGGCAGAAGCCTCTCAGCGGCGTATGTTCACCGTCCTGATGACTCACGTTTGTTTTTCTTCTTCTCGGTAAAACGGCAGAAGCCGAAGCAGCGTTTCTGCGGAGATTAAACTCCGTTTGAATTCCAGAGCCTCGCCAGTGAATTCATAATAGAGCTCTGAGGAAGCTCTGTGGCTCTCCAGCTCTCCAGTTTATGGCATTCCAGGTATGCCAATCTCACAATAACCCCCCCCCCCACACACACACACACACACACACACTAACCCAGGCTCCTCAGCCCGGTGCCTGTCATGGCACTGAGCCGAATCTTATCACGTTGAGCAGAACTGTTACCCCCCCCCCCCCCCTCTGCTTCTCTTAATAATTTCACATGTCATATTGTTTTTCAACTGTTTCTCCTCTTTTCTGTCCTCACACTTTTCGCTGGAGCTTCCCGGTCGGATGCTTTAGTGTGATCACGATTTCCTTTCCTCCCTCCCTCCCTTCCTTCCTCCCTCTCTCCTCGTTGTGTCCATGCAGCCTTGGGCTCTTTTCTTGCCCGAGGGAGGAGAGCGCGTGTGGGCGAGCGCGAGAGAGGGAGAGAGACAAAAAGGCTGCCGTCACTGGAGGTGGCGGCTCCCGCTACTGCTGTCACTGAATAGATGCGAGTTCACTCCGGGTGCTGTGTGTGTGTGTGTGTGTGTGTGTGTGCGTGTGTGCGTGTGTGTGGGTGAGAGACTGTGTGACTGGAGGCGGAGGGAGGGTGGAGGGAGAGGGGGGGGGCGTGGGAGGAGTCTCAGTGCTGTTATTTGTAAAAGCTTTTGATGGATGATTGCTCAGAGAGTGTGTGTGTGTGTGTGTGTGTGTGTGTGTGTGTGTGTGTGTGTGTGTGTGTGTGTGTGTCTGTGTGTGTGTGTGTGTGTGTGTCTGTGTGTGTGTGTGTGAGTGTGAGTGTGTGTGTGTGTGAGATAGAGGGAGTGAGGGAGTCCCCCCCTTTCTTTCTATTTTTTTTTCTCGTGGCTCACTGTTCAGTGCACAATGACTCAATGAAAAGTGGAGGGGAGAGGCAAACACACTGTACGCTGCACGAGAGAGAGAGAGAGAACACAGGAGTAGAAGAAGAGAAGCCAATTGGAGGGAGCTCTGAAGCCAGAGACAACAAGAGGAAGAGGAGGAAGAAGAGGAGGATATACTTGTCTTTTTTCCTTGACATCAAGTTGCAGCTGAACTTCACCTGGCTGTGCTGCCTTCTGTCTCAGCCTCTTTCACGCATTTCACTCGTTGGACTTTAAGCATTTTCGTGCACTTTTGGAGGTGTTGTCCTGGTGCTGCTGGTGCTGCTGGTGCTGCTGGTGCTGCTGGTGGCGGTCAGTCTTCCCTGGAAGAAGGATGGTGAAGGAGGGGAGAGGATCTGTCGGCTGGTCTCTGCAGTGTGGCGGAGTGCCGCAGGAGGAGAGCAGGATGCCTGCTGGGAGAAGCGGTGATGAAGCTGGGTCAGGAGGCTGCAGGACGGCGGCGGCGGCCCCAGGCAGAGCTCCTCCGTCTGGGCTGCGGATGATGCTGGCGTGGGGAGTCCTGGTGCTGGTGGCAGGACGGGGAGGTGTGGAGGCGTGCCCCGCTCCCTGCAGCTGCCTGGGGAACACGGTGGACTGCCATGGCCTGGGGCTCCACTCCGTACCCAGGAACATCCCCAGAGGGACCGAGAGGCTGTGAGTAGTCCTGCACCAACCACGTGTGTGTGTGTGTGTGTGTGTTCATGTTATTCTATACTTCTGAGGACCAAGCGATCACGATGGATAGATGAGGGAATCCTTCAACGTGACGGCGTGTTGCTGCTCCTCACTTAAAGGAGCAATTTTAAATCCGGGTTTATGGTCAAGACCAGGTGTTAGTTTGTGACGGTCCTCACAAGTATCTTAGAACGTGCACTCATCTCACAGCATCCTGACACACACACACACTCACACACACACACACACTTTTCCACTTGACTCACAGGATTCAGGGTGCTGGTCTGCGGCATCATTGCTCTTTCCTGCAATTGTTCCCTGTTGCCAGCATACGGTTCATTTTTCTGTCATTTTTTCCATCTTTTCACGATTCACAAATATCATTCAGTGTGTAAATTCCTCATCGCCGATGAGAGACAAATTCCAAGCATATCGTCCTCTGCTCTCCTCCTGCTCCTTTCTTATTCAACTCATCTCTGTATCTTGTTCAGCTAGAACTTCACGATAATCTCTTGGGCCGTCCTCCACCCAAGAAACTCTCAGTTGACGAAACAATTAGTGGATTTAATCAATAGATCTGTAAAACTCAGTTTCTCCAGTTTAAATCTTGTGTTTGTAAAACGTCACTCAGCACGAGAAAAGCATAAAAAAACTAATTGACTAAGAAATCTTAGTTGACTGGAACCAAAATGACCGATTCGTCGACTAACCGACCTGATAGAAGCCCCGATGTTCTCATTTAGTTTGTGTGTTGCACCTCTTGCTTCTCTTGCTGTAAGACAGACTCACGATAGTCAAATCACTAAAGGGGGAAACAAGCCACCACTGACAAAACTCAGATGGTTGATTTGTCTTCACGATGTGTTCCAACATTTAAAAAGCAGTCTGAGTAACATAGGGCGGGGCTTACTGTGATTGACAGGTCCCTACCAGAGCCGAATATGCCGTCTCTACGTCACTCCTCCTCAGTCCAGATATCCGTTCACTGGTTGCAGAAAACCAAGATGGCGACGGCCTCGATCCAAATCGCTGAACGCAAGGTTTCGAAACGGCAGTCAACAAACCGACGGGTGCAATGCGAGAGCCCGTAGCCGCCGGAGAAGCAGCGCGAACAAGCCAAATATTCCCAAAAAAAAACCAAAGTTACGGTCATACTGATCCTCTCAAAGATGTAGCGTAGCTGCACTGCATTCTGGTCCGCTGCTGATACCGCCGGCGTCTTTAATTGCTGCCTCTCGGCCTGTTCTGCAGTCATTTCCTCTCCTTGTGCTCGCTGAATGAGCCCTCGCTGGTTGATTCTGGTTTACTGCCACCGCTGCGTAACCTCTGCTGTAGCGCAACCGCTTCAACCCTTTTGACAATTATCGACAAAAGAAACGAAGATGCTCCCAAAGAAATGAGCCCAGAAATGCAAGTCATGTCCCCAATATCTTCAAATCTTGATCGAGAGAATTTTCCTTTAGAAACTCAAATTTTTTGTTTAAACAAAACCGAATGAACATTGCATCGTTGTATGTTTGCGTATATGTATACATGTGTGTATATATATATATATATATATATATATATATATAAAAGGAAACACGTCATCCCTCCCTGTATGTACTGCATGGGGCTCTCAGTGCAGGCTGAACATGTATGTGTTTGTACATTGTGAGCGAGTGAGTGTGTGTTTATTTCAGGTTCTAGAGCGTGTGTGTGTGTGTGTGTGTGTGTGTGTGTGTGTGTGTGTGTGTGTGTGTGTGTGTGTGTGTGTGTGTGTGTGTGTGTGTGAGTGAATAATTGATGATTGTCGGGGGTGCACATTATCCGTCCTCCTCTCTGGGTTACTGTAGCGTGGAGGATGTTTTCCCCTCTGAGGCTGATAGCTTTATGACCGGGGACGGGGCCTCGGGCCCCCCGGTCAAAGACGAATGGCCTGGAGAAGATAAGCTGTGAGCCTGCAGACCCGCGTGCTCGTTTGTCTTTTTTATTCTACATCCCTGAGATGGTTTCCTCCCGGACAAAGTCGTTGTAACTGTTAAACGATCCTTTATTGTGTCACCCGCTGACCCGCGTTTTATTAGTTTCACTCCGTCGAGCGGGAAGATGTAGTTCATGTCATGACATGTTATGCCAGGATGCTCATCGTCTGATAGGCTACTGGTCCGATACCACAGCTGTGGGATCCGGCGTCGTCTGGTCAGGCAATTTGTCATTTTATCCCTTAAAATAAACAAAAAACCTCGAAGGCACCGTGGACAGATGGACTGACACAGTGACCGCAACGAAGGAAATGTGTCGTATCGATCCGGCGTAATCAACGGATCGCACGTGTAATTAGATATGTTGGTCTTCTCCAAAACACCGGAGCTGAATACAATGCTGTTTTCCCAAACATGAAACTGTGTCTCTGGTCCTCTGGATAATCTACGGACTAAACGCTCCCAAAGTAAACTCGCTCTGTGAACCATCCAGAGCTACAGAGACGCTGCTCTGGAAAGTCTTCCAATGCTTCGACCAGCACCATTGGAATTCCATTAAACTCCGTCGGGTTGGGATGGAGACAGTTCGGTGTGTGTGTGTGTGTGTGTGTGTGTGTGTGTGTGTGTGTGTGTGTGTGTGTGTGTGTGTGTGTGACCAGAGAAGGACCACTGACCGGGTCGCTCCGTGCCGTTCGGTGTGTCCTCTGGATTGTTCCCTCCACCGTCCTGCAGACGCAGACAGCCTCTGCCCTGCAGGAACTCATTAAACAGCGATTTGTTGAAAGGCCTCGTCGCCCAATTAGCATGTAAAGTGATCTGAGTGTGTGTTAGCTGGACAGCTAGCCGCTGGGGGAGAGAGTTACTGGTGTGTGTGTGTGTGTGTACAGTATTCCCTGGGAGACGGGCAGCAATAAGAGGGTAATTCATCAAGGTGACTGCACCAGTCACACTAACCCCCCCCCCCCCCCCCCCCCCCCCCTCCTCGTTGGATTGCCATGGCAACGCGGAGAAATGGATGCCCCTCCGGGCCCCGGTGAGAACGGTTATTTGAGCTGAGAGTGTGTGCGAGGAAGAGGATGTCTGTGCAGACGTGTCCACGAGCGAGAGAAGAGACCGGACTGAAGCGCCGTGGTGTCGGTCAAACGCCGGGCAATCCTGAACGTCTTCGTACTGGAGGAGTGCTGTTTGGGAGTTTTTGAAGAGAGCAGACCAGTTCAAACCCTCTCGCCTTCTCTCTAGTGTCCACCAGGGGGCGACTCCTCTGGTTGTATAGAAGTCTATAGAAAATGACTCTACTTCTCTCTTGATTTATTCCCTCAGTAAACATTGTAAACATGAGTTTATGTCTCAATCTCTAGTTTCAAGTCTTCTTCAATACAGCATGATGTTCATTTAGTACATGATGGTCCATTTAGAGTCACACAGACCATAAAGCAGGGGATGCTAGTGCTACCTTGTGATCTGTACCAGAGACGTATACGGTCGTCTCTACGTCACTCCTCCACAGTCCAAATATCCGTTCATCGGTTGCAAAAAGCCAACATGACGACGGCCGTAATCCGAGATGGCGACGGCCAAAAACGCCCTCCAGACATCGGTCCACTTATACACAGTCTTTGCCGTGAACAAACCCAAGAGGAACTCTTTAACTTATGTACATACGAGGGGAGAGGTCTGCGATGTTCCATCTTTCTGTATCTGAGGAGGTGAGAGATGTGTCTCGTGGACCATCAGCGCCGGGTTCCTGGATACACACAACTCAAACAGAAGCAACTGAGACTCAGACTCAGACACGCTCTGTTCCTGGATGTGTCGTTCTATAAATTGGGCGTCATTCATTGAAGCAAGGCATGTACAGTGTGCTGCAGAGTATTTG
>CM051693.1:27909244-27911744 GCA_028022725.1 Lycodopsis pacificus
AATTGTCTGCCGTCTCGCTGTGTTGTGACATTATTGGATGATCGTATGTGGATCTTTACTGTGTGTGTGTGTGTGTGTGTGTGTGTGTGTGTGTCTACCTTCATTTTCTTTCTGCTGTTTGTGTGCATCCTCTGCTGAACACCTTACACCTGAAGAAGACTATGAGTAAATCTTCTACTTTGAATTTTGAAGCGCACAGAGCCCGTTTGTGGTGAGGGGCGATTGTTTTGTGTGCAGTATTTAGACGTCAATATAGCTTTTAGTTTCTGTCATGAATACTTTCACTTAGAACGCAAATATTACGTGGTGAAAAAGCTGAGAAGCTCCATTTGTTTCTGAGCTTTGGCACCGGGAATAATGGCATCAACCAATCACAGCTGGGCAGAACGGGTCGAGTTGCGGAAGTGTCTTAAAGCTGCATTCTCTCTAGTGTCCAGCAGGGGGCGACTCCTCTGGTTGTATAGAAGTCTATAGAAAATGACTCTACTTCTCTCTTGATTTATTCCCTCAGTAAACATTGTAAACATGAGTTTATGTCTCAATCTCTAGTTTCAAGTCTTCTTCAATACAGCAGGATGTTCATTTAGTACATGATGGTCCATTTAGAGTCACACAGACCATAAAGCAGGGGATGCTTTAGGGCGGGGCTACTGTGATTGACAGGTCACTGCCGCTACCAGAGACGTATACGGCGTCTCTACGTCACTCCTCCGAATTCCAAATATGGTAGCTTCCGTTTATCGGTTGCAAAATAAAACCAACATGGCGAACTCAAGGCTTCAAAACATGAGTCCACAAACCAGTGGGTGACGTCATGATGACAGCGTCCACTTCTTATTTGCAGCCTGTGGTCGCGCCTATAAAACAACAACACAGAGGCTCCGCAGTTCGAAACCAAGACGGCAAACTTTATTACTTCATTCAACCTTGAAAAAGGCAGCGCAGAACAGACGCACTCTTTTAGTCCTAACCTTCACAATAAAAGCCCCAGAAGTATAATGTTCACAGACGATTATTATCTGCATTTTCGTGTTGATTACTCGCCACGTCCATACATATACCGTAGAGCCCCCTTGCTGCATGAAGTCCATTCACTAGATACTTGTTGGTTGAAATCAGTTGCCTGAAGCAGCTGGAAACGATGGTTGAATGTGAAAAGAAACCAAAGCAACGATCGAGCTCAGAGAGGAAATACTTCTGTGTAGGATCCCTTTACTTTCAGCCATTTGGCTCATTGTTAATATTATCAACATTCATCAATGCAGGTCCAAGTAACAATGTTTTCTTTATAGCGCTTCCCGTGTTTGAAGTTAACACAGAAAACACACTCGTACAAGGCGCTTCGGATGAAAAGAGTCCAGCCGACAGCAGAAAGGCCTGCGTGTGCATTTCTATATTTACATTCTCTGCAGGACTCGAATCCCCCATCGCACAAACACACAGCAGCAGCATTTTTCCGAGATCTGTTTTATTTTTCTTGAAGCTGGAAAACCGCGTGTACGCTCCCCGCTGCGTCTGGTAACGAGCGTCACGCTGGATAACGGAATCCGTGGCGAGGACGGACCCCATCACTCCCTTTACAAAGACCTGCCCAGCTGTTATTCTTCAGCCCTGTGTGTGTGTGTGTGTGTGTGTGTGTGTGTGTGTGTGTGTGGGAGGTCGGGCCGCCATGTCTGTCCAAAGTAAAGCTGACACAGTCGGAGCAGAGGGGGAAAGAAAACACACACGACTGTTCAAACAGCCAGCCACTGATCTCAGAGTGACACGGAGAGACAATCAACTCTCACATCTCCGTTCTTTCATTTTCACTCTCTCACCCGTTTGATTCATTTGTCCCCCTTTCCCTCCTCCATGTTTTTTTCTTTTCTTCCTCCCCCCCCCCCCCCCCATCACCTTTCCCGTAGCCGCCTGTGGGGGTTGTCAATTACTTGCTGTGGTCCCCTGCGGATGGATGGATGGATGGATGGATGGATGGATGGATGGATGGATGGAAGGAGAGAGGGAGGGAGGGAAGGGAGGTAGAACAAGATGGAGCCAAGATACTGATGTCTAGGTGGAGGGAAAGGGAGACGGGATTAGTGAGAGGTGAGAGAAAAGAAGGGAGGAAAGCAAAGTGAAGAATGGATGAAAGGAAGGAAAGAGCAACAGGAAGTAGAGACAAAGAGACGGCGTAGAGGAAGGATTCACCCCGGAGAAGAACTCTTGTGAGAATAGAGAAGATTACATGAGTGATGATGAAGATGAAGATGATGAGTAATGTGGATGGAGGTAAAAAAAAAGAGTTTTCAAAATAAAAGCGTGTTAAACACCCCAAAGAGCAACTATTTAATGAAGTTATTTTGTCTCAATAAGAGAAGTTAGTCTCCTCGAAGCTCATGACGTGCACATGTCATGACGTGCACATGTCATGATGTGCACATGTCATGATGTGCACATGTGCCCCGTGTGTTCGTGGTGTAATGTGCATGGATTGTGTTGGATTAACGGGCAGCCATGTTTC
>CM051693.1:27914244-27951818 GCA_028022725.1 Lycodopsis pacificus
TTGGTTTGTGTTTGTCACAAATGTAAAAACTAGTGCTGGGCACGTTAACGCGATAATAACGCGTTAACGCATTCATTAATTAACGCCGGTTAATGCAGATAAATATCACGGATCGATCTGTGATCCGTTACACCGCGAGTAAAAAGTAGCATAAAGTGCAAATACATAAAGTATCTCAAAATACAAAAGACAAATCCAGTTCAAAGTCTCTTTGTGTTTATTCTCTTGAGGATTCGTTCACTTTGTTCCGGCTATAAAACATTCTGCAGAGAGGACGACTGTATGAAATACTAATAACACGATACTAAACTCTTCTTCTCTGGTCACAGCAGCTGAATATTTTATTATTAGATTTTGTTGATTCATTTTCTACAAATATGAATAAATAATTCATCTTTTATTGACCCCTAAAAACACACCAGACAGAGACCTCTTGATGCTTCTGTTGATTCAAAAATGATGAAAACTAAAACCCTGAAACACCTTTTATTAAACTGAAGAATAAGTGGTACATGACTTTATCCAATAATGTGTGTCAGTAATCATAATGTATTATATATACATAATAATAAGACATTAAACATTTTCATTTGGCTCTCAGATGTTTAAGGAATGTGCAAATGCTTGTTATTCCTGAGTGCATTGTTTTTGATGATTCAACAGTCTTGAAGGCAGGTTATGCAGTTATTAGAATGAATTAAACGACATTATATAATATCAATCAGTGGCTTAATGTCTGTGTGTTGGAGTAGAAATACATTTATAGACAAATAGAAAAAGCATTGATCAGAATGTAAAGAATCAATAATGTTTACACCGTAAATCACCAATAATATAGATTTGTTACATTAGATGAAAGAGTCTCTCTGTAGAAGATCAAGTGTTTGTTCTACTCAGTGTGATTGACAGGAGAGATGATCAGAGGAGCAGAGTTTTTACCACCATCATTATGACATGGACTAAAGAATGGGTAGAGTTTGTCAGTGAAGCAGCAGCCAGTAAAGGAGTAGATAAGAGCTGCAGCATCAACGTCATAGAAGGAGACCAGACCCTCCTCATAATCCACAAACACCCCCACCTTCTGAGGCCGAGACTTCAGAGAGAGACGGACTGCAGGGTCATTTAGAGCAAAGTACTCATTCTCATTCATCGAACATATTGTCCAGTAACCATTCTGAGGAGTCGTTGGGATGCTTGCCTTCCTGTTGATCGACTCTCTGGCCACTCCTAAAATCCACTGAGTCTTCCCTTCAACCTGAACCTCAAAGTAAAATCTTCCTGAAGAGAAACTCTGCTTTGCTAAAACACGAGCACAATAATCAAATCTCTCTGGATTGTTTGGGAGATTCTTCCATACGTCACCATGTTTAACTTGTTTTCCATCATCAGACAGGATGAGGTAAGGATTTGCTGTATCAGGATCAAGTGTCACATCCACTGCAGACTGCTGGACCCTCTTCAGCTCGGCCTCAAACAGCTTCTTCATGTGTTTACTGAGCGTCTCCTCCAGCTGGTTCACAGCTCTCACCACAGTCCCCTCATGTGAAGGTGGACTGACTCTGACTCCTGTCCAGTCCTTGGTGGGTGGAGCAGTGTTCAGGGTCCTGAAGCTCTGGAGGAGGTGGAGGTGGTCTTCAGTGTGTGAGAGCTGCTCCACCTCAGTGCTTCTCTTCTTCAGCTCAGAGATTTCCTGTTCCAGCTCTTTGATGAAGCCTTCAGCCTGTTTCTCTGTCTTTCTCTGCTTCTCTTTGATGGTGTCGATGAGCTCGGCCTGGCTTCTCTCAACAGACTCCTTCAGAGCGGTGAAGACCTGAACACCATCTGCTATCTCTCTGTCTGCATCTTCCTCACTGAGCTCCACTGAGTGTTTCATCTCCTGAATCTTCACTCGTCTCTTGTGGATCATCTGCTGGATTTCAGCCTCAGTCTTCCCCAGCTCGGCCTTCTTTCCTTCATATTCTTCTTCCAGAGGAACAAACTTGTGTGTCTTGTGGTCTAAAACAGTGCAGAGCATGCAGACACACATCTGGTCGGTCTTACAGAACAGCTCCAGCAGTTTATCGTGCTCCGTACACATCCTGCCTTCCAGGTTCTCCACAGGGTCGATCAGCTGATGTCTTTTCAGACCTGACATTGTCAGATGAGGCTCCAGGTGAGTCTCACAGTAGGAGGCCAGACACACCAGGCAGGACTTCAGGGCCTTCAGTTTGGTTCCAGTGCAGACGTCACAGGGAACTTCTCCTGGTTTGGACTCTTGTTGCTCTGAGCTGCTGGCTTTCTGTTGAGCTGACTGTCTGAACTGAGCAGCCATCTCAGAGATGAAAGTGTTGACCCGCAGCTCAGGTCTAGAGTTGAACACCTCTTTACAGTTTGGACACTGAGTCTGGACATTAACGTTCCAGTGTTGAGTGATGCAGGCTTTACAGAAGTTGTGTCCACATGGTGTGCTGACTGGATCAGTGAACACATCCAGACAGATGGAGCACAGAAACTGATCTTCAGTCAGCAGACAGCTGGCAGCAGACATATCTACACTCTGAGGACAACAAGTGTGAGAAACAAACTGTTACCACATCTTCAGCAGCAGCAACAGTGTGTGTCAGGTGTTGTTTTCACATTGTGGGTCTCTGTGAGTCATCATGGTGGAATGTGTCCTGGAGACGCCTACTGTAGAGGAACTATTACAGAAGAGGGTTTGAGTACTTTAGAGAGGTGCTCACTAAATATAATTTAAACACACAGAGTGATCCTCCATCACTGTCACATCACATATTAAATAATAATACTGCTACCCTGCTGCTTATATATTATCAGAGTGAATTTATATCATGTGTTAGGAGCCTCATCATTTTTAATTCCACTTTTATATTGAACACATTACTATTTACTGACATGTTTGGACCTCAGTTTGAATGTGAGTTGAACTTCCTGTCTGAGTCGAGCTGAAGTGTTTGAGTTGGAACACAGTAAATATTATCAGCTGAACTTCCTCACAAACACAGACAGCAGGAACTACAGAGACAGAGACGTTTAGAGGAAAGGCTTTACAGTCCAAGGATATTTACCAGAGTACACAACAGTTATGTAAGTTATAAAACATCAATGTTGTTCCTCTATAATCAATAAATACATCCACACATTACATCAGATGCTGTTCTCTGTGTTTGGACAATCCAAAGGGAGCAGCAGCTAGGCTAGTTAGCTTCTAGCAGGCCTAGCTTATCTGCTGCTACTTTGTTCTTTGTTCTGGATCCTGGTTTGAACTCACTTTTGACCAAATGTTGAGTTTCTCTGTAGAACAGTGAACTCACCAGAGTTTGTCGGAGACTCTGTTGTTGAGAAGAAGCTGCTGGATTCAGTTGAATGTTTCTTGAGAGAGAAGCAGAGAGACTTGTCTCGACTGCAGCTCTGCTGTCGCTCAGACTAACTTTCACTTTCACTTCAGGAGAAGTGAGTCAGCAGCTCTCCTCTCTCTCAGTTGCTCCTCCTCTCAGTGAAGCTCTGTGAACGAGCTTTGACTGGCTCTTTGAGGAACACCCTGACATTCAAACACCAGTTTAACTTGTTCCTTCTTATTCCTTTTTCTTGTTGTGTACTTCATAAAGGTGCTCACGAAATAGAAATCTGAAATACTGTATGTTTTTTTTATTTACACATGGTAAAGTTTTGTGTATTTTTTTTTAACATTCTATTGCTGATGTCTTGGTTAGATTAAATATTGATGAGATTTAGCTGGTTAAATAAAGGTATAGATATAATAATAATAAAATGTTGTTATTAGTGCTGGGCTAGTTAACGCGTTATTATCGCGTTAACGCATTCATTAATTAACACCGACAATTGTTTTATCGCGCGTTAACGCAGTTTATTTTTTATTATTAAGCAACATTTTTAACACAAGAACCAGCCGGACGACCGGCAGACAGTGAGCGGTGAACAGCTGTTTGTGTGGCATCTCTTCCGTCTCTTCCTGTTTCCTTCACCTACATTCCCCTGGGTCCTAAGTCCCTCCAGGTACAGCTTCTTATCACCCTCTATGTACCAACGTACATTTATAACAAATACCACACATATTACGGTAATCAGCGTTGCATGTGTCTGACCAAAATACCAAAAAATAAATGATTCATTTAAATAATTGTTTAAGAGTGTTTGAAGTGTTTTTGTTTGGAATATGTATAATAAGCATATCATTTAGTTATCGCTACTGAGAATTTAACAAACATTAAAAAAACACCGGCTGAATATCTATTATCAGAATCATCATAACTATATTTTAACTGCTACTGTTAAAGGAATATGCTGTTAAAAATAACCTTATTTGTTTAAAGTGTTTGAAAACCAAATGTTATTGCCCTTTTGTTCATATAGCAGTACTTTTAAAATAAAGGTGCGCAATACACTACTTTTGAATTCATTATTGAATTGCAAAACAATCATGCGATTAATCGCGATTCAAAATTGTAATCGTTGCCCAGCACTAGTAAAAACCTGATCTTTTAATTTGTAGAATCTTTCGGAACGGGACGGTGTTTTGGGATCGGAAGCGTTCTCCTTTTAATTTGTAGTCGGAGCGCTTTGGCCGGAATGCAGTGACGCCGATTCAGCTTTTTATGAGCTAAAAACTCAACTATTAGCTGAGTGTAAAGCATCGGGTCGAAGACGCCGTCGCTCAAGTCAAGATCCTCACGTCTCAAGCTGCTAATGTAAACAACGCACAGAGCAGGAAGGCCCAGATATGTGTCAAACATCAGTATATATATAGATATACATATATAATCGATACATATATATATGTATGTATAAATATGTCTATATATATATACATCAGAGCTACCAGAGTATGCAGCTTCACCTTCTATTCATCTGGCACCTGGTTTATCATTTCACCACTTTTCTTTCCCACATTGAAAGACACACACACACACACACACACACACACACACACACACACACACACACACACACACACACACACACGTCCAGCTGTGACCAGTCTGTGTTTCCCTCCAGTCAACATCATATCCAGCCTTCTGGTGTCCTGGCAACAGATATCTTGACAACCTGATGGGAAAGCATCTTTCATGTTGGTGTTTGTGTGTGTGTGTGTGTGTGTGTGTGTGTGTGTGTGTGTGTGTGTGTGTGTGTGTATGTATAGAGACATAAGAGAAAGGTCTGTCTTAAACCCCTACACATGTGGATGTGGATGCATGTAGTTTTTAATTTGAGTCTATCTTTTATGCACATTGACATTCACATACATTACATTTGAGCTCTTACTGTTGTTTATTATTCATTAATAATTGGGTGATAGGTAAGTGTTTGGTTTGTGTTTATCACAAATGTAAAAACTAGTGCTGGGCAAGTTAACACGATAATAACGCGTTAACGCATTCATTGATTAGCGCCGGTTAATGCAGATAAATATCACGGATCGATCTGTGATCTCTTACACCGCTAGTAAAAAGTAGCATAAAGTGCAAATACATAAAGTATCTCAAAATACAAAACTTGACAAAATACAAAAGACAAATCCAGTTCAAAGTCTCTTTGTGTTTATTCTCTTGAGGATTCGTTCACTTTGTTCCGGCTATAAAACATTCTGCAGAGAGGACGACTGTATGAAATACGAATAACACGATACTAAACTCTTCTTCTCTGGTCACAGCAGTTGAATATTTTATTATTAGATTTTGTTGATTCATTTTCTACAAATATGAATAAATAATTCATCTTTTATTGACCCCTAAAAACACAGCAGACAGAGACCTCTTGATGCTTCTGTTGATTCAAAAATGATGAAAACTAAAACCCTGAAACACCTTTTATTAAACTAAAGAATAAGTGGTACATGACTTTATCCAATAATGTGTGTCAGTGTTCATAATGTATATATATATATATACAATAATAAGACATTAAACATTTTCATTTGGCTCTCAGATGTTTAAGGAATGTGCAAATGCTTGTTATTCCTGAGTGCATTGTTTTTGATGATTCAACAGTCTTGAAGGCAGGTTATGCAGTTATTAGAATGAATTAGACAACATTATATAATATCAATCAGTGGCTTAATGTCTGTGTGTTGGAGTAGTAGAAATACATTTACAGACAAATAGAAAAAGCATTGATCAGAATGTAAAGAATCAATAATGTTTACACCGTAAATCACCAATAATATAGATTTGTTACAGTAGATGAAAGAGTCTCTCTGTAGAAGATCAAGTGTTTGTTCTACTCAGTGTGATTGACAGGAGAGATGATCAGAGGAGCAGAGTTTTTACCACCATCATTAAGAAAAGGATTAAAGAATGGGTAGAGTTTCTCAGTGAAGCAGCAGCCAGTAAAGGAGTAGATCAGAGCTGCAGCATCAACGTCATAGAAGGAGACCAGACCCTCCTCATAATCCACAAACACCCCCACCTTCTGAGGCCGAGACTTCAGAGAGAGAAGGACTGGAGGGTCAGTAAGAGCAGAGTACTCATTCTCATTAATCAACCTTATCGTCCAGTAACCTTTCTGAGGAGTCAGTGAGATGATTCCCTTCCTGTTGATCGACTCTCTGACCACTCCTAAATACCACATAGTCTTCTCTTTAACCTGAACCTCAAAGTAAAATCTTCCTGAAGAGAAACTCTGCTTTGCTAAGACATGAATACGACGATCAAATCTCTCTGGATTGTTTGGGAGATTCTTCTTTACGTCACCATGTTTAACTTGTTTTCCATCATCAGACAGGATGAGTTCAGGATGTGCTGTATCAGGATCAAGTGTCACATCCACTGCAGACTGCTGGACCCTCTTCAGCTCGACCTCAGTGAGCAGCTTCTTCATGTGTTTACTGAGCGTCTCCTCCAGCTGGTTCACAGCTCTCACCACAGTCCCCTCATGTGAAGGTGGACTGACTCTGACTCCTGTCCAGTTCTTGGTGGGTGGAGCAGTGTTCAGGGTCGTGCAGCTCTGGAGGAGGTGGAGGTGGTCTTCAGAGCGTGAGAGCTGCTCCACCTCAGTGCTTCTCTTCTTCAGCTCAGAGATTTCCTGTTCCAGCTCTTTGATGAAGCCTTCAGCCTGTTTCTCTGTCTTTCTCTGCTTCTCTTTGATCGTGTCGATGAGCTCGGCCTGGCTTCTCTCAACAGACTCCTTCAGAGCGGTGAAGACCTGAACACCATCTGCTATCTCTCTGTCTGCGTCTTCCTCACTGAGCTCCACTGAGTGTTTGATCTCCTGAATCTTCACTCGTCTCTTCTGGATCATCTGCTGGATTTCAGCCTCAGTCTTCCCCAGCTCGGCCTTCTTTCCTTCATATTCTTCTTCCAGAGGAACAAACTTGTGTGTCTTGTGGTCTAAAACAGTGCAGAGCATGCAGACACACATCTGGTCGGTCTTACAGAACAGCTCCAGAGGTTTATCGTGCTTCGTACACATCCTGTCTTCCATGTTCTCCACAGGGTCAATCAGCTGATGTCTTTTCAGACGTGAAGCTGTCAGATGAGGCTCCAGGTGAGTCTCACAGTAGGAGGCCAGACACACCAGGCAGGACTTCAGGGCCTTCAGTTTGGTTCCAGTGCAGACGTCACAGGGAACTTCTCCTGGTTTGGACTCTTGTTGCTCTGAGCTGCTGGCTTTCTGTTGAGCTGACTGTCTGAACTGAGCAGCCATCTCAGAGATGAAGGTGTTGATCCGCAGCTCAGGTCTAGAGTTGAACACCTCTTTACAGTTTGGACACTGAGTCTGGACATTAACGTTCCAGTGTTGAGTGATGCAGGCTTTACAGAAGTTGTGTCCACATGGTGTGGTGACTGGATCAGTGAACACATCCAGACAGATGGAGCACAGAAACTGATCTTCAGTCAGCAGACAGCTGGCAGCAGACATATCTACACTCTGAGGACAACAAGTGTGAAAAACAAACTGTTATCACATCTTCAGCAGCAGCAACAGTGTGTGTCAGGTGTTGTTTTCACATTGTGTGTCTCTGTGTGTGTCATCATGGTGGAATGTGTCCTGGAGACGCCTACTGTAGAGGAACTATTACAGAAGAGGGTTTGAGTACTTTAGAAAGGTGCTCACTACATAGAATTTAAACACACGGAGTGATCCTCCATCACTGTCACATCACATATTAAATAATAATACTGCTACCCTGCTGCTTATATATTATCAGAGTGAATTTATATCATTTGTAAGGAGCCTCATCATTTTTAATTCCACTTTTATATTGAACACATTACTATTTACTGACATGTTTGGACCTCAGGTTGAATGTGAGTTGAACTTCCTGTCTGAGTCGAGCTGAAGTGTTTGAGTTGAAACACAGTAAATATTATCAGCTGAACTTCCTCACAAACACAGACAGCAGGAACTACAGAGACAGAGACGTTTAGAGGAAAGGCTTTACAGTTCAAGGATATTTACCAAAGTACACAACAGTTATGTAAGTTATAACACATCAATGTTGTTCCTCTATAATCAATAAATACATCCACACATTACATCAGATGCTGTTCTCTGTGTTTGGACAATCCAAAGGGAGCAGCAGCTCGGCTAGTTAGCTTCTAGCAGGCCTAGCTTATCTGCTGCTACTTTGTTCTTTGTTCTGGATCCTGGTTTGAACTCACTTTTGACCAAATGTTGAGTTTCTCTGTGGAACAGTGAACTCACCAGAGTTTGTCGGAGACTCTGTTGTTGAGAAGAAGCTGCTGGATTCAGTTGAATGTTTCTTGAGAGAGAAGCAGAGAGACTTGTCTCGACTGCAGCTCTGCTGTCGCTCAGACTAACTTTCACTTTCACTTCAGGAGAAGTGAGTCAGCAGCTCTCCTCTCTCTCAGTTGCTCCTCCTCTCAGTGAAGCTCTGTGAACGAGCTTTGACTGGCTCTTTGAGGAACACCCTGACATTCAAACACCAGTTTAACTTTTTACTTCTTATTCCTTCTTCTTGTCTTTTGTGTGTTTTAAACGTTAAATCTGAAATACTGTATGTTTTTATTTATTTACACATTTTGTGTGTTTTTTTAAACATCCTATTGCTGATGTCTTTGTTAGATTAACTCTTGATGAGATTTAGCTGGTTAAATAAAGGTATAAATATAATAATAATAAAATGTTATTATTAGTGCTGGGCAAGTTAACGCGTTATTATCGCGTTAACGCATTCATTAATTAACGCCGACAATTGTTTTATCGCGCATTAACGCAGTTTATTTTTTTATTATTAAGCGGACATTTTTAACACAAGAAGCCGGCAGCGAGCAGTGAACAGCTGTTTGTGTGGCGTCTCTTCCTGTTTTCTTCACCTACATTCCCCTGGGTCCTAAGTCCCTCCAGGTACAGCTTCTTATCACCCTCTATGTACCAACGTACATTTATAACAAATACCACACATATTACGGTAATCAGCGTTGCATATGTGTCTGACCAAAATAGCAAAAAAGAAATGATTCATTAAAATTATTTTTTTAGAGTTTTTAAAGTGTTTTTGTTTGGAATATGTATAAAAAGCATCATTTAGTTACCGCTATTGAGGATTTAACAAACATAAAAAAAACCACCTGCTGAATATCTATTATCAGAATCATCATAACTATATTATAACTGCTACTGTTAAAGGGAATATGCTGTTAAAAATAACCTTATTTGTTTAGTGTTTGAAAACCAAATGTTATTGTACTTTTGTTCATATGTACGTTTAAAATAAAAGTTCGCAATACACTACTTGGTAATTCATTATTGAATCGCGATTAATCGCAAAAAAATCATGCGATTAATCGCGATTTAAAATTGTAATCATTGCCCAGCACGAGTAAAAACCTGATCTTTTAATTTGTAGAATCTTTCGGAACGGGACGGTGTTTTGGGATCGGAAGCGTTCTCCTTTTAATTTGTAGTCGTGGCGCTTTGGCCGGAATGCAGTGACGCCGATTCAGCTTTTTATGAGCTAAAAACTCAACTATTAGCTGAGTGTAAAGCATCGGGACGAAGACGCCGTCGCTCAAGTCAAGATCCTCACGTCTCAAGCTGCTAATGTAAACAACGCACAGAGCAGGAAGGCCCAGATATGTGTCAAACATCAGTATATATATATATATATATATATATATATATATAGATATATATACATATACTGTATATATACATCAGAGCTACCAGAGTATGCAGCTTCACCTTCTATTCATCTGGCACCTGGTTTAGCATTTCACCACTTTTCTTTTCCCACACACACACACACACACACACACACACACACACACACACACACACACACACACACACACACACACACACACACACACACACACGTCCAGCTGTGACCAGTCTGTGTTTCCCTCCAGTCAACATCATATCCAGCCTTCTGGTGTCCTGGCAACAGATATCTTGACAACCTGATGGGAAAGCATCTTTAATATTGGTGTGTGTGTGTGTGTGTGTGCGTGTGTGTGTGTGTGTGTGTAGACATAAGACAAAGGTCTGTCTTATGAAACCCCTACACGTGGATGTGGATGCATGTAGTTTTTAATTTGAGTCTATCTTTTATGTATATTTACATTCACATACATTACATTTGAGCTCTTACTGTTATTTATTATTCATTAATAATTGGGTGATAGGTAAGTGTTTGGTTTGTGTTTGACACATATGTAAAAACTAGTGCTGAGCAAGTTAATAACGCGATAATAACGCGTTAACGCATTCATTAATTAACGCCGGTTAACGCAGATAAATATCACGGATCGATCTGTGATCCGTTACACCGCTCGTAAAAAGTAGCATAAAGTGCAAACACATAAAGTATCTCAAAATACAAAAGACAAATCCAGTTCAAAGTCTCTTTGTGTTTATTCTCTTGAGGATTCGTTCACTTTGTTCCGGCTATAAAACATTCTGCAGAGAGGACGACTGTATGAAATACTAATAACACGATACTAAACTCTTCTTCTCTGGTCACAGCAGCTGAATATTTTATTATTAGATTTTGTTGATTCATTTTCTACAAATATGAATAAATAATTCATCTTTTATTGACCCCTAACAACACAGCAGACAGAGACCTCTTGATGCTTCTGTTCATTCAAAAATGATGAAAACTAAAACCCTGAAACACCTTTTATTAAACTAAAGAATAAGTGGTACATGACTTTATCCAATAATGTGTGTCAGTATTCATAATGTATATATATATATATACAATAATAAGACATTAAACATTTTCATTTGGCTCTCAGATGTTTAAGGAATGTGCAAATGCTTCTTATTCCTGAGTACATTGTTTTTGATGATTCAACAGTCTTGAAGGCAGGTTATGCAGTTATTAGAATGAATTAAACAACATTATATAATATCAATCAGTGGCTTAATGTCTGTGTGTTGGAGCAGAAATACATTTACAGACAAATAGAAAAAAAACATCAAAATCAATAAACTTTACACCGTAAATCACCAATAATATAGATTTGTTACAGTAGATGAAAGAGTCTCTCTGTAGAAGATCAAGTGTTTGTTCTACTCAGTGTGATTGACAGGAGAGATGATCAGAGGAGCAGAGTTTTTATCACCAGCATTATTACATGGACCAAAGTATGGGTAGAGTTTGTCAGTGAAGCAGCAGCCAGTAAAGGAGTAGATAAGAGCTGCAGCATCAACGTCATAGAAGGAGACCAGACCCTCCTCATAATCCACAAACACCCCCACCTTCTGAGGCCGAGACTTCAGAGAGAGACGGACTGCAGGGTCATTTAGAGCAAAGTACTGATTCTCATTAATCAACCTTATCGTCCAGTAACCATCCTGAGGAGTCAGTGGGATGATTCCCTTCCTGTTGATCGACTCTCTGGCCACTCCCAAAGACCACCACGTCTTCCCTTCAACCTGAACCTCAAAGTAAAATCTTCCTGAAGAGAAACTCTGCTTTGCCAAAACAATAACACAATCATCAAATCTCTCTGGATTTTTTGGGAGATTCTTCTTTACGTCACCAACTTTAACTTGTTTTCCATCATCAGACAGGATGAGGTTGGGATGTGCTGTATCAGGATCAAGTGTCACATCCACTGCAGACTGCTGGACCCTCTTCAGCTCGACCTCAAACAGCTTCTTCATGTGTTTACTGAGCGTCTCCTCCAGCTGGTTCACAGCTCTCACCACAGTCCCCTCATGTGAAGGTGGACTGACTCTGACTCCTGTCCAGTTCTTGGTGGGTGGAGCAGTGTTCAGGGTCCTGAAGCTCTGGAGGAGGTGGAGGTGGTCTTCAGTGTGTGAGAGCTGCTCCACCTCAGTGCTTCTCTTCTTCAGCTCAGAGATTTCCTGTTCCAGCTCTTTGATGAAGCCTTCAGCCTGTTTCTCTGTCTTTCTCTGCTTCTCTTTGATCGTGTCGATGAGCTCGGCCTGGCTTCTCTCAACAGACTCCTTCAGAGCGGTGAAGACCTGAACACCATCTGCTATCTCTCTGTCTGCATCTTCCTCACTGAGCTCCACTGAGTGTTTGATCTCCTGAATCTTCACTCGTCTCTTCTGGATCATCTGCTGGATTTCAGCCTCAGTCTTCCCCAGCTCGGCCTTCTTTCCTTCATATTCTTCTTCCAGAGGAACAAACTTGTGTGTCTTGTGGTCTAAAACAGTGCAGAGCATGCAGACACACATCTGGTCGGTCTTACAGAACAGCTCCAGAGGTTTATCGTGCTTCGTACACATCCTGTCTTCCGGGTTGTCCACAGGATCGATCAGCTGATGTCTTTTCAGACGTGAAGCTGTCAGATGAGGCTCCAGGTGAGTCTCACAGTAGGAGGCCAGACACACCAGGCAGGACTTCAGGGCCTTCAGTTTGGTTCCAGTGCAGACGTCACAGGGAACTTCTCCTGGTTTGGACTCTTGTTGCTCTGAGCTGCTGGCTTTCTGTTGAGCTGACTGTCTGAACTGAGCAGCCATCTCAGAGATGAAAGTGTTGACCTGCAGCTCAGGTCTAGAGTTGAACACCTCTTTACAGTTGGGACACTGAGTCTGGACATTAACGTTCCAGTGTTGAGTGATGCAGGCTTTACAGAAGTTGTGTCCACATGGTATGGTGACTGGATCAGTGAACACATCCAGACAGATGGAGCACAGAAACTGATCTTCAGTCAGCAGACAGCTGGCAGCAGACATATCTACACTCTGAGGACAACAAGTGTGAGAAACAAACTGTTACCACATCTTCAGCAGCAGCAACAGTGTGTGTCAGGTATTGTTTTCACATTGTGGGTCTCTGTGTGTGTCATCATGGTGGAATGTGTCCTGGAGATGCCTACTGTAGAGGAACTATTACAGAAGAGGGTTTGAGTACTTTAGAGAGGTGCTCACTAAATAGAATTTAAACACACAGAGTGATCCTCCATCACTGTCACATCACATATTAAATAATAATACTGCTACCCTGCTGCTTATATATTATCAGAGTGAATTTATATCATGTGTTAGGAGCCTCATCATTTTTAATTCCACTTTTATATTGAACACATTACTATTTACCGACATATTTGGACCTCAGGTTGAATGTGAGTTGAACTTCCTGTCTGAGTCGAGCTGAAGTGTTTGAGTTGAAACACAGTAAATATTATCAGCTGAACTTCCTCACAAACACAGACAGCAGGAACTACAGAGACAGAGACGTTCAGAGGAAAGGCTTTACAGTCCAAGGATATTCACCAGAGTACACAACAGTTATGTAAGTTATAAAACATCAATGTTGTTCCTCTATAATCAATAAATACATCCACACATTACATCAGATGCTGTTCTCTGTGTTTGGACAATCCAAAGGGAGCAGCAGCTAGGCTAGTTAGCTTCTAGCAGGCCTAGCTTATCTGCTGCTACTTTGCTCTTTGTTCTGGATCCTGGTTTGAACTCACTTTTGACCAAATGTTGAGTTTCTCTGTAGAACAGTGAACTCACCAGAGTTTGTCGGAGACTCTGTTGTTGAGAAGAAGCTGCTGGATTCAGTTGAATGTTTCTTGAGAGAGAAGCAGAGAGACTTGTCTCGACTGCAGCTCTGCTGTCGCTCAGACTAACTTTCACTTTCACTTCAGGAGAAGTGAGTCAGCAGCTCTCCTCTCTCTCAGTTGCTCCTCCTCTCAGTGAAGCTCTGTGAACGAGCTTTGACTGCCTCTTTGAGGAACACCCTGACATTCAAACACCAGTTTAGCTTTTTACTTCTTATTCCTTTTTCTTGTTGTGTACTTCAGAAAGGTGCTCACGAAATAGAAATCTGAAATACTGTATGTTTTTTTATTTACACATGGTAAAGTTTTGTGTATTTTTTTAAACATCCTATTGCTGATGTCTTGGTTAGATTAACTCTTGATGAGATTTAGCTGGTTAAATAAAGGTATAAATATAATAATAATAAAATGTTATTATTAGTGCTGGGCTAGTTAACGCGTTATTATCGCGTTAACGCATTCATTAATTAATGCGGACAATTGTTTTATCGCGCGTTAACGCAGTTTATTTTTTTATTATTAAGTGGACATTTTTAACACTGGCATTGAGCGCTGAACAGCTGTTTGTGTGGCATCTCTTCCGTCTCTTCCTGTTTCCTTCACCTACATTCCCCTGGGTCCTAAGTCCCTCCAGGTACAGCTTCTTATCACCCTCTATGTACCAACGTACATTTATAACAAATACCACACATATTACGGTAATCAGCGTTGCATATGTGTCTGACCAAAATACCAAAAAATAAATGATTCATTTAAATAATTGTTTAAGAGTTTTTAAAGTGTTTTTGTTTGGAATATGTATAATAAGCATATCATTTAGTTATCACTACTGAGAATTTAACAAACATAAAAATAAAAAAAACACTGGCTGAATATCTTTTATCAGAATCATCATAACTGTATTTTAACTGCTACTGTTAAAGGGAATATGCTGTTAAAAATAACCTTATTTGTTTAAAGTGTTTATAAACCAAATGTTATTGCACTTTTGTTCATATAGCAGTACTTTTAAAATAAAAGTGCGCATTACACTACTTTTTAATTCATTATTGAATCGCGATTAATCGCAAGAAAATCATGCGATTAATCGCGATTTGAAATTGTAATCGTTGCCCAGCACGAGTAAAAACCTGATCTTTTAATTTGTAGAATCTTTCGGAACGGGACGGTGTTTTGGGATCGGAAGCGTTCTCCTTTTAATTTGTAGTCGGAGCGCTTTGGCCGGAATGCAGTGACGCCGATTCAGCTTTTTATGAGCTAAAAACTCAACTATTAGCTGAGTGTAAAGCATCGGGTCGAAGACGCCGTCGCTCAAGTCAAGATCCTCACGTCTCAAGCTGCTAATGTAAACAACGCACAGAGCAGGAAGGCCCAGATATGTGTCAAACATCAGTATATATATAGATATACATATATAATCGATACATATATATATGTATGTATAAATATGTCTCTATATATATATATATACATCAGAGCTACCAGAGTATGCAGCTTCACCTTCTATTCATCTGGCACCTGGTTTATCATTTCACCACTTTTCTTTCCCACATTGAAAGACACACACACACACACACACACACACACACACACACACACACACACACACACACACACACGTCCAGCTGTGACCAGTCTGTGTTTCCCTCCAGTAAACATCATATCCAGCCTTCTGGTGTCCTGGCAACAGATATCTTGACAACCTGATGGGAAAGCATCTTTAATGTTGGTGTGTGTGTGTGTGTGTGTGTGTGTGTGTGTGTGTGTGTGTGTGTGTGTGTGTGTGTGTGTGTGTGCGCGCGCGCGCGCGCGCGCGCGCGCGCGTGTGTGTATAGAGACATAAGAGAAAGGTCTGTCTTATGAAACCCCTACATGTGGATGTGGATGCATGTAGTTTTTAATTTGAGTCTATCTTTTATGCACATTTACATTCACATACATTACATTTGAGCTCTTACTGTTGTTTATTATTCATTAATAATTGGGTGATAGGTAAGTGTTTGGTTTGTGTTCATCACAAATATAAAAACTAGTGCTGGGCACGTTAACGCGATAATAACGCGATAATAACGCGTTAACGCATTCATTAATTAACGCCGACAATTATTTTATTGCACGTTAACGCAGATAAATATCACGGATCGATCTGTGATCCGTTACACCGCTAGTAAAAAGTAGCATAAAGTGCAAACACATAAAGTATCTCAAAATACAAAAGACAAATCCAGTTCAAAGTCTCTTTGTGTTTATTCTCTTGAGGATTCGTTCACTTTGTTCCGGCTATAAAACATTCTGCAGAGAGGACGACTGTATGAAATACGAATAACACGATACTAAACTCTTCTTCTCTGGTCACAGCAGTTGAATATTTTATTATTAGATTTTGTTGATTCATTTTCTACAAATATGAATAAAGAATTCATCTTTTATTGACCCCTAAAAACACAGCAGACAGAGACCTCTTGATGCTTCTGTTCATTCAAAAATGATGAAAACTAAAACCCTGAAACACCTTTTATTAAACTAAAGAATAAGTGGTACATGACTTTATCCAATAATGTGTGCCAGTAATCATAATGTATTATATATATATACAATAATAAGACATTAAACATTTTCATTTGGCACCCAGATGTTTAAGGAATGTGCAAATGCTTCTTATTCCTGAGTGCATTGTTTTTGATGATTCAACAGTCTTGAAGGCAGGTTATGCAGTTATTAGAATGAATTAGACGACATTATATAATATCAATCAGTGGCTTAATGTCTGTGTGTTGGAGTAGAAATACATTTACAGACAAATAGAAAAAAAACATCAAAATCAATAAACTTTACACCGTAAATCACCAATAATATAGATTTGTTACATTAGATGAAAGAGTCTCTCTGTAGAAGATCAAGTGTTTGTTCTACTCAGTGTGATTGACAGGAGAGATGATCAGAGGAGCAGAGTTTTTACCATCATCATTATGACATGGACTAAAGAATGGGTAGAGTTTGTCAGTGAAGCAGCAGCCAGTAAAGGAGTAGATAAGAGCTGCAGCATCAACGTCATAGAAGGAGACCAGACCCTCCTCATAATCCACAAACACCCCCACCTTCTGAGGCCGAGACTTCAGAAGGTGACGGACTGCAGGGTCATTTAGAGCAAAGTACTCATTCTCATTCATCAACCATATTGTCCAGTAACCATTCTGAGGAGTCGTTGGGATGCTTGCCTTCCTGTTGATCGACTCTCTGACCACTCCTAAAGACCAACACGTCTTCCCTTCAACCTGAACCTCAAAGTAAAATCTTCCTGAAGAGAAACTCTGCTTTGCTAAAACACGAGCACAATAATCAAATCTCTCTGGATTGTCTGGGAGATTCTTCTTTACGTCACCATGTTTAACTTGTTTTCCATCATCAGACAGGATGAGGTAAGGATTTGCTGTATCAGGATCAAGTGTCACATCCACTGCAGACTGCTGGACCCTCTTCAGCAGCTCGGCCTCAGCGAGCAGCTTCTTCATGTGTTTACTGAGCGTCTTCTCCAGCTGGTTCACAGCTCTCACCACAGTCCCCTCATGTGAAGGTGGACTGACTCTGACTCCTGTCCAGTTCTTGGTGGGTGGAGCAGTGTTCAGGGTCATGAAGCTCTGGAGGAGGTGGAGGTGGTCTTCAGTGTGTGAGAGCTGCTCCACCTCAGTGCTTCTCTTCTTCAGCTCAGAGATTTCCTGTTCCAGCTCTTTGATGAAGCCTTCAGCCTGTTTCTCTGTCTTTCTCTGCTTCTCTTTGATCGTGTCGATGAGCTCGACCTGGCTTCTCTCAACAGACTCCTTCAGAGCGGTGAAGACCTGAACACCATCTGCTATCTCTCTGTCTGCATCTTCCTCACTGAGCTCCACTGAGTGTTTGATCTCCTGAATCTTCACTCGTCTCTTCTGGATCATCTGCTGGATTTCAGCCTCAGTCTTCCCCAGCTCGGCCTTCTTTCCTTCATATTCTTCTTCCAGAGGAACAAACTTGTGTGTCTTGTGGTCTAAAACAGTGCAGAGCATGCAGACACACATCTGGTCGGTCTTACAGAACAGCTCCAGAGGTTTATCGTGCTTCGTACACATCCTGTCTTCCATGTTCTCCACAGGGTCAATCAGCTGATGTCTTTTCAGACGTGAAGCTGTCAGATGAGGCTCCAGGTGAGTCTCACAGTAGGAGGCCAGACACACCAGGCAGGACTTCAGGGCCTTCAGTTTGGTTCCAGTGCAGACGTCACAGGGAACTTCTCCTGGTTTGGACTCTTGTTGCTCTGAGCTGCTGGCTTTCTGTTGAGCTGACTGTCTGAACTGAGCAGCAATCTCAGAGATGAAGGTGTTGATCCGCAGCTCAGGTCTAGAGTTGAACACCTCTTTACAGTTTGGACACTGAGTCTGGACATTAACGTTCCAGTGTTGAGTGATGCAGGCTTTACAGAAGTTGTGTCCACATGGTGTAGTGACTGGATCAGTGAACACATCCAGACAGATGGAGCACAGAAACTGATCTTCAGTCAGCAGACAGCTGGCAGCAGACATATCTACACTCTGAGGACAACAAGTGTAAGGAGCCTCATCATTTTTAATTCCACTTTTATATTGAACACATTACTATTTACTGACATGTTTGGACCTCAGGTTGAATGTGAGTTGAACTTCCTGTCTGAGTCGAGCTGAAGTGTTTGAGTTGGAACACAGTAAATATTATCAGCTGAACTTCCTCACAAACACAGACAGCAGGAACTACAGAGACAGAGACGTTTAGAGGAAAGGCTTTACAGTCCAAGGATATTCACCAGAGTACACAACAGTTATGTAAGTTATAACACATCAATGTTGTTCCTCTATAATCAATAAATACATCCACACATTACATCAGATGCTGTTCTCTGTGTTTGGACAATCCAAAGGGAGTAGCAGCTAGGCTAGTTAGCTTCTAGCAGGCCTAGCTTATCTGCTGCTACTTTGTTCTTTGTTCTGGATCCTGGTTTGAACTCACTTTTGACCAAATGTTGAGTTTCTCTGGAGAACAGTGAACTCACCAGAGTTTGTCGGAGACTCTGTTGTTGAGAAGAAGCTGCTGGATTCAGTTGAATGTTTCTTGAGAGAGAAGCAGAGAGACTTGTCTCGACTGCAGCTCTGCTGTCGCTCAGACTAACTTTCACTTTCACTTCAGGAGAAGTGAGTCAGCAGCTCTCCTCTCTCTCAGTTGCTCCTCCTCTCAGTGAAGCTCTGTGAACGAGCTTTGACTGCCTCTTTGAGGAACACCCTGACATTCAAACACCAGTTTAACTTTTTACTTCTTCTTCCTTTTTCTTGTTTTTTACATGTTTTAAACGTTAAATCTGAAATACTGTATGTTTGGTAAAGTTTTGTGTGTTTTTTTTTAACATCCTATTGCTGATGTCTTGGTTAGATTAACTCATGGTGAGATTTAGCTGGTTAAATAAAGGTATAAATATAATAATAATAAAATGTTATTATTAGTGCTGGGCTAGTTAACGCGTTATTATATTCTGACTTCACCATAAGCAGCCCTCTCTTCTGCTCCAACGCTCCTCGTAGTCTTCTTGATTTATTTCCTCCCTCTGACTCTCGTACTGTATCTTAACCCTCTGAACCCCCGAGCAGCTTTGGTCCGTCTTCACTCTCTGTGGCCGTGATTTTCACTGCAATATATATAAGTCCCGCCCCTCTATTGAAACAGAACAATGGCTAGAGGTAGAGAATATCTTTGGTGTAGTTTAACACAGTTACCACGGCATATATCATAAAAAACAAAACACAAGTTGAATTTCTTTGATAATATATTTAACGAAAATTGGAAAACCATGGAATCTACATATGCAACATTGTTCCAAGTGTCCACAAAGGAGTCTCCACATTCTATTCATATGTTGGTCTGATCCGAATCAATCGAGGCTTTAGTTGCTGCTGAGGAGCGCAGAATGTAATGTTCTTCACAGCATCTGGTGGAAGTAAAAGGTTTATTCGGCGTGACACTTTATATAATACATGGAATGAAATATCACAAATTTGAGCTTTGTTTTGGCTGCTTTTTCTGCCGCAAGCGTCCGTCACACACGATGTGTTCAGTGGCCGCCGAGAACATGATAATCTGACGATAACTAAATCGTTTTTCACAGCTTCCGGCTGATAAACGATGTAAAAAACACACTTTTCAAGCCGGTCGGCGGGTTTTGGAGTTCAGAGGGTTTCAATTTCCTCCTTCCCACTTATTTTTTATTTCCCTTCATTTGCTACTTTCCCTGTGACGTGTCTCCATCTATCAACTTCAACAGCTCATCTGGGTTTGTGCAACAGGAAGCAAAGTACCACAGACATCCTTTCCCTGAGCCCCGTCCTCCCGGCTTCTCCTCGGGTATCCCAGGGTGCATCGGGGCCGGGTTGCGTGTGATCCCCTCGCTGGGTCTGGTTGCCAATCGGTCGCGTCCGAAAGGCTTCCACTTGGAGGATCAGATGCCCTTCTTGCTCCTTTAGTTGATGTTCTTGTCCACCCTATCGCTCAACTGTCACTCTGTTTATCCCTCATCGCCTCCATCACTGCTGAGCCTCACGCTTCCACCTCTACTTTCACCACCGACCTCAGGCGGTGTCGAGTTCAGTCTCATTTACTTGACTCTCGTTTCATCTCGAGCCGTCTTGCTGCTTTCTAACCGCTGACCTCTCCGTGGTACTTCCTCTGGCTTTCGGCCGCACAGAGGAGGTCTCTGGTTTACCGCCGAACCCCTCCGACAGAGACGGAGCTGTAACCGACCGAGTGCAGGGATTGATCGGCCTCAGATCGGCTGATAAAACCTGCATGCTGTCTGCGGTCGGGGTGGCTGCCTGAAGAACATGGCGCTCAATACGAACAGAAAACAAGATCAGAGATGGAGATAGACGTTGCTGCTCTTAGATCCCCTCTTGCTCCTCTCCAACATACTTCATTCCTCAAACTAGCCCTTGTTTGACCCCAAACGTCAGCGTGTTGTCTGACGAGAGTCACCTCGGGCAAACGAGGTCAAGTTTGCTCATTTCACAGCTTCAGTGTGACATTGTGCACATTTTTAATCTGCTTTCACAACGAGACTGAATGTCAAACGGTGTGTGTGTCCGTCTCAGTAAGTGGGTGTTTCCCTCTGTGGGGCTCTCTTGGTTTGACCCTGACATTAATGGAGTGTGTCTGAGGTCCTCCAGGGCAGTCAGAGATGATGCACATCCTCCTCCTCCTCCTCCTCCTCCTCCTCCTCCTCCTCCTCCTCCTCCTCCTCCTCCTCCGTGGTCTGTCCGACACACACACACACACACACACACACACACACACACGCACACACACACGCACACACACGCACACACTTTTTTCCCCTGTAGTTTTTCATCAGCTGGGTTCTGTTGTTGTTGTTGTGGTTGTTGATCTGTCCTTTCCCACAATGCAGCGTTGTATCTCTCTCCACTCGTCCTCCCTTTTGTGCCGTCGTGAAGTCGGACTCTTGTAGCACATGTGACCCTCTCAGGTCTCTGAACCCCCCCCCCCCCCAGATCCCTCCGGACTGGAAGGGGAAACCACATTGCGATAAGGAGGAAGCGGAGGTTAGATTGGAATGAGACTCGCTGGTCATGGTGTGGATCAGCCTGATGGTGGGGGGAGGCTGCAGATGTTTCCAGCACTTTAACATCGAAAGCTTTACATTCATACAATTCTTTAAACTCGTGTCAGAAGTTTATTTTTCAACGTGTATTTCCTTTTTTTCTTTGAATGTATCTGCTTTCCAGTCAAGTCATCTGTCTTTAGATGGAGGAGGAGATATGGAGGTGTTCAGTGTGCTTTAGCAATACGCCAACACAATTCTGCCAAAGCGTCATGAATAATGTGAATCATTTATGAGTAAGAGAAGGAGAAAGCATGTGTTTTGTCCCAGAGCTTTTGTGCCGCGTCTCTCGCTTCTCAGATTTGAAATTCAAACAGGACAAAGCGTGTGCTCGCGAAGCGTTCGCAGGGATTGTTGTGCGTTCAGTCAAACTGTTGAATGTACAAACGTCTGTGGACTGAGAGTCGGGATCTCTCGCCTTGTTTTTCAGGGACCTGAGTGAAAACAGCATCCAGGCAATCCCGAGGAGGGCCTTCAGAGGAGCCACGGACCTCAAAAACCTGTGTGGAAGAGTGCACACACACACACACACACACACACACACAAATCAATACATATTTTGTTGATTGATCCCTCGATCGATCGGCTCGATTAGACATCGTTCTGGGTTTGTTGTCTCGCTCTTGTCACAGGCAGCTGGATAAGAACCACATCAGCTGTATCGAGGAGGGGGCGTTCAGAGCGCTGCGATCCCTGGAAGTACTGTGAGTATTCTGAATATCGGTGTACTGCCATCACTTACTGTGTTAATACCTTCGAAACTTCTGTTTTCATTTGTACTCACCATCAACTTGTTGACCGACTCTCCCATCATTCCTCTCACTATTTATTCTTGTCTTTCCTTTTTATCTCCTTTCTTCTCATCATGTCTCACTTTCTCTCCCATCTTTTCTCCCTCACTCGTTCTCTTTCTGTCTGTCAATGTCTCTCTCTCTTCCTCACTCTCTCTCCCTCACTCTTTCTCTATGTCTCCCTCTCTCTTTCTTTATGCGTCTCTCTCTCCCTCTCTCTTTCTCTATGTCTCCCTCTCTCTTTCTCTATGTCTCCCTCACTCTTTCTCTATGTCTCCCTCTCTCTTTCTCGATGTCTCCCTCTCTCTTTCTCTATGTCTCCCTCTCTCTTTCTCTATGTCTCCCTCTCTCTTTCTCTGTCTCCCTCTCTCTTTCTCTGTCTCCCTCTCTCTTTCTATGTCTCCCTCTCTCTTTCTCTATGTCTCCCTCACTCTTTCTCTGTCTCCCTCTCTCTTTCTCTATGTCTCCCTCTCTCCCTCGCTCTTTCTCTGTCTCCCTCTCTCGTTCTCTATGTCTCCCTCTCTCTTTCTCTATGTCTCCCTCTCTCCCTCTCTCTTTCTCTGTCTCCCTCTCTCGTTCTCTATGTCTCCCTCTCTCTTTCTCTATGTCTCCCTCTCTCCCTCTCTCTTTCTCTGTCTCCCTCTCTCGTTCTCTATGTCTCCCTCTCTCTTTCTCTATGTCTCCCTCTCTCTTTCTCTATGTCTCCCTCTCTTTCTCTGTGTCTCCCTGTATCTTTCTCTATGTCTCCCTCTCTTTCTCTGTCTCCCTCTCTCATTCTCTATGTCTCCCTCTCTCTTTCTCTATGTCTCCCTCTCTCTTTCTCTATGTCTCCCTCTCTTTCTCTGTGTCTCCCTCTCTCTTTCTCTATGTCTCCCTCTCTCCCTCTCTTTCTCTGTCTCCCTCTCTCGTTCTCTATGTCTCCCTCTCTCTTTCTCTATGTCTCCCTCTCTCTTTCTCTATGTCTCCCTCTCTCCCTCTCTTTCTCTGTCTCCCTCTCTCATTCTCTATGTCTCCCTCTCTCTTTCTCTATGTCTCCCTCTCTCTTTCTCTATGTCTCCCTCTCTTTCTCTGTGTCTCCCTGTATCTTTCTCTATGTCTCCCTCTCTCTTTCTCTATGTCTCCCTCTCTCCCTCTCTTTCTCTGTCTCCCTCTCTTTCTCTGTGTCTCCCTCTCTCTTTCTCTATGTCTCCCTCTCTCCCTCTCTTTCTCTGTCTCCCTCTCTCGTTCTCTATGTCTCCCTCTCTCTTTCTCTATGTCTCCCTCTCTCGTTCTCTATGTCTCCCTCTCTCTTTCTCTATGTCTCCCTCACTCTTTCTCTGTCTCCCTCTCACTCTCTCTATGTCTCCCTCTCTTTCTCTATGTCTCCCTCTCTCTTTCTCTATGTCTCCCTCTCTCTTTCTCTATGTCTCCCTCTCTCTTTCTATGTCTCCCTCTCTCCCTCTCTCTTTCTCTGTCTCCCTCTCTCGTTCTCTATGTCTCCCTCTCTCTTTCTCTATGTCTCCCTCTCTCCCTCTCTCTTTCTCTGTCTCCCTCTCTCGTTCTCTATGTCTCCCTCTCTCTTTCTCTATGTCTCCCTCTCTCCCTCTCTCTTTCTATGTCTCCCTCTCTCTTTCTCTATGTCTCCCTCACTCTTTCTCTGTCTCCCTCTCACTCTCTCTATGTCTCCCTCTCTTTCTCTATGTCTCCCTCACTCTTTCTCTGTCTCCCTCTCACTCTCTCTATGTCTCCCTCTCTTTCTCTATGTCTCCCTCTCTCTTTCTCTATGTCTCCCTCTCTCCCTCTCTCTTTCTATGTCTCCCTCTCTCTTTCTCTATGTCTCCCTCACTCTTTCTCTGTCTCCCTCTCACTCTCTCTATGTCTCCCTCTCTTTCTCTATGTCTCCCTCTCTCTTTCTCTATGTCTCCCTCTCTCTTTCTCTGTCTCCCTCTCACTCTCTCTATGTCTCCCTCTCTTTCTCTTTCTCTGTCTCCCTCTCACTCTCTCTATGTCTCCCTCTCTTTCTCTATGTCTCCCTCTCTCTTTCTCTGTCTCCCTCTCACTCTCTCTATGTCTCCCTCTCTTTCTCGATGTCTCCCTCTCTCTTTCTCTATGTCTCCCTCACTCTTTCTCTGTCTCCCTCTCACTCTCTCTATGTCTCCCTCACTCTTTCTCTGTCTCCCTCTCTCTTTCTCTATGTCTCCCTCTCTCTTTCTCTATGTCTCCCTCTCTCTTTCTCTATGTCTCCCTCTCTCTTTCTCTATGTCTCCCTCTCTCTTTCTCTATGTCTCCCTCTCTCTTTCTATGTCTCCCTCTCTCTTTCTCTATGTCTCCCTCTCTCTTTCTATGTCTCCCTCTCTCTTTCTCTATGTCTCCCTCTCTCTTTCTCTATGTCTCCCTCTCTCTTTCTATGTCTCCCTCTCTCTTTCTCTATGTCTCCCTCTCTTTCTCTGTCTCCCTCACTCTTTCTCTGTCTCCCTCTCACTCTCTCTATGTCTCCCTCTCTTTCTCTATGTCTCCCTCTCTCTTTCTCTGTCTCCCTCTCACTCTCTCTATGTCTCCCTCTCTTTCTCGATGTCTCCCTCTCTCTTTCTCTATGTCTCCCTCACTCTTTCTCTGTCTCCCTCTCACTCTCTCTATGTCTCCCTCTCGTTCTCTATGTCTCCCTCTCTCTTTCTCTATGTCTCCCTCTCTCTTTCTATGTCTCCCTCACTCTTTCTCTGTCTCCCTCACTCTTTCTCTGTCTCCCTCTCACTCTCTCTATGTCTCCCTCTCTTTCTCTATGTCTCCCTCTCTCTTTCTCTGTCTCCCTCTCACTCTCTCTATGTCTCCCTCTCTTTCTCTATGCCTCCCTCACTCTTTCTCTGTCTCCCTCTCACTCTCTCTATGTCTCCCTCTCTCTTTCTCTGTCTCCCTCTCACTCTCTCTATGTCTCCCTCTCTTTCTCGATGTCTCCCTCTCTCTTTCTCTATGTCTCCCTCACTCTTTCTCTGTCTCCCTCTCACTCTCTCTATGTCTCCCTCTCTTTCTCTATGTCTCCCTCTCTCTTTCTCTATGTCTCCCTCTCTCTTTCTCTATGTCTCCCTCTCTCTTTCTCTATGTCTCCCTCTCTCTTTCTATGTCTCCCTCTCTCTTTCTCTATGTCTCCCTCTCTTTCTCTGTCTCCCTCACTCTTTCTCTGTCTCCCTCTCACTCTCTCTATGTCTCCCTCTCTTTCTCTATGTCTCCCTCTCTCTTTCTCTGTCTCCCTCTCACTCTCTCTATGTCTCCCTCTCTTTCTCGATGTCTCCCTCTCTCTTTCTCTATGTCTCCCTCACTCTTTCTCTGTCTCCCTCTCACTCTCTCTATGTCTCCCTCTCGTTCTCTATGTCTCCCTCTCTCTTTCTATGTCTCCCTCACTCTTTCTCTGTCTCCCTCACTCTTTCTCTGTCTCCCTCTCACTCTCTCTATGTCTCCCTCTCTTTCTCTATGTCTCCCTCTCTCTTTCTCTGTCTCCCTCTCACTCTCTCTATGTCTCCCTCTCTTTCTCTATGTCTCCCTCACTCTTTCTCTGTCTCCCTCTCACTCTCTCTATGTCTCCCTCTCTCTTTCTCTGTCTCCCTCTCACTCTCTCTATGTCTCCCTCTCTTTCTCGATGTCTCCCTCTCTCTTTCTCTATGTCTCCCTCACTCTTTCTCTGTCTCCCTCTCACTCTCTCTATGTCTCCCTCTCTTTCTCTATGTCTCCCTCTCTCTTTCTCTATGTCTCCCTCTCTCTTTCTCTATGTCTCCCTCTCTCTTTCTATGTCTCCCTCTCTCCCAGCACGCTGAACAACAACAACGTCAGCAGCATCCCGGTCTCCAGTTTCAACCACATGCCGAAGCTCCGCACCTTGTGAGTCCTTCAAGTCAACGCACTACGTTACCCAGGATGCCGCATTCTTGAAACAGAACCACAATGAGATGTAAACAACGGTCACAGTCAGATGCTTACCAATACTTACAATACTTCCTTCCCTACTGTCCTCCCACCTATCCACTCCTTCCTTCCTTTTCTCACCTTCTTTTGCATCCTTCCGCTTTCCATTTCCTCTTCTCTTTCATCCAACTCTTCCCTTATTTCCTTGTACACTTCCATTTTCTGCTGTCCTGCTCTTCTCTTCATCCCCCTCCCTCCTTCTCTCCCACCTGTCCTCTCTCCCTCCCCCTGATCTCCCCTCTCCATCCTCCCCCCCCGTCTCCTCCCAGCC
Source organism: Lycodopsis pacificus (assembly GCA_028022725.1). Lineage (NCBI taxonomy): Eukaryota > Metazoa > Chordata > Actinopteri > Perciformes > Zoarcidae > Lycodopsis > Lycodopsis pacificus. The sequence continues at coordinate 27,940,873 of CM051693.1, forward strand.
GGCTCCACTCTAACGCTCTGCGTTGCGACTGTCACCTGGCCTGGTTGTCTCCGTGGCTGCGGCAGCGGGCGGCTTTGGGCCTCTACACCCAGTGCAGCTCTCCTCCCTCGCTGAGGGGCCTCAACCTCGCCGAGCTGCGCAAGAGCGACTTCGCCTGCTCAGGTACGGCAGCCCGGTGACAACGCGTGTCGTCAAAGCGTGGCCCGACGGAGTTGAAAGTTGGTACAGTTGTTTCCTTGTTTGCGTGCAGGTAACGGTGGCAGTGCCTTCGTCCAGCCGTGCAGCCTGGCGTCCGGCTCCTGTCCTCCCATGTGCTCCTGCAGCAACAACATCGTGGACTGTCGGGGGAGGGGCCTCACCGCCATCCCCGCCCACCTGCCCGAGGCCATGACTGAGATGTGAGTATCAGAGGTCTACATTTCAACCAGGCGGCAACCTCCGGTTCTGCTGAGTGAAGCCGATGCTTCATGTGTTAAAGCTGCATTCTCTCTAGTGGCCACCAGGGGGCGACTCCTCTGGTCTATAGAAAATGACTCTACTTCTCTCTTGATTTATTCCCTCAGTAAACATTGTAAACATGAGTTTATGTCTCAATCTCTAGTTTCAAGTCTTCTTCAATACAGCATGATGTTCATTTAGTACATGATGGTCCATTTAGAGTCACACAGACCATAAACAAATCAGAGTTGCGATGATGAAATATAATATGTTCGTCAAATCTTTAGAAATGAGTTAGGGTTTAAGTTTGATTTCTAAATGTCTCATCTTTTTCTTTTTACAGTGTGATTCAGTACTGCATCTCTTTATGGCCCCGTGGCCGTGCACAGATTTATATTCAGGCAACAACGGTGTGTTCTGGTTTCTCTTTGAAAGACTCTGCACGAGTTCTCTCTAAGCTGTAGAAGCCCATCGTCACGCTGTAACCGTTGACAGGAGAACAGAACTTTGGATTAATATTGCATGTGGACAAATGAGTTTGAATTGAAACTACAGACACTCCAGTTGACAGCTGTGCTGTGAAACGGCCTACAGCTGTTACATTATGAATTATGTCTCTCTGTGTTTCTCTGCAGTCGCTTGGAGCAGAATGGCATCAAGTCGGTTCCTCCGGGCGCCTTCACCTCCTACAAGAAGCTTCGTCGAATGTGAGTCCTCTAAAGACACGATAACTCATGAGTAAAGATTGTGGATAATTATTCAATCAGTGACTGAACCCTTAGCCACGTTAAATAAACCAGGAGGAGACCCAGACATCCACCAGGGGTGCAACCAACGATTATATTTATTATCAATTAATCATTTGGTCTATAAAATGTCAGAAAACAGTGAAAAATGTCTTAAATGTTTTTATCTAGTCTCTAGTCAGTCCAAAAACCAAAGATGTTATGTTCGATATGATAAAAAAACGACAAATTGATTCATATAGAATATAATAATCGTCAGATTAAACGGCGATAATCGCAGCCCTAATATGATCAGTATGACACGAAGGGATTCAATATATTCTCCATAGGAGGTAGTTAGAAAGACGGCTAACAGAATAACACCATCTCGTCAGGGAAGCTTCGGTTTTTATGGCTCCACCCCTTTGAGTTACGACTCAACCAATGAGATTACAGTATGTCTGCCTCCAGTGAGCCAATGCCTCTGGGGAAAAAACGTCTGTTTTTTAAACTGTGATCCCCCAACTGGACCCCCCCCCCCCCCCCACTCAACATAACTAACAGCCCCAGTGGACTTTCAGCACCGAGGAGCGCTTGATTTATGTCAGCCAGCAAAGCGACGCCGTCCCCATCAGATCAGAGGCCCTTTAAGGGTCTCGCATGATGAATCCAGAGCATATCTCTGGGATCTGGTGAATGTGTTTAAGATGCACATTTGACCACAATAATGTCATTTTATTAATGTTCATAGCTCTGTGCCCCGTTATCTGTCTTTGTGGATTTTGTTCTGTTCACTCTCACTGCTTCTTCCTTTCTCTCTCTCTCTCTCTCTCTCTCTCTCTCTCTCTCTCTCTCTCTCTCTCTCTCTCTCTCTCTCGCTCTCTCTCTGCGGTTTTCCTTTTCCTCTCAAACTTATCCCCCCCCTCCCCCCCGTCCTCTTACATCATCACCGTGAGACCGTCCCACGTCCCTGAGACGGGGGTTGATTACATTACCAGGCTGGTTTAAGTGGTTCTGTGTTAAGATTTATTGTGACAGTTGAGCGACTGACATGTGGCGGCAGAAGAAGGATTTCATAATCTCACATGTTGTGGTTTGGCCGGACCAGAACCAATCAGAGATGTAAGAACTTGGCCTGCAGGAACAGCATTCGCTCTCGTAGATCCTGCTTTTCACATGAAGAGAGAACTCCGGAGAACTTGGTTCCTCATTTTTCACAAAAAGTTCTGTATTAGATTTGATTTGAGGGACTAGAAAAAAGAACAATAAAACCATTCATGTATGTTTGAGCCCAGACAATAGTACATGAAAATGTTACCTTGTCAGCTACTCGCATATTCAGCCTTCAATCTTAATATTAATACACCTTCTTTACTACGGCACAATTCATTTATAAAAGTCTTTACAACAACGCACACATCTATGAAATACATTAAACGTCATCACGCTGACTCTCCGCCTTCACAGCGGCGTTGTGACCGTGATGTAGTTCATAGCGTAGCGTTAGCTTCTGACGATCATAGACGTGTGTTCGCCACAGAGCTTATTTTCTGCAATAATCCTAAATCCAATGGAGAAATCCCATCGGCCTTTTTGTCAACGGTATTGCGATGTTAATTTCCAGGTCTGACCTACAGATGGACGTTGTCCCTGCAGGCTTCTACAGCACAGCAGTCAAAAACAAAGCAGTTCTTTAAACGCATGGTTCCGGCCGCTGTGACTAAAGTCTGTGTGCGTTATCTGTTCTATTCCCAGAGACCTGAGTAACAACCAGATATCTGAGATCGCTCCCGATGCTTTCCACGGCCTCCGAGCTCTCAACTCACTGTGAGTAAGACTCAGAGTCTGTGTGAGTGTGTGTGTGTGTGTGTGTGAGTGTGTTGAATACACTGTCGGAGTGCCTCTACCAATATGTGGTTACATATGTCTTGTCTATACCTCCATATGTTTGCACTGCATGCGTGTGTTTCGTGCGTCTGTTGGTATGAATAATTCAAAAGTGGCGCCTGCTCTCTGTAAACAGAACTTCTTTATGATATATCAGGACTTTCAAACAATCACAGCGGGTGGCCTTTATGTTTTTGTGTGTGTGTGAGTGTGTGTGTGTGTGTGTGTGTGTGTGTGTGTGTGTGTGTGTGTGAGTGTGTGAGTGTGACTGTCTCTGCCAGCGTGACTCTCTTCTGGTCGTGGATTGTGTGGAAATGTGTGGTTACAGCGAAGCTTTACCAATGGAATGGAAGTCGTACTGTTGTCCATGTTGATGCACATTGATAATAAAACACGTCTTCTATAACACACTGTTAGAATACATACAGTACGTCTTTGTGTGCAGGGTTCTGTATGGTAACAAGATCACTGAGCTGCCCAGCGGAGTGTTTGATGGCCTGGCCTCTCTGGAGCTGCTGTAAGTCCAAAACCATTTGTCTGAGCTTGACATTTACACTGACCGTGTTTTACACAAACAAATTGCAGGTGTCAAATGGCTTGAAAGTGCCCGTAAATTGTTGGATCCTCGGATGGAAACGTACGAGTCTCTGTTTCTTTAGCCAAGTCAAACTGTTGCAGATCTGTTTCTCATAAAACAGGCTGCGATGTTGCTTGTTTTGATAACACTGCCATCGCCTTGTGTGCCACACAATGTATTCCACATGCTGAGGCTTCAGTCGTAGTCGTTGTGCATAGAAATAAATCGGAGTAGAAGGGACATTTCCATTCAAATTAACACAGCAGGGCGGTCACAGCAGCACATTCTTCATGTGTGCCATTGTTTCAGTGGCTAACGATCAAAAACTGAGTTATTTTTGCAGTGACGACTACAATGAGCAGCAAATATAACGGCTTAGTGCTTCATCCACACACACAGCTGAGGAAAGCTCATCGCTATCAGAGGAGCGACAACTTTGTTCGGCTCATTTTCAGTAACTAGTGTAAAATGTAAGCCTGGTGGAATTTACAAGCTAGTTAGTTGTTTATCTAACATGCTAGCTAGTTAGTTAGTTATTTAACATGCTAGCTAGCTAGTTAGTTATCTAACACGCTAGCTAGCTATTTAGTTAGTTATTTAACACGCTAGCTAGTTAGTTGGTTATCTAACATGCTAGCTAGCTAGTTAGTTATTTAACACGCTAGCTAGCTAGTTAGTTGGTTATCTAACACGCTAGCTATTTAGTTAGTTATCTAACACGCTCGCTAGTTAGTTGGTTATCTAACACGCTAGCTAGTTAGTTAGTTATTTAACACGCTAGCTAGCTAGTTAGTTCGTTATCTAACACGCTAGCTAGCTAGCTAGTTAGTTAGCAACAGGACCTTTATTGACAACCCTTACGATGAATTAGAAAATGATTGATGATGTATGTGACAGTTGAATTAACTGCTAATGATCGTGTCATGTGTGCATCAGGTTGCTGAATGCCAATAAGATCCACTGCATCAGAGCCTCCGTGTTCAAAGATCTGGAGAACTTGGCTCTGCTGTCGCTTTATGACAACAAAATCCAGAGTCTGGCGAAAGGCACCTTCAGCTCACTGCACAGCATCCAGACGCTGTAAGAAAACACACACACACACACACACACGCACACACACACACACACACACACACACACACACACACACACACACGCACGCACGCACGCACGCACACACACACACACACACACACACACACACACACACACGCACACACACACACACGTGCTATTTTAAGCTCTGTGCTGTTCCACTCCATTCAGTCTGATCCGACTGATGTCCTGCCCCCTCTGATTTCCCATCAGCCACTTGGCCCAGAACCCCTTCGTGTGTGACTGTAATGTGAAGTGGCTGGCCGACTTCCTCCGTTCGAACCCCATAGAGACCAGCGGAGCGCGCTGCGCCAGCCCTCGACGCCTCGCCAACAAGCGCATCGCACAGATCAAGAGCAGCAAGTTCCGCTGCTCCGGTCAGTGTGTGTGTGTGCGTGTGTGTGTGTGTGCGTGTGTGTGTGTGTGTATTGAGACGGGTGGTGACAGTCTGGGTTTGCGAGTGTAAGATGATGAACCACTGCAAAGCTTCCCTCACGAGAAATATTCACACAGTGTAAGAAATGCAAATCATAAACCCCCCAAAAGCCTTTTGTCATATACATGAGCTATTAGCATATATATTAGTTAGTGACAGTCTGCTGTCAGACACAATCACTTCTCTCTGCATGGTACAAAAGGCATTGTGCAGAAAAAGGGGAAAGTTACTACAAGGAGTTTTTAGACTCAATATGAAACTGATGCTGAAAAATGAGCTACATCATCAGCAGCTGAAGATTTGTCCATTTTCTATATAAGATCTATGGCACGCAAACTAGAAGAGCTAATGTTTACTCTTATACTGACCAAAAAACAACATTAAAGTCAGAACAAAACAAGACAACCCTTAATAAAGGGACAGTGTTAGAAACTTGATCCGTCATTCAACAGACGGAGAGAATCAGCCCTCATCCTACACTCATATGTCTGTTTTATTCATGCAGTACATTGGAGACGTGGTTTTACATCAATATATGAATTTAGTTTGGTGGCTTACACAAAGTTGACTTTGTTTCATCATCATATTACACTTATCTTATCATTATCCAACCTGCAAACAGCTGTGTTTAAAAAAGAAAAAAAGTTAAAAATAAGTTTTCTTCACTCACTTCCAAAACCAATGCACACACACACACACACACACACACACACACACACACACACACACACACACACACACACACACACACACACACACACACACACACACACACACACACCAGATCAAGATCTTTTCGATGCAAACACTACCGTCTTTGTCCACAAAATCAACGCAGATTGAAAGTTCCTTGTCGTTGCTTGAACCAAAAACAGCTTATCGTCTCTTTTGATTTGATTCAAAGCATCTCACATCAACTACAAGTGCACGTCTTGTCTGGCTTAACCAGCGTTAACCGATGTGTGTCAGAGCGGCTCGAGGCAGACGACCTGTGGACCAAAGCTCTTATATCTGCTGTAAAACAATAACAATGTTATCTGGAAGTTGGTCGGTGACCATTGCATCCTCTAGTTGGGTTTTAGACTTTAATCCTTGTGCAGGAAATGTTCAGGTTCCTACCGCTCAATGCCAACTTTTGGAATGAAAACATAGAAATTCTTGTTGTTGTTTTAGACCTAAGAACCGTTAATATTTGCAGATATCAAAGTTCACCTCAAAAATGATAAAAAGGTAAATGTAGTAAACAGAGCTAGTTTAGCAGCACAGTGAGAACCGGCTTCATGTGTTTGTGTGTGAAAGTTTAAAGTATTTGTTAGAAAAGTGTTCGTAACAACAAGATGAGAATGAAGTCGGTTAATCTCCCGACTGTAACTGGACTCTTTTCCTTCACTCACACCGAGCCAGGCTGCTCCACGCTGCCAGGAGAGCTTCCCCCATAAAACACCAAAACACGGCTCGCTTTACGCCTTCTGTCATGTTTAAAAATGTTAAACGTCTGCTGCTGCCAGTTTTATAGAAGACCTCCTCCTGGAGTGTTTGTGTGTGTGTGTGTGTGTGTGTGTGTGTGTGTGTGTGTGTGTGTGTGTGCGTGCGTGTCTGTTGAAGCTTTCAAACCTTTGGACTGACATGGTTTTCTTTCTTTCTTTTTCATGACAGCCAAGGAGCAGTACCACATCCCAGGTGATCTTTGTGTGTTTTCTCGTAAAAATAGATATTTCTGTGTTGGTTATTCATCCAATGAGGTGTGAGAAAGGTTCATGTGGATGTGTGATCTGTTTGACCCACACGAGTCCTCTGGTCTGTCCTCCCTGTGCGTGTCTGCGTGTCCAGGTACTGAAGACCGGCGCCTGAGCTACGAGTGCAACAGCAAGCCGGTGTGTCCCGCCAAGTGTCGCTGCGAGGCCAACGTGGTCGACTGCTCCAACCTGCGCCTCACCAAGTTCCCCGAACACCTGCCCTCCTCCACCGAAGAGCTGTGAGACACGTGCACACATGAACACATGAACACATGAACACATGAACAGCTTACAGTCCAGACAGAACGGCAGCGTTCCAGGCTGATTCCAGCATCAGAGTTCATCAAACATCTTCTGATCGTGTCTGTTTAGGCTCTAGTTCCTCCAGCCCTCCTCGAATTGCTTTGTTTGGTCAAAAATATTTAATTAAAAATTATTTAAAACAAAGAAAAGCAGCAAATACTCACTTTTGAGAAGCTGGAGCCGGTACATGTTTGACGGTTTTGCTTGATAAAAACGATCTGAAGATGTCTCTCGCTAATATCTGTGATTCTGGGATATCTGACGACATCGGCCTTGTTGCCGTACCCGTCTGGCTCCAGTCTGCACCGTTACAGCGCGCCAGATTCTATTTGGGGGAAGCTTTCATCCAAAGTGCAATATGCATCTTAGCACGTCCGGTCCCTGCGGGGTCGACAGTGTTAAAGCAAAACAACACTCCTATGCATGTACATGCAGTACACACACACACACACACACACTCACACACTCACACACACACACTCACACACACTCACACACTCACACACACACACACACTCACAGGCACTTTATGGATGTCCGTGTTGACATGTTGTGTGTGGACTCGTACTGCACGGCTGCACATGCTAATGATGTTTCCGCTCTCTCCTCCTCATGCCGCCGTCCGCAAGGCGTCTCAACAACAACGACCTCTCCGTGCTGGAGGCCACCGGAGCCTTCAAGGGCCTGTCGCAGCTCAAGAAGATGTAGGTCACTCAGACGAACACCCCGTTACATCAGCAAAGGGAACGTCTGCTGGCTTTAGAGAGAGATTAGAAAACTCATCTACTGTAGTAGAACCCTGACTGTGGAGGAGAACCTCATAATCCCTTTTAAGCGGTTCAGACCAAACTACTCTATAAGTAAACTATTTATTTGATTCATGTCAACACCAGAAAACAAATCTCCCAAACTGTTTAGTGCTGCCAAGTAACGTGGTTGAGATTCTTTCTTGTCTCTAAGTGACTGTGTGAAAACATAGAGAACGTTTTGTCTTCCTTCCTTGCAGTAACTTGAGCAACAACAAGATCTCAGAGATCGAGGACGGGGCCTTTGAAGGCGCCTCGTCTGCGATGGAGCTTCACCTCACAGCCAACCACCTGGAGTCTGTGAGAGGGGGCATGTTTAGAGGCATGGAGGGGCTACGCATGCTGTGAGTCCACCTCATACTCCTGCAGTATATTCTGACCTTTTTAAAACCATTTTAAATTCAATATCCTCGTGTGTGTGTGTGTGTGTGCAGGATGCTGAGGAACAACAAGATCAGCTGCATCCATAACGGCAGCTTCACGGGCCTGAGCAACGTCAGGCTGCTCTCCCTCTATGACAACCAGCTGAGCACCATCCTGCCCGGAGCCTTCGACACCCTGCCCAACCTGTCCACGCTGTTAGTGGCACACACACACACACACACACACACACACACACACACACACACACACACACACACACACACACACACACACACACACACACACACACACACACACACACACACACACACACACACACACACACACACACACACACACACACACACACTGCGTCTTTGTGTCCCACTCTACATCGCCCCTCTGTCCCATCAAGGAATCTCCTGGCCAACCCGTTTAACTGCGACTGCCGCCTGTCCTGGTTCGGGGCGTGGCTTCGGAGCCGGCGGATCGTGACGGGGAATCCTCGCTGCCAGGGCCCCGCCTTCCTCCGAGAGATCCCGCTGCAGGACGTGGCTGTCCCCGACTTCCGCTGCGAGGACGGTGCGATACGCACACACACTCTAATACACACGAACACTACTGACGGATGAATCACTGCAACATTAACCTGCACAGGAGCAGGGAGACGGAGACGAGAAAGAAAATGCACACGTGGGAAATGAGAGGAAAATGTTATGTTCAATTTCATATTAAAGTTCAAATGTTAGTTTGTGGACCAGAGTATTTTGAACAGGCAGTCGTCTTTTTAACATGACAGTGTCGCCTCAATGTAAGTGACGTAATCCGAGCCTCCGCCCCTCCCGTCTGTTCAGGTTCTGTCCTGGAGGACAGCAGCTGTGCTCCGGGGCCGCAGTGTCCCGCCCAGTGCACCTGTATGGACACAGTGGTCCGCTGCAGCAACAAACACCTGCAGGCTCTGCCCAGAGGACTCCCCCGCAACGTCACCGAGCTGTGAGTCGAAACGAAGAACGCCAAACACAGCGACTTCCTTCCTCACTTGAGTTGCATTTCACGTCACACACCGGTTTAGACATCACTTGCTTGTTCTCTTGGCTCTCCGGCTGTAGTCCTAACAATAAGAACACTGTTACAGTTATATTCTCAAAGCGTGGGTCGGGACCCATAGATGGGTCGCAGGAGATTTCTTTTGGTCGCCAAATAAATTTGCAGATTTTCTTGCGTAGTCTTTTCTTTAACATTTGATATAGAGTGCACATCTGGGCAACATGAGGGGGCCTCAATGTTCTGATAATTCTAGCCTACTTATAACATGCAATATAATATGAAATGCTAGCGTACGTTCAATGTAGCCTAGCCTACGTTCTATGTAGCCTAGCGTATGTTCTATTTAGCCTAGCGTACGTTCAATGTAGCCTAGCGTATGTTCAATGTAGCCTAGCGTATGTTCAATGTAGCCTAGCGTACGTTCAATGTAGCTTAGCGTATGTTCAATGTAGTCTAGCGTACGTTCAATGTAGCTCAGCGTATGTTCAATGTCGTCTAGCATACCTTCTATGTAGCCTAGCATACATTCAATGTAGCTTAGCGTACGTTCTATTTAGCCTAGTGTACGTTCACTATAGCCTATAGCGTACATTCTATGTAGCCTACCGTACGTTCTATGTAGCCTAGCGTATGTTCAATGTAGCCTAGCGTACGTTCAATGTAGCTTAGCATATGTTCAATGTAGTCTGGCATACCTTCTATGTAGCCTAGCATACATTCAATGTAGCTTAGCCTACGTTCTATGTAGCCTAGCGTACGTTCAATGTAACCTAGCATACGCTCAATATAGCTTAGCGTACGTTCTATGTATCCTAGCGTACGTTCTATGTAGCCTAGCGTACGTTCAATGTAGTTTACTTATAATCTATTCATAGCCTACTTATAACATTGAATCTAAGATAAAAAGGCTAGCTTTGGTTCAGATCTCTACAGGGGTTTGGTGCTAGCAGTGTCGCCTCACAGCAAGAGGGACCAGGGTTCGATTCCCCGGCTGTGTGGAGTTTTCATGTTCTCCCCGTGTCAGCGTGGGTTCCCTCCGGGTAAAAGGTTTGATGATGACGATGTTTTGAAACAAATTATTCTTCATCAAAATTGTACAGTTAAGTTTATTTTTATTCGATTGTTTCATACTGAGGGAGACCTGTTGACGCCGTTTGGCCTCCCTTTGCACATTCTGCTATTATTGATACTGTTTTGTTTATGTTCTCTTTCATGCGCTATTAAATAGATCAAATCATCTTCCTGTTGTATGAAACCTTAATTAGGTCGAGTAAAGCAACAGTAATTATCTCATCAGCGATGTTTATCTTCTGTGATTAAGAAACGGTAATTGTGGGTTTCTGAGGAAGTTGGCACACAAATTATATTCGGTGCTCTGATTGTTTTCCTGCAGTAAGCAGACACATTAATTAACGTTTTCTTTCATATTCATTTGATTTAATTTCATTCATTCAGGAGGAGAAAGCTTTTGATTATGTGTGTGAAGTGATCTCAGCATTTCCTGAATGGAGGATTTGAGATATTATTTAGCAG
>CM051693.1:27952018-27954518 GCA_028022725.1 Lycodopsis pacificus
GTCCCCTCGCTTTATTACGACAAGCCACCATCTGTTTGTGGACTCTGTGGACCGCCTCTCTGACCTCCGCTGTGTCCGTCTTTCAGCTCTCTCCACGGCAACGACATCTCCGAGCTGCAGCGGGGCATCTTCAGCGACGTGGTCTCCCTGTCTCACCTGTAAGCACTCAAACATACGTGTAGCACACACACGGTCACGCAACGGACAGCAGGGGCCGTCCCCGCTGACAGAATGAGGTCTGTGTGTGTGTGTGTGTGAGAGAGAGTGTGTGTGTGTGTGTGTGAGTGTCTGTGAGTGTGTCTGTGTGTGTGTGTGTGTGAGAGAGTGTGTGTGTGTGTGTGTGTGTGTGTGTGTGTGTGTGTGTGAGTGTGTGTGTGTGTGTGTGTCTGTGAGTGTGTGTGTGTGTGTGAGAGAGTGTGTGTGTGTTGTGTGTGTGTGTGTGTGTGTGTGTGTGTGTGAGTGTGTGTGTGTGTCTGTGAGTGTGTGTGTGTGTGCGTGTGTGTCTGTGTGTGTGTGTGAGTGTGTGTGTGTCTGTGAGTGTGAGTGTGTGGTGTTGTGCGTGAGTGAGTGAGTGTGTGTTTGAGTGAGTGTGTGTGTGTGTGTGTGAGTGTGTGTGTGTGTGTGTGAGTGTGTGTGTGGTGTGTGAGTGTGTGTGTGTGTGTGAGTGTGTGTGTGTGTGAGTGTGTGTGTGTGTGTGTGTGTGTGTGTGTGAGTGTGTGTGTGTGTGAGTGAGTGAGTGTGTGTGTGAGTGTGTGTGAGCGTGTGTGTGAGTGAGTGAGTGTGTGTGAGTGTGTGTGAGTGTGTGTGAGTGTGTGTGTGTGTGTGTGAGTGTGTGTGTGTGTGTGTCAGATCAAGGCCACTTCCCAGAGAGGGAGTGGTTTCAAGTGGCTGCTTGGTGGGATTGAATTAGCTGGAGAGATCCATCGTGTCCCCATGGGTCTATTTATCTGAGGCGTGTGTCTGTGTGTGTCTGTATATGTGTGTGTGTGTGTGTGTGTGTGTGTGTGTGTGTGTGTGTGTGTGTGTGTGTGCGTGCGTCACGGCGTGACTGCATATACAGTATAATTATCTTCAGTCAAGCGTGACCCATGTGAGTCAATCTGAGGATCTACAGTAAGTGGGAGAGGAGAGATGGTGGAGGGAAGGTTGAAGATGAGAGGGAATAAGGAAAGGAGGAGAGGAGAGGTGAAGGAGAGCAGGTGGAGGGAGTGTTTTTTTATACTTTTGTCTTCTGCTGCTCAAATGAATTCTGAAATGAAACCCCATCAGTGAGGACAATGCATCTGACTGTAAGATAATAATCGGTAAGAACTGAGGACTTGGTGCCGTCTTCTTCAGAGTTTCGATGATGAAGTTCAGCACACATGTTGAGATGCTGCTGAAAGTGAGTTTGTTATAATGCCCTCAGATCTCAGCAGGAGAGCCCAACCAACCAATAGAAGTGGTGAATGTCGTTTAGATCATAAGACTAGAGCAGCGATGGACTCATAAGAAGCCCAGTCCGACCCGCAGTGATCCAGATGTGAGAGACAGGAAGTGTGTTCCTCCTCATCAATTGTTCCTGATGGAGTTTAATCGACTGAGGAGAATTAATTAATTAATTAATATTCTCTCATATGACCTCGTCCTGTGTGTGTGTGTGTGTGTGTGTGTGTGTGTGTGTGTGTGTGTGTGTGTGAGTGTGTGTGTCTGAGCAGCGCTGTGAGGACTGAGCTCCACCATGTGGCTTTAAAAATTAGTGCAGAAATGTAGTTTTTTTGTTTTCTCTCTGTCTTTCTTTTGTTCTTTCTTCTCTCCTTTGTCTCTTCTGTTTCTGTCTGCATGTCCCTGTCTGTCTCTTTCTTTGTTTCTTTCGTTCTCTTTCTTTCTGTTTTTCTGTCCGTCTTATTTTCTTTCTTTCTGTCTCCTTCCTCCTCTCCTCATCCTCTTAACCTTGTAATCCGTCCTCTCGCACCTTTCTCATCCGTTTCTTTTACTTGTTCTCCTTTTCCTTCCTTCCTTCCTTTACTCTTTCTTTCCTTCTTTCATTTCACCCTCCTTCTCCGTCTCCCTCACGTTTCTTCTTCCAACCTCTATAATGAATGACCTTCTCACCTCCCGTTCTCCCCCCCCCCCCCCCCCCCCGACTCTCCGTTTACTCCTCCTCCCCAGAGCGATCGGAGCCAACCCCCTGTACTGTGACTGCCGTCTGCTCTGGCTGTCAGACTGGGTGAAGAGCGGCTACAAGGAGCCCGGCATCGCCCGCTGTGCCGGGCCGCGCGGTATGGAGGGCAAGCTGCTGCTCACCACGCCCGCCGACAGCTTTCCAGTGTCAGGGTAAGCTGTCAGGGAACCCCCCCCCCCCCCCACCCCCCCCCCCCCGACTTTAAAACCACACATTGTGCAAAACTGTACATGAACGAGAAGCTCAGCAGCTGTTTCTCGCTCAGTGGAAACGTCTGTAATTGGTTATTAAAGTGCTTTCCATAATGAAAGTGACCCGACAGCTCAAACGCAGTCA
>CM051693.1:27959518-28049518 GCA_028022725.1 Lycodopsis pacificus
CGGCGCGACAACAGAAGTGAATCCGTCTCCAGAGCGGTTCCCCCGTGTAACCGGCTGCCTCTACAGGTATGCCCGAGGCGGCGATGGATGCCTCTCTGGGTTTCTCCTCTCAGACCCTCAACGTGTCCAGTTTCCACGGCTGCATCAGGAACCTCTACATCAACCACGAGCTGCAGGACTTCACCCGCGGACACATGAAGCCGGGCGTGGTGCCGGGCTGCCAGGCCTGCCGCAAACTCTACTGCCTGCACGGCGTCTGTCAGCCCAACGCCGCTCAGGTAGGAGACGGACAGACGGAATACAGACCCTCTTACAGCTGGTCAACAATGACGTGCATGAGTGCAAAGGCTGTGTGAGGACATTCATATTAAAGTAATAAGATTACATTTTAGTTCTTTATAATAATCTGTCTTCACATGAAGGATAAAGTGGATAAAGGAGCCGACATGTTGTCTTTCACAGGGTCCCCGGTGTCACTGCCAGTCAGGTTGGACGGGACAACACTGTGACCAGCCGGTAACAGCCGGCCTGACTGGAGCGGACGCTGTCACATCGGCAACCGGTGTCAACCCATGCCACGACAGCAAGTGAGTGCGGCTTGTCTCGTCGTTTAAATTGCGTCAATGTGACAAATATGCAACTTTTTATGTTGATTCCTTTTTTTTCCCTCCTCGTCTTCCTTCGCTGCGCTCATCGACCCCCCCCCCCCCCCCCAGGTGTGCGAAGGGCGCGTGCGTGGCGCTGGACGCGCAGACGTACCGCTGCGACTGCGAGGAGGGATACCGCGGCGCGCTGTGCAACCTGCAGGGGGAGCCGGCGGGCTCGTGCCGGGGGGTCCGGTGTCTGCACGGCCAGTGTCAGCAGACGGAGGACGGGGAGCGCTGCGTCTGTGAGCAGGGATTCACCGGAGAGAGCTGCGACATCGGTGAGGGGGGAGGGGCGAGGGGGGAGGGTGGAGGGGGAGGAGGGGGGGGGGGGGAGGCGTATCAGGGCCTGTGTAGGTTAAACTAATCTGTTATATCTGTTATTTAGTTATATCTCAATTATAAATAACTTGTAATCCGCAGAGTCCCCGTGTCGAGGTGAGCCGGTGAGAGACTACCACCGCCTGCAGCACGGGACCGTCCTCTGCCAGACGTCCAAGCCTTTCTCCTGGGTCGAATGTCGGGGTCGGTGCCAGGCGGGAGTCGAGCCGGACGCCGCCACCGTCGTCGCCGCTTCCTGCTGCGCTCCTCTGAGGGTCCGGCGCCGACGGCTCACCTTCGAATGCGACGACGGGACCTCGTTCACGCAGGACGTGGAGAAGCCGGTGGAATGTGGCTGCAAGGAGTGTGTGTAGTGCTGTACACGTACACACACAAACACACACACACACACACACACACACACACACACCAAGCTAAAGAGGTACACACACTGTAGGGATTCGCTCACTGATAAACGGACATTTTAATGTTGGTTTTTGTATGTTTTTCGCGCGGAGACACAGTTTTGTAACATAAGAAAGTTCTTCCCTCTCGAAACATGAAGTCAACGAAGCCGACCTCATCGTCATCTTCCTCCTCCTTCACCTGCTGCAGGAGACCCTGCGCGCTAACTACCTTACCTCCGGCTCATTCAATCGCTCGTGTGTCGGTTGAGTGCTGCTCTCCACTCCCTCACAGCTGAACTCGGGAGCTTCGGAGAGGCCAAGTCCCGCCCCCTTCCGGTTTCCTCATGGGTTTTTAATCCAGTTTGAATTGTGCCATTTATTACACATATGATGTTTGCCAATTTACAAGATAAGTTTGCACGTCGTATGTCGTTCCAATTCGTCGTTAGACTCTTTCGCAACAGGAGGTCTTAAAAATCGACATTTGAGTAATTATTTTGCAGCCAAATCAAATATTTTACAGGATATTAAACCGTTGTTTCTTCGTGACGCGACTTGTTTCAGGGCTCGAACAAAGACAATAAAGTAGTCCGTGAGTGTGAGGTATGAGTTTACCGATGATTACAACCTTTGCTCACAGTAGAAATCGTTAAATTGTAAAATGAACTCAGTTCATTGAGTTTGAGTCATAACTTGAATATAAATAATAAGGTCAGCCCATCGCCGTGAGCAGCCGGAAGGTCAAAGGTCACCGGGTTCACTCGGGGGCAGCAGAGGGGGTCACGACACGTCACAGAGCTGCTCACCAGAAGCCCTGTACTGGCGGGGGGGGGGGAGTGTGTGTGTGTGTGTGTGCTTTACTCTTCTATCTTTGTGAGGACCGGTGTTTGGAGACCTTGAGAATGAGATTTCTCACTTCTTCAAAGGTCTGTTTCAAGTTCAAACTTGTTTGTTAGAGTTGAGGGTCGAACTATGTTCGAGTCAACGTTATATCAGAATCTCAACACTGGCATTGAATGACTTGTCCGATTCCTAATTTTACTTTTATTACTGATATAATACAATTTTCTCAGAGTAAAGTGTTGTGATAATGGATCAGATATTGAAAGATTTAAAACGATACAGCCTGGGATGAGCCACGTAGCTGCGATGGTTCGGGGCCAAGCAACACATGTGAATTAGGGTCCTCACAAGTATAGAAGTTCAGTGTTGTGTGTGTGTGTGTGTGTGTGTGTGTGTGTGTGTGTGTGTGTGTGTGTGTGTGTGTCACCGTAAGACGCTTCCAACAACAGGACGCTGTCCCCGATAATGAGCTTCATTATACGACGATGCGGCGCGTTTGTTCGGATCAAACGCTCCGTCAGCAGAGCCAGTGAACGCATCGCAGAAAATGTAGCTTTTATATATGATGACATGTTATTTATATGGATGTGAAACTAAAAAATAAAAATGCGTGATATTTCGTTTTAACATGTTTTAATTGTTTTTTTAAACCTTTTTTGAGTTAAATTTTCCACAGAAGTCGACGAGTTGTGTCATGAATCAGATTCAAACTAATGTAGCTTTTATTGTTGTTATGAATACATCTAGTAACAGCCTAACAGATTGTAATATATATTATAAGCTTATAATGCGTTTGATTTTGTCATAGTATTTTTATATGTTGAAGAGGATGTTGTCACTGAATCGTCTGTAGACTGTGTCGAGAAATCTTTGTTTTCAGTTGCCAAAAAAAAAAAAAGAAGAAGTTTCCAAACCAGCCTCGCGTCATCGATGGGACTTTTCACAAAACAAACAAAAGAAAGAAAAAAAAGTCAGATCGTGTTTCGGTTCATGTTGTCTCACCGGAAAGCAGACAACAATTAGTGCTTCTTTTTCCTATTTATTTAAATAAAAGAGCTGTTTCTCCTTCATTGTTTTTTCTTTTTCTTTCCTCTCCAACCTTGACACTCACTCTGGTGTTGTTGTTCTTGTTGTTGCGCTGACCTTTGACCTCGTAGTGTCACGGCTGTCTAGTGCCCGGGCTGAGTCGGTGGCAGCTCGTGGAGCCGGGAGGGGAGGGAGGGGAGAGAGATAGTGACGATGGGAAGAGGGAAGAGGAGAGGTGGATGGAGGACAGGAGGCCCGTTGTGAGAAGGTAGTAGGAGACAGTAAAGATGGAGGACAAAGTGAGGAATGATGGAGGAGAGAGAAAGAGGGATGTCCCGCTTGGGGGGGGGTGGGGGGGGCACTCTGAGACTGAAGCCGTTTAATGAAACAGTGATTTATGCGTCCCCTCGTAACCATAAAACATAATATATGCCCCCATCGGCTCTGACAGTCCCTCCTCCCCCAGCACACAGAAACACACACCCTTCCCTCTCCAGTGTGAAAAAGCTGCTGCATCTCTCCCCCCACCTCCACCTCTGCAACCCCCCCCCCCTTCAACCTTTTTACATCGCCACTTCTACCCCTTCCCCCTCTGCTGTCCTCTTTAAAGGAGGATAAAATCATAGCAGCAGCACCTTCCCAACCCCCCAATTTCAATAAAGCCTCCACATCTCCCCACATGGACACAAAGGACTCACACACACACACACACACACACACACACACACACACACACACACACCGGCTGATTGTCAGCTGTGTGAACACAAGACGATTGATCATCCGCAGAATAACTGAGGTGTTTGTCTCCAAACTAGATACAAATACAAACTATACGTCCAAGAAAGAAAGAAAAAAACAATCAGCCAGTGTCTGCACAAAATATTGACAATTCATTCTGAGTGATTTGGTGAATTTATGTTCAGAAGAAACGTATTTGATCTCAGAGGGGAAATTGGTTCACATGGCGCAGTGATGAAGTGGCTCTTCTTTGGGCACTTTGTTCTGACAAACAGAGAGAACTACAAACGGTTACGTATAGAAATGACGATGCATTGCACATATTCACACATCAACATATGTGAATGTGTGGGTGAAGCATTAGATTACACTCGCTTAGCAGCTGGCTAGTTAGCCGGCTAGCTTGCTAATTCCACCTGCTACAGTCAGAGAATCCAAAAAGCACCACATGAACTGCTGCCATCGGTCTGCGTCACTTTAACATCTAGCCGGACTTTACTGTTACTGTTACTTGTGCTAATGCTAACCGCTACTCTTGTGATGACGGTGAGGTGTATTTGCTGTAAAAGGGGCCGTTATTGTGACAAAATAATCAGCTGAAGAGACACTAATGTAATGTGTTGTTGAACTCTTTGCAGTAAAACTTTACTCGTATACTCTGTCTCCATCTTGTCAAAAAGAGGACTCACAAAGTAACAGGACAACATGTAGAATGTTTGATCTTTGATCCGATCCGTGACTCTGATCCGTGATACGATCCAAACCGTGAGTTTTAGGGTCCACGAGAAAAAATGGATGCAAACCGACCGCAAAGAGCCCCCAAATGACCAAAAAGAGATGCATTTCATCCAAAAGGAGCCCCAAAATGACCACTAAGAGACCCGAAATGACTACAAAGATGCCTGAAAATAGGGTGTGGGGGGGGGGGGCTCTCACATGTCTGTACCCGGGGGCCCGTTGTCTCATACTTCGTCCACTTCAACGCCCGGTTTTAATTGGTTGGCAGAGAGAAAGGCCTCAGGAAACGCAAAAAGAGATTTTCATTTAGCGTAGCGTGTGGATGCCGTCTGACGGCAGCAGAGGGCAGCAGGTTTTAAACACCTGCAGAGGACGAGGACCACCTGAGACCTCCACTAACGCAGAGGGATCTCCCCCCCGACTGCTTCCTCTCCTCTCTTCCTCCTCTCCTCTCCTCCACTATTATTGATTCTTCCTGCCGTCTCCTCTTAACGCTTACATTTCATTTTATCTCTCCGTCTCTCTTTCCTCCATTGTTTTTCGTTCCCTCCTCCTCTTCCTCCTCTCTCCTCCTCTCCACCACTGAACGGGCTCTTTTGTTCATCTCTTCTCCTTTAATCATCTCCTCGCTCTCCTTTGTTTCTTCTCTTTTTCTTGTCGTAGTATTTCATCAGTCTTTTCCCGATTGGATTTAGTTTTGTGTCGTAGGATAATTGGTTTAGCCCGAGTATGAAGTCCAGGCGCTTCATGCTCAATATTTGAACTTGTAGAGATGAAACTGTGCAGCAGAAGAACCGCAGATGTCTCTGAACCAGCAGTTTGCCTTTTCTTTAATCCACGGGAGCAGAAACGCTCCAATAGAAGCAGCTTTGCTCTCAAAAGGCAAAACCCCGTTGTATTGTCTTTTTATTTGAATCAGGCTTTTTATATTCTTCACGTCTTCTAAAGAGACGAACACGTCGGAGACCTTGCAGTTGATCTTGGTGTGTGTTGAAGTCTACAGATGCATGTCTTGCCTTCATTAACTGTTTATTTCTCTCTTCTCCTCTCACCCTGTCTCCTCTTCTCCTTGTGTTTACCTTCCTGTCGTTTGTATTTTTCTTTTATTTGTTTTCTGTCTTCTTTCTCTTTGTCTCTAACTGTTCTCATCCATTTTATTTCTTCTCTACACTTTATTTCTAACCATCCCGTTTTCTTCTTCTCTCCCTTATCCTCCTCTCCTCTCCTTACTCTTCTTTGTTCATCTCTCCTCCACTGCCGCCCTTCTTTTCTTCGCACAAACTCCCTCTTTTTTCTCTCTCCTCCCCATCCTCTGCTTCCTCCTCCTCTCCGTTGCCTCTCCTTCGCTTGCTTCTTCCTCTCCTTTGTTCATCCCTCTCCCCCTCCATCAAATCTTCTTTATATGCTCTCCCTCTTCTCTCCTCACTCCCTTCTTCTCCTCCTCTTTGTCCTCCCCCACCAACACATTCACCATTTCCTCACCTCCTCCTTTCTTCTCCTCTCATCACCTTTCCTTCACTCGTCTCTTCCTCTTCCTTTGTTCATCTCCTCGCTCCTATTTTTATGCTCTCTTCTTCGTCTTTGTTCACTCGCCCTCTTCTTCTCCTCTTTTTCCTCCCCCATCCACACACACACACACACACACACCCTTTCTGTCTTTCCTCCTCCTCCTCTCCTCTCGTGCAGGTCTTTCTTGCCGTAGAGCAGATGTCCTTTTATTGATATGATCATGGTTAGTGGTCTCTAGGTGCTCATCGGATCCACTGTATAACCCTCTGCAGGCTGCAGCCAGAGGCCCCAAACACACACACACACACACACAAAGACACACACACACACACACACACACACACACAAAGACACACACACACACACACACACACCCTGCGGCTACAGTGAATATGGTGAGTTGCATGAGAGGAAACAAGGAAAAAAGAGAAGAAGAAGAAGAAGAGGAGGAGAGCAGAGGAGGATGGGATGAAGGCAAAGATAAATATGAAAGAAGACGAGGAAGAAGGGGGAGAAACGAAGTTTGGGAAGGAAGTTGGGGGGATGACAGAGAAAAAGAAAAAGATGGGGGAAGGGGTTTGAGAGCGCCGCGGGCTAACAGAATATTTCAGGCCGTTGCCAAAAGGAGTGGAAACTACCAAGGTGACCTGGGAGGAGTTCCTGCTGGAGGAGAGAGAAAGAGGAGTAATAAGAGAAGTCAGAACACTCCCAATTACTTTCAATTAGGTGTGACCTCGTTGAACGAGTTCTCTCCTCAAAGCAAGTTGCCATTGTGAGGTTTTCATTTCCCAGAGAATGTCACCTTTGTATTATTTTATTGTTTTTTGTGTCACGGCCACGTCGGGTGGAGGAAGCCGAAGACGCGCCGAGGCTCCACGGTGGAGCTTCGGGTCTCCGTCTGCCGATGAAGGTTCACGAGGCTGTTTTGTCTTCGGTTCAGTCGCATTCAACAGCACAATGAAGCTCTGCGGAGAGGTTAAGGCTGATTGTGTGTGTGGGGCAAGGAAGTGCTTTGTTCCCTTTGTTGGGTTGATTTATTTTATTGTGAAGGCCGATATATAAATATATAAACTGCACGATTTACTTCTGCTTGTAACATGAAATAGGTCACTTTGAGTTAAATTCAGTCCTGAGACATTTTGAGAGTTTGTGGAGAACTTTAAGATTGAACAGAATAAAACTAATTATATAAATTAAATATATATATATATATATATAAATTTGGTTTCCTCCTATTTCTGCTATTTTCGACCTCATTCTCACATTGATTAACGCTGAATCTAACACAGGAAGCGGAGCTCAGCCAGACGGGGAAAAAGACGAGATTTTACTGTAAAGTCCCTCAATGATTAGGATGAGTTGATTTAATACAGTAACACAGTCAGCAATAGCTATATATATATATATATATATATATATATATATATATATATATATATATATATATATATATATATATATATATATATATATATATATATATATATATATATATATATATATATATATATATATATATATATATGTACACGTTGACCTACATGGTTTTTGGTAATTCGTGCAGTTTATCAGCTAACTTGACATATCAATGGTGGAATGCAGATTATATACATATACTATTCTACTGCCCAACCTGTACATTACAGTTTATAATTGTACCAGTCTCCCGCAGTATTCTATTTAAAAATGGTATTTTATTCTATTTTATTTACAGTTTATTAATCTATTGTATTACTACACTTTAACTGTTTATGTATTTTATTGGCGTGGTTTTGTTTTTTAACATTTAGTAGAAGCATTGTTGGAGAGCCTGAGAATAAAATAATTGAATGATTAACCTCAGCGTCACTCTAATTCTTTTGTTTTTAGATTTGTCAAATAAAGAAACGTTGAGCTGCAGGGCTGAATGCATTCAAATATCACTGTTGAATTTATAAATAACATTATATGGGCAATGTAAATAAAACATTATAACCGATGCTGCCACACGGTGTCTCTCTCTGCGCGCGCACGCAGAATTGATGCGTACATCCACTTCCGGTTGTGTGACCCGCTAATGCTGACGTCGTTTTCCACGTAGGAACACGAGCCTTTTAGGATGATTTTAGGGATTTCTGGATTTTAATCTTTTTGGGAGCGAAATCCCTGCCCGGATGTGGGACGTTTTCTCCACAGAGAAGAAGAAACACCAGAGTTTAAGGTAAGACTGCTCACCTTTCCTCGCTCGCGGGATTACGGTAGTGAGATAACGCGAGATCTGGCTACGAGATCAGCTCATAAACTGAATTTACTTGAACACGAGTATTTACATCTTATGCTGCTATATACTTCTACTCCATTGCATCTCAGGTAATATTGTACTTTTACCAATATTACCTGCATCTCAGGTAATATTGACAGCTTTAGTGACGTTGCATATTTAAATTATTAAAATATATTAAATATAATATCTAATACAGAATATAAATCCACTAATAACTGTTTCATCATCAGTGTGTTCCCTGAAGATGTCGATTAGATAATCCTTTTTTTTTTTAAATGTGAGTGATGCAATGATTGCAGGCGAGGGATAATCCTTTGATTCATATTGTTTCCGATCGATCATTTCATTGTTTGGCGCTCACACCTTCAAACTGCTTGTTTTGGCCCCACAGTCCAAATAAGTATTCATAGGAACCAGCAAATGTTTTCCTGAAACACATCCTGAAGTATTATTTAATTATTCAAATCCTCGTGTTCTGCTGGCCCACTAATCGATTGACCGTCTCGTCGTATCTCCACTATGAACACTGTGCATCTGCAGCTGGAGCCGCGTGTCAATAATTCATATCTAATGCGGGTAAAAGGTTAAAGAGTGTACCGTCGTGTCCACGAAGCACCTTCCGAGCATCGAGGCAAGTCAAAGCGCTTCGGATGAGGCATGGAGCGACATTTAAAAGGAAGACCAGACGCGTATTTATAGAAGTGGCTTCACAGCGAAGTGATTTTGAAGGCGGTGCATCCGTTTCTGTTCGGGAGCTTGTTAGCAGCAGCCGTCCTCGGTGTTGTGTCTCGGCTCAGACAGGCCCGGGGAGACGGCCGCATGGGGCTGGCGCTGAGTCTTAATTGAATGGAGCTGATGTGGTTCCATTAATCAGTAATGGGGAGCCTTGCTGGGCCCGGCCACCACACCCCACAGCAGGAGGGGCCTCTGATGGGGCCTCTGACATTCTCACAGCAGTCGGTGAGTGTGCATGAAAAACAAAGTGGGAGCGATGTGTTCACGTCTCGGGAGTAAAAGGCTGGAAAGGGGAGAATATTTCACATCAACCGTTCTTACTTGTACATTTCTCAAGCGCACGTATTTGTTTTTGTGGTGCGCTGTGCTGCAGGACACCACGGGAGCCGCTCAAGCTCTCATCATAGGTTGATGCACCATCGGCACGCAGTAGAAAGAGAGTTTCAATGTGCTTCTCCTCTCCTGTGTGCACGAGTGCTGCAACAATTAGTCCATTCATTGGTACCTTGACCAACATAGAATTAAAAGACAGAAATTGTTCAACTAATTTATCATCAACAAAATAAAAAGAGCCAAACATTTGTTGTTTCCTGCTTCTTAAACCTGAGGATTTGCAAAAACACAATCGGTGTGTGTGTGTGTGTGTCACAATCCTCACGTCTTCATCTCTCCGACGGTCCTTGAAGACGTCATGTGTGACGAACGCTTCTGTCAGAAGTCGCAGCCCAAACGAACCTTCAAATTGTGATATTTCATCAAAAACTACTTATTCTACACGACGCATTTAAAATCTCTCCCGAAACAAACCGTGTGAAGCGAGCAGGTCCTGTAGAACGGCGTCAGCTAACGGGGACCCCGTTAATAAACTGAACTAAATACACTGAACACAGGAGAGGCTGTGAGTAGAGCTGGTAAAAATGTAAATAGTTTAATATTTATAGCACGTAGAGCTTCCATTTTTTTCCAACGTACTTGCCGTAGTGGGATATATATTGATGTCGGTAGCATTTTCTTCTTCTTATTATCATAAACCATATATTCCAGACACACCAGAAAGCTGCTGGATAACCAAACACGAGGCCTTTATGTCACTAAGACGCTGTAAAATGTGTGGGCTGATCTGAACCTCCAGGATGGACGGCAGCCACCGGGGCATTGCATTCTGGGGGCTCCTCAGACCAAATTGAGACGGCTTCAACTACCAAAGTTAGACGAAAAGTGCAGCAATCAGGCGCTGAGGGTTTTTGAAGTACTTTGATTGCCACCGTGAGCTGAGAGAAAAAAAGTGTCTGAAAAGACTGTATATAAGAAGAGGACGCAGTCGTCGTTACGTCACCCATTGGTTCACGGACTGCCGTTTTGATACCTCGAGTTCGGAGTTTCGGGCGTCGCCGTCTTGCTTTTTTTGCAACCAGGGATGAGCGGGAGTGACCGTCATACATAGACTGCTACAGTGTACACTCTGCTTTATGGTCTGTGTGACTCTAAATGGACCATCATGTACTAAATGAACATCATGCTGTATTGAAGAAGACTTGAAACTAGAGATTGAGACATCGTTTTCTCAGCTATTTGTATTCCGATTTATTTTCCACAATTTGAAACACCCAACTCCCTATGCACAGCGAAATGGATGCATACAGTACAGATGGACACACATATAGACGCTGTGGTGAAAAAGTATTTTAATATTTATTGTTGTTATTATTATTATTATTATTATAAAGGAAAGACTGGTTTTAAAAAAACATGGCGCCAGAACTCCCAAAGAGAGGGAAAGCCTAAAATATTCAACATCTCTGAACTCAAATTCAGTCAGACACAGAAGATTAGCGGCCATATGTGTGCAAATGAGCGAAGCATGAAACCACACACACACACGTAGAGTCTCTAAAGAGGGAGTCCTTTAGGAGCCTTGGGCACAGTATGAGAAATAAATATTTGATAGGAAGATGACCTACTTCCTGTGCCCTGAAAAGGTACTTGTCTTCTTCTGCCTCCGTCCACTGCAGAGAGAGAGAGAGAGAGAGAGAGAGAGAGAGACTGAGACTGAGACTCGTCCTCTGGATATGATCCGGTTGGTTGAATTACAGCTTGAAGCATCAGAAACTGACACCGTGTAATTCAGGAAGATCGCAAGTTTACTTTTCTCACAGCAGAGATTTTATTGTGACGGCGAATATGTTTGGCGATTGTGTTCAAAGAAGGGGAGGAGCTTGTGAGAAGTGGATGCTAATGATATTTAGCAACATATCGTAGCACATCTTTACTCTCACATGCAGTGGAAAGTTCCTGGAGATAAAAGTGGTGCAGCCTAGAGATTGACCTATTTTTGGCCAATTTCCAGGTAACGATGCCAACGGCACAAACGGCGCTTCTTCTTACAACCGGAGGAGTCGCACACAAAATGCTGCAGAGTTAGCTGGAGGTGCCATTGATTTACATTATGGTGCATTCAGGCTCTATTCTGTAAAAAGTATTGGTAAGCGTTAAAAGGTTATTATGACGTGTTCAAAATGTTATCTTTTAAAAATTTGTTTTTGGCGGGAAACTTAAATCCAGAAAAAAATATTTTTTTACGGTAAAATAAATATTAGAGAGGAAATTGTGACCCGTTTCATTTATTTAAAGGCGTGAATGTTTGAGTCCATGGGGTACTTCATGGTCAGTCAGGAATGGAGGACTACATGTGTGTCCGTCTCACACACACACACACACACACACACACACACACACACACACACACAACTTTCACATCCTCGACACAATAACACCGGCGACACGTTTTATTTTCACAACAAAATTTATTAGAAGAATAGTGGTTTTCAAAAGAAGGTTCTAGCATCCAGTGAACACTACCTTACACAACGTTACAGCTGAGATGTGTGGCAAAAATGGCAATTTTCTTTTTCACCAAATTGAATATAACATAACCAGTAAAATATTTTACACATGCACAAAGACAGATCTAATCAGCGTCGCGTGACGTTCAATGCAAAATGAAGTTTAAAAAAAACAAAACCGTAGGAAATCAAATCATCATCTTTTTGTCAAAAGAAAATCGGACATTATGAGACAATTTATTATTCATCAGCCCAATCAGAATATCAGATTCAGCATTCAAGGAGAAAAATCAAATCAGTCAATCAAACTCAAACCAGTTATTGTGATCCTCGTTAAGTGCTCATTTACACGGACATCGATAATATAAGCCTAGAAGAATAAACGTCCAACTCACAAGGTACAAAATAACAACAACAAAAAAAAATATTGTACATAAATAAAACTACAGTATGAGAAAAATATTTTTTTTAAATGATACAATTGTTTTGTCAAACTGTAAACAGTAGATATTGAAAAATGAGGTCCATTCGGGGTATTTGGAGAACCTGTGTGTCAGTGTATGCGTGTTTATATGCGTTTAGTGAGAGGTACAGTCCAGCTGGGACCACATCGTGAAAGGGGTGGGGGTGGGGGGGGGGGCTTGGGGCGTCTCGAGCATCGGCACAGCCCCCCCCCCCCCCCCCCCACCCACAGGAATGAGGTATATCGTCAAACCCGAAAACAAAATCTCTGCGGAGAAGAGGAATAAAAGCCCAGCGGGGCGCCGCAGCCACCCGGTAAGAGCCGAGGTGAGATCACGAGACGTTAAGGAACCTCAGCAGGACAAAAATCAAGACCGACGTAAAAGGAGAGGTCTGTCGTCCAAAGCCCTGGACAACGACTCCTGCGTCTACCCAAACACCACGAGCCATTGGCAACCCAATCAGAGCCGTCGCAACAGAATCAGGTCGCGACCAAGAACCAACAGCAGGAATGTAAAAAGTAATCTTGAGAGTTCTTACAACATGAAATACAACTTGTCTTTAAGAGGTACAATAGATAACGGTGACCGGTTCTTCGTGAAATGCACTCTGAAGTCTACAGACTTCCAACACAGACACGGAGCAACAGACCGCAGAGGTTTTCAACCAATCGCAGCGGAGAAGAGCGGCTGACTTAAAGAGTCAAAGAACGAGCGAGAAACGATGAAGACTGAAGACTGAAAGGCAGATCTTTCTCTTCCTCTTCCTCCTCAGCTCTGCAGGTCCGACCGCACGACGTCCGGCTGAGCGCCGACGTGTTCCCTGGTCCTTGAGAGAGGCTTACTAAGTTTTCCCTGAAGCGTAAGAAGAACTAAAGGCGGATCCGTCACATGTCCTCCGTGTTGTGTGTGTGTGTAAGAGACTCGGCACTTAAACCAGACGGATACCGTGTGAGGGCTTGTGGAGGCTTTCAAAAACACCATTTCAAAAGCCAAACCAGCGTTTTGTGCACTTGTAGGAAACATTTGTTGAGGTTTGCTCGGTTTACGTGGTCGTTATGTTTGGTGCTTTGTAGCCAGGCGATGCCCGTCGACGCTCGCTCGCAAAGACCCGGCCGTCCTGAACCCAGAAGAAGATCGACATTCATGAGATGCTGAAGATGTAGCAAAACTCTGAGGCTGAGAAATAAAACTTCTTCTGATCGTTTAAGATTTTGGGTGTGACTTTCCTCTTGTCTACATAGGAACAGGCGTATGGAAACACACCATAGTTAAGGTTGGTCACTGCTGTAGATTAAGTACCTGAATAAGAGTGAGAGCAGTGGTGTCGAGGGTCCCTGAGGGTGTGTGTGTGTGTGTTTGTGTGTGATGTACTGTTGGGGCTGTAAGTTCTTCAAACTTGTACACTGATCCATCGAGTTACCATCAGAGCACAGCTAGATTCATGTTCCAAAAAGGAAAACTGCTCTGGGACTAGAATATGGTTGAAGGAAAAAAAAAATCAAAATCGGAAAAAGAGCGAGCTCGTCACATATTTTCTTACACAGCCACACGGATCCACACTCGTACATACTCTGTTTTGTTACTTTACACAAGGAAAAACAAACGATTGAAAAAAGAGCTTTAGCCAAAAAACCACCACGAAAAGCTGTCGCAGTGACAAACAAACACCTTCGGTGCTCCCTCTCCTTCTCCTCCTTCTCCTTCTTAGGAAAGGGAATTTTTTTTTGTCTTTTTAGAATTTTTTTTAGGGGCAATATTTCATATTCAAAACATCAGAACCTGTCCTGCGGACAACATCCAAAGAACACTTTTGTATTAACCAGCCCTCTTGCAACAAGAGGGCCGACACGGGGGTCTGTACACCAGCATGCAAAAGTATTGAGAGGCTCAACGCTGACAAAAAAAAACGTCCGCCGGTCCCAGCAAAGCTCGAGGGAGATGCGTTCTCTGACGACGTCGCTGTCTGCCGGGTTCTGTAGGGAACCCAAACAGGATCACCCCCCCACCCCGCCCCGCGTTCCTTCGTTTAAAACAGTCTTCACTTTTCTCGACTTAAAAACACACAAACGGTTCCTCATCGGTGCCTTCAACATATTGTTCCACCTCGCCTGTGAAAAAGACAGGCGAGGGTTGAAGGGTGATGCAGTTCTATATACAACTAACCTGAAGACCCCCCCCCCCCCCCCCCCCCCGTGACTCACGTCCGGGTCATCTTCATAAATATACTGTCTTTACAGCGTCCACTTTAGAAAAGGAACAAAAAAACAGCCACCCCTCCCCCCCCCACCACCACCACCACCTTTTCACAGAATCGGGCTCAAAAAGACAACTACACTACATCCTAGTTCCACTAATTCTTCTTCGGTTAACAGAAAAAAGTCTCCACTGCCCCCTCGCCCTCTGCTACATCACGGGGGGGGGGGGTAATAATGAGTAAGAACAGAGTCAGAGAACGAACACTAGAAGCGACGGAGTGATTCCACTGACGCACTGCACTGGACTTCTCAACGGTTTCCCTGAATCATCGATGGAAAAGGCTCGTCCTCTTCCTTTCTCAAGACAAACGTGTACGACATTAGAGATCTGTGTATATACATATGCATTTGTGTGTGTCGGTTTGGGCTTGTATAGGTATATCTATGTGCACATATAGAGTATTTCTTATTCTTAAATATGTATAGTTAAATTAGAGGTTAGTTGTGTTTGCCTTTTTCTTTCTTTTTACATTCCGTTAACAAGGATAAAGAGTAGATACGTAGATAAAGAGGTGTGGGAAAGGAACAACGTGGGGACCGTGCGGCCTTCTTTCTTTCTGCAAACCCACTTTATAAAGAACCAAACGGAGGGAGGATTTCTTCTTTCTTTAAATGCAACCCCATCTTTTGAAGAAGAGGCTCTTCAGCGGATCTTTCTGGACCTTTTGCGATCCGTCAAATCGTCTCGAAAAACAACCGTCCTTGAAAGAGGATCGGCGAGGTGGGCTGCGAGAGGTTTGAGACCAAAAACGTTGACAAAGAAAGGACACGCATGAGGTTGTGACCCCCCCCCCCCCCCCACTGGGCCAGCAAGAGGGGAAACGAAGACAAAGGACGGGAGATGTGTCGCCGGTCGGGTTCTGACAATATGTGGAGGCTGTCGAGGTTACATGGATATCTTTTCTGAGGTATTCTGTGTTGTAAGTTTTTCTTCTTTTTTCTTCTTCTTTACATTTTTGCACACCAAGAAACACCAAAGATGGAAAAAAACATTATCAAAGACCGAAAGAAAGAGCAAACACTCGGCGGTACATTCAGCGCTCGCTTGTCTGTTGTTCCCGCGAGCAGCTTTCCTAAATTCATGACATTCGGGAAGGAGACCGTGTTGAGTTAGATCTCCAGAGGACCAACGAGGTGGAGCGCCAAGTGAACTCTGCTGCTAAGAGTTACTCATATTTACAATCCTTGCTGTTTTTTTATAAAGCACTGAAAAAAGTATTTGGCTGAAAATAATGTACAGAAAAGTCTTTTCAAAGACCCTTGTAGGTGATGTTGTTCTGGCTCTCATGTAGATGAGTTTGAGGTGTTCCGTGAGAGAGTTGGTGAATAGTTTTGGCCGTTTTAATCTTCCGTATACTTCCCAGCTGAGGACTGAACTCTTGAGATCCGCTCATCGAGCGCCGGTCTGTCTGAGCCGACTATCGACCGTGCCCACGAGCCGGCGCTGCTCCTCGGCTCGACTACAAATACACCGCCGTGGTTCTGTCTGCGCGAGGCGTAGACTTCGCCACTGACGGGCGGAGGTACGCGGCCGTCAAAGACGCCAAAAGATCAACACGTAGGAGACGCCATCACTCGAAAGACTGCAAAGAGAAGCTACAAGTGGATCACGGCAATGCACTGTCAATTCCAACAAAACAAAAGCCCCCCCCCCCCCCCGCTCATGAGACACTTATTTTTTTAAACACAAACTAAAAGTCAAGCTCGAGCCTGTTACCCTGAAACATCAAAGCGAGATCTGAGACTTCATACAACACTAACGGCCAAACCTTTAAAACATCGACTCTCTTTAGTGTTCACCAAGGCTGGAATATTAACCGACCGCCAAACATATACTGCATGTATGTTGTGTGTTAGTGTGTGTTTTTTTTCCAATATTGCAGAAGATTATGCCCCCCCCCCCCCCCCACCTTGTTGCTGAAATAACTTCATCATCGACTTCCTGATTTAAAATAAATCTATATCGGCCTAAGTTCTCCACTGGATGCTGAGGATGCTGAGGTTGGGGCGCGAAGGTGAAAGGGAGAGGAAGGTGGGGGGGGGGTGGGCGGGTTATGACTTTTCATCAAAGAAAGTGACAATAAAACCAAAATTTCACAGAGGTGTGGAAGGAGGACGCGTGGCCTCGACTCGGGCCACCGACGGCGGTGCAGCAGCATAATGGCGCAGAAACTTCACGCTTTCTGAGTGACGGGACAATCAAGATCTGACGCATTTCTGAGGAGGAATAACGAGACAAGCAGATCGCTGTGGTCGGCGAACAATCAGAGGACACTGAGGCCAGTGGGAGGCCTGACAAATCATCGCGCTCACTCTCTGAGGGCTTAACTTTCATCAGAACCTAGAAATGCCTGTAATGGTTACTTCACTGGCAACAACAGACTCTACTTTAGTTTTCAAACTAACCGATCGACTCCTGAAGCAGTTGGGATCCTGTAAAGATCCCTACGTGACGAACTGAGGTAGCAGAAACCACAGAGGAGGACATGTTCGATGCTCTCGCATGGACACGAATGAGAGCAGGACAAAGAGAGTCTGGCTGGAAGTGTAACGAAGGGAACGAGGACACGAGAAGAGGATAACGGACCTTCTGTGGTAAAGTGTTCGCCGGTGTCGGACAAATGTTTTCTTTAATCACGTCTTCTGACAAAGCCCTAAGAATCAGCGTCAGAAGCCACATCGAATTCCCCCCCAAACTCAACCCGAAGCCTGCACGCTAGAGAGAAACCAGAGATTTGCAGAGTTGGATTTGACTCCACGTAGGTACGTCTACATTTTTCTAAATTACCTGATCGGGTGCTATATTTTATCCCTAATAATCCTCTTTTCTCTCTTAAGTGAGGTTTCTGAGCGACCGCGGCACCTTTTTTATTTATTTATTCACGTGAAAGTACACCGTTGGTTCGTGAAGTGCATTTCAGCGTCGCTCCAGTAAAAGCCCGTTGTTCGAGCGCGGCGCGGGGGTGGAGACGGCGACCTTCAGCAGCCTTTATTCTGCCGCGCTTCACTTAGACTTCACTCCCGTCCACCTCCTCAGACTTGCCACTTCTGTCTCACTGCCATCTGCAGGGAGGCTTTCTGCCGAGGCGGAGAAGGCGAGACGCTCGCGAGAAACAGCCAGCGAGTGAGAGAGAAAATGTCTGCTGCGAGCCGCTCGCCATGCAACATAATCGACGGAATTTAAGACGACAAATGTGACCTGAATGTCACGTGGCATTTTTGCTTCGACAGGAGAACGCTGTTCTTGAAGCAAAGCGAGCCTTAAATGATTTGAGATGGTGTATAGTCTTCAAAAGGCACCCTCGAGTCCCCTGATTAAAGAACGACAAATGTGTAATCTCTTAATCCTGCCGACATCATCGGATTGAGCGCGTTGGGTTCGTGGAGATTAATGAGTCAGGTTGGGAATTTAGAAATCAGCAGCTCTGAATGATGTCAAAGTAGAGAAAGCAGGCAATTAAAAGAGGGCACTTTGAAAACAGTCAGCCCCGTGACAATACTTATTCTTTAAAGCGCACGCTTTTCTAAAAGATCGTACGACGATTTAGTGTATTAGACGGTGAATTCAAGGTGTAGCTATCGATATCCTGATACGGCAACACTCTCTTACATGAGTAGTGATTTTTACACTCCAGCATTTCCATTTTTCCCCCCAAACTTCCTGCGTAGTGAATTTGAACGGAGGGAAGGTTTCTGTCGCGTTGTTGATCGCTGCTGAAGAGCGTGGTTCCAGAGGCGTGTCTGGCCTTAAAGAGTTTCGTACTTATCTCTGCTTTCAAAACCAGGCTGCTGCTGCCGAGCGACGGCTCGTCACGTCTCCACAAATGCTTTGACATTTACAGCACTCGGCGTCGCACCCCAGATCCGTTAGCGCCGCTTTGACAACTGTCGGGGGGGGGGGAACAACAACAATGTGTCACACGCAAGGTAAAGTGTAACTGTCAGTGGATGTGCTGATTATTATCTTTTAAAACTGCACTCAGAGAGAGAGAGTGAGAGAGAGAGAGACTCCAAAAGTACTACGGGTAGTTTCTCAGAAAGAGATCCAAGCCAAGTTCTGGACCATTTACTGGACTGCGAACCAGACCCAACATATTTAGCTTCTGGTGATGTTCTTTGCATTCCTGCATCTATTTTGTGTCGTGTCGTTTTGCACCCAAGGTGGAGAATTCAATTGGACCAGCATGCAATGCAGCCGCAAGACACCACATGGGAGCAACGCTCACTTTTTCCTGTCTGTAGAATCTTTAAGCGTCTTGTTTTTATCCTTCGAACTAGATAAACTGTAAAGCCGTTAGGTCTCATAAGCGGCTCTCAACGCGGCGACGCCTGAGCTGGCAGCTCATAGCTAACAGTGCAAACAGCGCCAAGTATGGTAACAGCGCTGACAGAGCTTTGAACGTGTCGACCCGGAGGGGCAACCGGAGGGTGGGAGCTACACGGTCGGGGCAGTGTTATCAGCTGTAGCTGACGCATGAGAGCTAACCAGCGGGGCACGTGCACTAACAGCGCACGCTCTGATAATGCACACGGAGGGAAGCGACCTTTCTCTGCTCAGATACACATTACTGCACTCTATCTTTACAGGGACAATAGTTGTTTCAATGTTGGTTGAATCATAATTTAAGTCAAATATTTGTGCTTTTTAGCAGCCAGACAAAACATCCCCGGCATCGATGTGTAGTTCCCCCCCGGGTAGCTCAAATACACAGAAGCCTCTTTCAGAATAACTGCAGGAATGCACACACCATCACAGACTGCTCACACAGAACCGTACAGCTGAAGGATGGATTTGTCTTTCCTTGAACGAGAACAATTTGTAGATTGATTTACAATAAAAAGCAGCGTTTTGTTAAAAGCAACAAACAACACAAAGTGGTTTTCACGGAGGCAGTGCCTGCAGTGTCCCAGCGAGCCAGATCAAGAACTCAGCCGGCAGGGCCGATGTTCTGCAGGCCGTGTGTGGACGAAACACACCCACCTGCTTCTAAAAGAGAAACGGCAGACTCCCAGCTTCATAATTATACATAAAACCCGCCCACAGAAAGTGTGGCTACCTGATGAGGAGGGAGAGAGTGTGTTGCTGTGGGTGTCTCTTGTGTGTGCTCGACAGAATGCAGCGTCTGTATTCACAGAAACCTGGCTTCTGGCTTTTAAACAATTTATCTTTCCTTTTCTTTTTTATATATATATATATATATATATATATAAGAAAACAAAAAGGAAAAGAATATTCCATCAGAACAACAGTACGAACGACAAGAAACGACGATTATTCAAAAACCGCTTCCGTCGGTTACATCTAAAAATCTGGAAACGAGCCGTACTAAAAATCCTGATTCTTCTTTGTGTGTGTGTGTGTGTGTGTGTGTGTGTGTGTGTGTGTGTGTGTGTGTGTGTGTGTGTGTGTGTGTGTGTGTGTGTGTGTGTGTGTGCGTGAGTGTGTGTTTCTCATGTACAATCAGCTGCTTTGAAGTGGTCGGACCTGAGGTATAAATGACAACCAGATATATGCAGCGTGACAGAAAAAGAAACGGAACAAAGCTCTCGGCAGAGAGGAGCATGGCGATCATATACATTGTGGGTCTTTCTTTCCCGGCAGCGCTCAGCACGACGCGCCGTCCCGAAAACAAAACGGCGCGTCATGTGGCGTCTACGAAGTGAGGTTACAGTAGTTGTTGTTCGACATTTTTCTTTTCTTTCACTCAGAAAAAAAAAGAAAGAAGAAAATAAATGAAATTAAAGCCAACCTGAAAAGCAAAAGAGAGAAATCGATCGGCTTACCTGAAGATGCAAGAAAACAGTAAAATAAATACCTGTATATTCATAAGTATATAGCCTCTTTTCATTTTCATCATATAAAGGTACATTTTCCTGTTTGTGGTGGGGTTTTTTTTTTTGGAATGCAAAAGATTTTGGATATATTTTTCTTTTACAAAACAGCAGATAAAGGAAGGTTAACTTGGCCACCTGTCCCCCAATCGCCCCTCTGGGTCTCTGTGAGTGTGAGAAATAAAAAATAAAAAAAGCCCTCTCAAGTTTCAACCTGGAGTTATATTACACCTACAAACACACAATAAACCATGAAAGAAAACAAAAAAACACCTCGGTGAACAAAAATACCTTTCTCAGACCAGGGTGGGACCGCCCTGACGTAGCGCCTCCAGGGTGAAACCAGACGACTGAATCCCAAAATGTTTGAACTGTCAGAGGAAGACATGAGAGGTCTGCAGCCTTCCCATACCAACCCCGTCCAGTGCTAAGAACCGGAATAGCTGTAGAGTCCCTGTTGTCTTTCCTCTCTCTCGATCTGCTGCTCTCTATATATTTCTACAAGGTTTTGTTGCCTGAAAAACCTTAAAGGAGGTAGGGTGGCAAATATTGGTCAGTCAGACACTTGAAGCGTCTCCCTCCTCCCTTCGCAAGAGGGAGGCGAAACAAAGAAAAGAAAAAAAACGGATAATAAAATGAAAGAAACAGCGGAGGATACTATATTTCCCAGAGTATCGGCTATCCCTTCGCCAGGCTCCCAGGTAAGGTATACATACAAGTACGAGGCACAGAAAGGAGTCATTATTCTGAGATTGAGGTATAGCACTCGGTCTCTGATGGCCAAGTCGACATATAGTATATGTATGTATATATATATATATATATACGATTATAAATTACATCTAGTACAGGTAGTTAAGTCTGCGCCATTTTCCGACTGACAAATATTGCTGCCCATCCCGTTGGCTCGATCCTGAGACATTTACAGTACTGAAGGCTACGGTCGCACGCCCGCGTCAGAAAACGACTGCATTTCCAATGCAAAGCAGCGTAAAAGTGAAACGTAAAA
This sequence comes from Lycodopsis pacificus, assembly GCA_028022725.1. NCBI lineage: Eukaryota > Metazoa > Chordata > Actinopteri > Perciformes > Zoarcidae > Lycodopsis > Lycodopsis pacificus. The sequence goes on from CM051693.1 coordinate 27,981,149, forward strand.
AAAAAAAAAAGCAAAAAAACGAATAAAAGCAACAGTCTGTTGAGAATGAACCGACGGTGCCGTCTCTTGTGCAGATGGCTGTTCTGGTTTTGTACGTTTTGAGATATTCATTTCAGTTCACTACATTCATTATGTGAGTATTTTGTCAATATATATGTATATAAATAGATATATACTGTTCTCTTAAGTATATAATATGAGTTTTTCTTTCTTTTTTTTAAACAGCAGTGAGAATCAGTTGCAAGAAGGAGGACTTTTTCGGACAGGGGGAGCCGTTAACCACATGACTATAAACAATAAAAAGAAACCAAATGAAATAAATACACCTTTAAATGGCATGCACCTCAGCAGGTAAGGGCAGGCTGGAAATGGGACTTTTTTTTTAAAATGACCCACATTTTTAGAAAGCATTGGCACATTTATAGCAAAAAGCCAAACGTTAAGTAAGGATCAAGAGTTTCTTGAAGGATGGAGGAATCTCCCCTCTCAGGGGAATTCTGTCTAAGTGCTGTTGGAGTTCATCCATGTCAACCTGTGCATTAAGTGCCAATTATACTATTTCTACACGTGTGTATTTTTATTAAGTGGCTTTTTGGGAAGGGGCACATTGTACGCCACGTTTTTTGTCAAACGGTATTCACAGCCGGCGCAGTGAGCAGCTACGATACAAGAGTTCATAACTAGTGCTTTACTCAGATCAGTGCGTTGTCCTTCGCTGGGTCAGACTCAACGCGCACAACAACCTTTTAGACACTTCTAAATGCTCAGCATTGTCAAAGTGTTGGACGCATTTCATGCATGACGACCCCCCCGGGACATGTAGCTGTCCCGGGGGTCCTTTCTAGAGCTGTTCCTATTGGCCGAGCACAGCTGCCAATCAGGCCAAGGGAGCTACGAAGCTTAACGTGGATAACCAATAACCACAGAGGGGGGGAATTAAGATTGTATGCAACAGGTAATAAATCATTCTAATTCCAATTAGATTGTGTTTCATTCATAATTTAGAATGAGTTTGAGATTGCGTTGAAATCGTCTCAACATAATATTCAATTAACTCGACCCCCAAAATTCAGCCAAATAAAGTGGTGCATGCCATTTTCTTTTTAAAAGAATAATCCAAGAAATAAAATAAATAAAATATACAATACATTTCATAAAGGAGTGAATCATCGTCATCATTTCATCTGAACAGAGGTACAGGTCTCACAGGCCGGGTGAGCACCAGGCAGTGTTGGGAGCGAAGAGCAACATTTACCACAGAGCACAAAAACATGACAACCAAAAAGCTTTTGACGCCTCCTTCAGTCTTTCCCTCGTGGAAAATACCAGAAGAGCCTTTCCTTTGTCTGTCCACCTGTGTCTTGAGAGGGATATTCTGTTCTATCCCCGGTGCTTCAGTGGCGAGCGGAGGGGGAAACACCGAGACGACACGACACAAAACTCAACTTGTTCAAGCCGTCGACCGTTTCTTTTCACCTTTTTTTTTGTTGTTGTCTTTTTTCGTTTTAAATCTTGGAGGTAATCGAGAGGAAATCAAAAAGAGTTGTTTGGGTCCCGAGCTGCAGCCGTTTGAAAGTCTTCACACACTAAAGCTTTTATTTCTTCCATCTCTCTGCCCTCCTGATCGCTCTCTGCTCCGAGTCACCCAGCGAAGAGCTCCACTACATGATGCATAACCGTCCAACAGATTCTCTTTCTCTCGCTTGTGTTTTTGCTGACTTTTGAAAAGTGCCATCGTAGAAGTTTAGCGCCATAAGTTTGAGTCCCAAACCCAACGTCTTTCTGTCCTTTGTCGTGATTCATTAGCAGGTCTCTTGACTATGGCGCTGCCATATTGACTCACATGGCCCCTCCCCTCGACAAAGAATTAGTGAGAGGCGTGGCTTGTCCTGTCTGTCTACTATAGGTCCAACAGGAAATTATCATATTTAAAAACCCACATCATCCGTCTCAGTAACCCTGAGTTAAAAATGAGGAGAAAAGAAGTCATCCAGAATCACGGATTGGCTTTTAAATCATCGGTCGTAATAATTTACAATATATTAAATCTGCTTTTCCCTCGCTTCTATTAAGTACCCCTCCCCACTGCATATTGCCCTCCCGCCATCCCCGAACCCCTCTATAAATGCACATTGTTGTAATAAACTGCCGTTAAAACTGTCTGAGGTTTGAGGGAGAATAATTTATTTTAAAACTCTTCAGCTAAGCCGCTTAGTTCGATTTCTATTTTTTAAAGGAGGAAAAAACAAAAAAAAACATCAGCAATGTGTTGTTGTTAGCTAAAACCCATTAGCGTAGGCTAGCTAAAGCCTTGTACAGGAGCTAGATAATCAACTGGATAGCAGCAGAGTTTCACATTCTGATCCTAAAAGGCCTTCATCCAGTAAAGAGTTCCATAAAGGGGATGAGCTCATTTTGGTCGCCGTTTGGAGGGCAACCTGAAGGCGACTTCAGCTTTCCAGGATCAGCAGTGAGACACTGATGGAGGTCCATGAGGTAGCATTCCGCCTTAAAAACAGCTGATCCACAGTCAGATTAAACCTAAACTTGTCTCTTGGCAAGAAAAAAAGAGTGTTTTAGAGCTTTCGTGGATCTGATTATGGATCAGCGTACGCAGGCGATGTGCACCTCCGACCCTTTACGAGGTTGCGACTGGGCTTCAGAGACAGACCATAATAAGTGCATGATGCAAGGGCAACAATGCCGAGGTAACCTGGTCTGTAAGCGCCAGACCCAAAGTGTAGTGCAAAGGAAAGCAAATCAAACGAAAAAGGATAAAAGACAGAGTAAAAGAAGTCGATTATAGAAGTCAGTAGTGTCCACGAAACTCACAAACATGCATCCCTGAATGACTTGTGTGTCTTCTCGCATTCAAAAAGGACTGGTTAATGTTGCCTCCGTCCACACAGAGATTAACAGAATTTCTTAAGGAGGAAAGAAAGGTTTGCAGTTAAAGCGTCATGGCTACCTGGCAATAAGAGAATGGGTTTTGATTCAGAACCCCGGTGAGGAATACCAATGGCGTGATTAAACCGTACAGTTTGCTTCAAATGTAATAGACGGTTCACTTACCAATTTCCAGCGAGTACTCGGTGAGAGAGGGGAGCAGTAAAGGGACTAATTTGTCAGGTTTTTTTTAAAGGAGTTAATTTTCAATCTTCCCCTCATTTGTTTCCCCAAATTGGAATGGTCCAAAGCCCAAAGCTGCATTCATAAGCAGCAATGGTTCAGTGTGTCACATTCAGAAAAGAGGGGGATTGGGTTTTGGGGCTGGGGATTATCAGCATGCTTATGGAAATTTCATTAATTGTCATTTAACGAATGTCTTTAGCTGCATTTGTCAAGCCCCTGGATATAAAAGCTAAACAAATGCTTCAACGGCGTCGCTTGTTAAAAACCATCCGTTTAGTTGTTTACCTCCAGTGTGTTTTAAGAATTCTCCTCATGTTATCCCTGCGCTTGTGCTCACCCAGATACTGCAAAGTAAATTGGCACAAATAAAGCCCCATCCGTTTTCAAATCACTGAAGTCATTTGACTGAGGTTTACGTGTGTTTAGTCGTTTAGTCGATTGGTTTGAAATTGTCATCGATCTCTTCTTTTACATTGTCCTTGAGCTCAGCGGCTGCCAGTGGCGGGCCGCCACCGTCGTCGTCGTCTCCCGGGGTTCCGGTGGGCGTGTTCTCTGACTCTGCCAGAGGAAAGTCCTGGCCCCCTGCTTCCATCTTCATCATCAGCTTGAGCTTCTTCTTTGGGGGGTTCTTCAGGGTTCCCAGGCGCTCCTTGACCTTGTACTCCAGGGTGCTGTGCGGGATCCCGTACATGTTCTGAGCCTTGGACACGCTCATCTTCCCGCTCATCACTACCGTTATGGCCTCCTCCAGGATCTCGGTGTTGTACTGGCGATAACGGCCCCGCTTCTTCCTCGGCTGCTTGGAGTTTGGGTCCCCTTCCGCGTCCGAGGTGGAGTACGCTGGCCCGGAACTGGAGTGGTCCAAGTCAGAGCTCCAGTAGTCGGCTGCCCCATCCAGCAGGCTTCCAAGGCTTCCTCCCCGGCGGTTCTGCTTGGGCAGGATGGCTCTCAGCTTCCGGTTCAGGATGTTCTCCCCATGGCCACCAGCCCCGACCCCCATGGGGCCATAGCCGTACAGCTCAGAAGCATGGTCCCAGGAGAGATCCATGCCCCGAACTTGGGGGATCTTTAGGTCGACAGGTGGCGAGTGACCCTGGTCCCTCTTGCCCTCATTGTGGTGGTGTTGGGCCTTAGAGACCTGATTGTGGTGGTGATGGTGGAGGGAACCTTTGAAGGAGAAGGCTCCGTGGTGGTTGTGGTGATTCTCCAGGAATGTGGGCAGGTCTTTGAGGTCACTGAGGGCCCCGCTCAGAGCTCCACTGGCCTGCTTTAGCTTCATTAAGCTTTCGAGGTGGGCCTTGCTTCCCCAGAAAGACGAAGAGCCCTTCTGGCCAAGCAAGGCGTAGGACTGCACGTGATTGAGCAAGCCGGCTGACTCTAGATTAGCCAATGAAAGAGCAGCAGGCTGGCTCAGGAGGCGATGCTTCTGGCTAAGGAGCTCTTCCTTGATACGCAGCGAGCGGGCCAATGGCGGCTTGAAGGAGTTGGAGTTGACGTAGTTCTCCCCCAGTCCGTCCGGCAAGCTTCCCTGCAGCAGGCCGTCTTCGTCCACCTCTGGTAGGGTATGTTCCACTTTGATAGAATGTCTGAAGGGAGGAAAAACAGGAGGACAATTTAGGAACAGTGTCCCGTACCTCGTTATAAAATAAAACCGATTGTTGAGACCAAGGTTTGATGCATATCGCATTTTGTAATTTAAGATTATAATCTTTAATGTGTAGCTAGGAATTCATTTATTCAGCGTTTTACTTTTTACCACCTAAATCGTAAACACTAATAACTTACATTTGAGGAACTCAACAGCAGTGTCTTTTGCCAGAAACAACATTTTAAGATAAACCACAGAGCTCACTGTCAACAGCCTTTATTATCCACTTATGACTATTTTTGTTCCTATATTTGAAAGGGAGATCTGTAGATGTCTGCACTGTTTCTGGAAAGACATGTTGTAGTTTTAAATGTCATTTTTCAATGTTTTACAAATAGAGTTTCCTCTATTTTCCTTGTTTCAGAGTGGCGGCAGGAATCAGTGGATATCTCAAAGCTTCTGCAAATAAAACTATTTGCATGAATACCACTCGGGGGGGGGGGGGGGGAAGTACAGTATTTTGTGACTTGCTTGAATTGACCATATATTCAGTAAATACATAAAGCTGTAAGTGCATGCATAGGCCTGCTTGGTAAAACCTAACAAATCTAAGACATGTCTCACACATCAGTCTTTCTCTTTAAGCATGCAGAATACGAGTTCTAGTTACAATGTGTCGTTACTTCTGACACGAGGCAACAGTAATGTGTGGTATGTGACAGCTTAGCTGCACTCGCAGGTTTTATCGTAATAACATAAAAACACGTCTTTAATTCAGTTTAATAAAAAACTCAAAACCAAGTTGTTAATCTGTGAAGAAAATAAATGCTACTACACAAAATTATACGTATTTTTCTGACGAATCTTTATTGTTGAATGCTGGACAACAAACCCAAAAAGAAACCGTCACTTCCTGATTCAACGGTTCACGTCTGAACACATGCAACCAAAATGAAGATCGTGGTTGAAACACACGTCCTGCATGCACAGTGCCTCCAATTGAACCGCTGCAGCCAATTTTCCCCGCTGCTAAGTAACTATAGCAACAGAGGAAATGCTCTTTTAAGACATGCTCCCTCGGGTTCATAATAGCAGGAAATGGCTTGTTGAGTCAGCGGATGGCACTGGGGAGGAGGACCTTGAGGGAAACACTGCGTCTTCTCCATTGGAGACGCAGTGTGGTAGCTACAGCGCGACTGGCTGTGCGATGTGGGGAGTCCTCGGCGGGAGCTTTCAGACCGATTACCACAGTGGGCGGTCTCTGGCTCGCCGAAGACAATGCGGGGTTAACGAGAGGCTTCGGAGTCTGCACTCCTAATAGAGCGTTCTGTTACAGTAAGCACACAGTCACCGGGGGAGGCTGCGCCGCACTCCTCACGGTGGAGCTGAGGATTCAATGTGGAAACAGAATGTTGTGGAAAACAAAAAGGATGCAAAGAATTCACACAACAGAGGGGGATCCCCGGCGAGATGGATTGAAAGATTGTTTCAGAACCTGTGTATCCAAAACAACATGCCTTCTGAGGATCAAATGTCTTTTAAAGGAAGGTAGTTTCTTCCTGAAATACACTCACTAACCCGGTGTGTGTGTGACCTGTAATACACACACTAACCCGGTGTGTGTGTGTGACCTGTAATACACTCACTAACCCGGTGTGTGTGTGACCTGTAATACACACACTAACCCGGTGTGTGTGTGTGACCTGTAATACACACACTAACCCGGTGTGTGTGTGTGACCTGTAATACACACACTAACCCGGTGTGTGTGTGTGACCTGTAATACACACACTAACCCGGTGTGTGTGTGTGACCTGTAATACACGCACTAACCCGGTGTGTGTGACCTGTAATACACGCACTAACCCGGTGTGTGTGTGACCTGTAATACACGCACTAACCCGGTGTGTGTGTGTGACCTGTAATACACACACTAACCCGGTGTGTGTGACCTGTAATACACGCACTAACCCGGTGTGTGTGTGTGTGACCTGTAATACACGCACTAACCCGGTGTGTGTGTGACCTGTAATACACACACTAACCCGGTGTGTGTGTGTGTGACCTGTAATACACGCACTAACCCGGTGTGTGTGTGACCTGTAATACACACACTAACCCGGTGTGTGTGTGTGACCTGTAATACACACACTAACCCGGTGTGTGTGTGTGTGACCTGTAATACACGCACTAACCCGGTGTGTGTGTGTGTGACCTGTAATACACGCACTAACCCGGTGTGTGTGTGTGTGACCTGTAATACACACACTAACCCGGTGTGTGTGACCTGTAATACACGCACTAACCCGGTGTGTGTGTGACCTGTAATACACACACTAACCCGGTGTGTGTGTGACCTGTAATACACACACTAACCCGGTGTGTGTGTGTGACCTGTAATACACACACTAACCCGGTGTGTGTGTGTGTGTGACCTGTAATACACTCACTAACCCGGTGTGTGTGTGACCTGTAATACACTCACTAACCCGGTGTGTGTGTGTGACCTGTAATACACTCACTAACCCAGTGTGTGTGTGTGTGACCTGTAATACACTCACTAACCCGGTGTGTGTGTGACCTGTAATACACTCACTAACCCGGTGTGTGTGTGACCTGTAATACACTCACTAACCCGGTGTGTGTGTGTGACCTGTAATACACGCACTAACCCGGTGTGTGTGTGTGACCTGTAATACACACACTAACCCGGTGTGTGTGACCTGTAATACACGCACTAACCCGGTGTGTGTGTGTGTGACCTGTAATACACGCACTAACCCGGTGTGTGTGTGACCTGTAATACACACACTAACCCGGTGTGTGTGTGTGTGACCTGTAATACACGCACTAACCCGGTGTGTGTGTGACCTGTAATACACACACTAACCCGGTGTGTGTGTGTGACCTGTAATACACACACTAACCCGGTGTGTGTGTGTGTGACCTGTAATACACGCACTAACCCGGTGTGTGTGTGTGTGACCTGTAATACACGCACTAACCCGGTGTGTGTGTGTGTGACCTGTAATACACACACTAACCCGGTGTGTGTGACCTGTAATACACGCACTAACCCGGTGTGTGTGTGACCTGTAATACACACACTAACCCGGTGTGTGTGTGACCTGTAATACACACACTAACCCGGTGTGTGTGTGTGACCTGTAATACACACACTAACCCGGTGTGTGTGTGTGTGTGACCTGTAATACACTCACTAACCCGGTGTGTGTGTGACCTGTAATACACTCACTAACCCGGTGTGTGTGTGACCTGTAATACACTCACTAACCCGGTGTGTGTGTGTGACCTGTAATACACTCACTAACCCGGTGTGTGTGTGACCTGTAATACACACACTAACCCGGTGTGTGTGTGACCTGTAATACACTCACTAACCCGGTGTGTGTGTGACCTGTAATACACTCACTAACCCGGTGTGTGTGTGACCTGTAATACACACACTAACCCGGTGTGTGTGTGTGTGTGTGTGAGACCTGTAATACACACACTAACCCGGTGTGTGTGACCTGTAATACACGCACTAACCCGGTGTGTGTGACCTGTAATACACGCACTAACCCGGTGTGTGTGACCTGTAATACACGCACTAACCCGGTGTGTGTGACCTGTAATACACGCACTAACCCGGTGTGTGTGACCTGTAATACACGCACTAACCCGGTGTGTGTGTGTGTGACCTGTAATACACACACTAACCCGGTGTGTGTGTGTGTGTGACCTGTAATACACGCACTAACCCGGTGTGTGTGTGTGTGTGACCTGTAATACACACACTAACCCGGTGTGTGTGTGTGTGACCTGTAATACACTCACTAACCCGGTGTGTGTGTGTGTGTGACCTGTAATACACGCACTAACCCGGTGTGTGTGTGTGTGTGACCTGTAATACACTCACTAACCCGGTGTGTGTGTGTGTGTGACCTGTAATACACGCACCAACCCGGTGTGTGTGTGTGACCTGTAATACACGCACTAACCCGGTGTGTGTGTGTGTGACCTGTAATACACGCACTAACCCGGTGTGTGTGACCTGTAATACACGCACCAACCCGGTGTGTGTGTGTGTGTGACCTGTAATACACGCACTAACCCGGTGTGTGTGTGTGTGTGTGACCTGTAATACACGCACTAACCCGGTGTGTGTGTGTGACCTGTAATACACTCACTAACCCGGTGTGTGTGTGTGTGTGTGACCTGTAATACACGCACTAACCCGGTGTGTGTGTGTGTGTGACCTGTAATACACTCACTAACCCGGTGTGTGTGTGTGTGTGACCTGTAATACACGCACTAACCCGGTGTGTGTGTGTGACCTGTAATACACGCACTAACCCGGTGTGTGTGTGTGTGACCTGTAATACACGCACCAACCCGGTGTGTGTGTGTGACCTGTAGTACACGCACTAACCCGGTGTGTGTGTGTGTGACCTGTAATACACGCACTAACCCGGTGTGTGTGTGTGTGTGACCTGTAGTACACGCACTAACCCGGTGTGTGTGTGTGTGACCTGTAATACACTCACTAACCCGGTGTGTGTGTGACCTGTAGTACACGCACTAACCCGGTGTGTGTGTGACCTGTAATACACGCACTAACCCGGTGTGTGTGTGTGTGACCTGTAGTACACGCACTAACCCGGTGTGTGTGTGTGACCTGTAATACATGCACTAACCCGGTGTGTGTGTGTGTGTGACCTGTAATACACTCACTAACCCGGTGTGTGTGTGACCTGTAGTACACGCACTAACCCGGTGTGTGTGTGACCTGTAATACACGCACTAACCCGGTGTGTGTGTGTGACCTGTAATACACTCACTAACCCGGTGTGTGTGTGTGTGTGACCTGTAATACACACACTAACCCGGTGTGTGTGTGTGTGACCTGTAATACACTCACTAACCCGGTGTGTGTGTGTGTGTGACCTGTAATACACGCACCAACCCGGTCCGGTGTGTGTGTGTGTGTGACCTGTAATACATGCACTAACCCGGTGTGTGTGTGTGTGTGACCTGTAATACACGCACTAACCCGGTGTGTGTGTGTGTGTGACCTGTAATACATGCACTAACCCGGTGTGTGTGTGTGTGTGACCTGTAATACACGCACTAACCCGGTGTGTGTGTGTGTGTGACCTGTAATACATGCACTAACCCGGTGTGTGTGTGTGTGTGACCTGTAATACACGCACTAACCCGGTGTGTGTGTGTGACCTGTAGTACACGCACTAACCCGGTGTGTGTGTGACCTGTAATACACGCACTAACCCGGTGTGTGTGTGTGACCTGTAGTACACGCACTAACCCGGTGTGTGTGTGTGTGTGACTTGTAGTACACGCACTAACCCGGTGTGTGTGTGTGTGTGACCTGTAGTACACGCACTAACCCGGTGTGTGTGTGTGTGTGACTTGTAGTACACGCACTAACCCGGTGTGTGTGTGTGTGACCTGTAGTACACGCACTAACCCGGTGTGTGTGTGTGTGACTTGTAGTACACGCACTAACCCGGTGTGTGTGTGTGTGACTTGTAGTACACGCACTAACCCGGTGTGTGTGTGTGTGACTTGTAGTACACGCACTAACCCGGTGTGTGTGTGACCTGTAGTACACGCACTAACCCGGTGTGTGTGTGACCTGTAATACACGCACTAACCCGGTGTGTGTGTGTGTGTGACTTGTAGTACACGCACTAACCCGGTGTGTGTGACCTGTAATACACGCACTAACCCGGTGTGTGTGTGTGTGACCTGTAGTACACGCACTAACCCGGTGTGTGTGTGTGTGTGACCTGTAGTACACGCACTAACCCGGTGTGTGTGTGTGTGTGACTTGTAGTACACGCACTAACCCGGTGTGTGTGTGTGTGACCTGTAGTACACGCACTAACCCGGTGTGTGTGTGTGTGACCTGTAGTACACGCACTAACCCGGTGTGTGTGTGTGTGTGTGTGTGACCTGTAGTACACGCACTAACCCGGTGTGTGTGTGTGTGACCTGTAGTACACGCACTAACCCGGTGTGTGTGTGTGTGTGACCTGTAATACACGCACTAACCCGGTGTGTGCTTGTCTGACTATCAAAGATGAACTGATGTTAGTGGGAGTGGGACTACAGGCTCCGCCTCCTCCTGTAGTTAATATTACATGACCTGATCATTAGAGACTCCCGATGAGGCTCGGGGCCTTGGGCCCCTCAGGCGTCCAGTCCTGGGGGGCTTAATTTTGATTTTACTCATATTGTGGAGAATACATCACAAGGTTTATCTTCTGGGTTTGTGGCGAGTCAGCAGGCAAGATCCAGTTGTTGTGAAAAACCGAAGTGTTGTGTGTCTGTACAAAAAGTGTTTGCCGAGCATAATAATTCAAATGTTCGCTTCTTTGAGATTTCGGAGTCTGAGAAATCGGTCTCTTTAACGTCTGGGAACATCGAATAATTGATCATGACATCACCCTGCCAACCAGTAAAATATCGCAATCTTTTACGAATTCTTTCACTCGTACAAAACCTCCTTTACTGACGCAGTATATTCAATAACTAACTCAATCATCCTTCACTGGGATCTTCATACGTTTGGCCGTCACTTCTATCAGTCAGTGCAGTTAGTAACCTGTTTACTGAGGGAAATGAGCAGATCATTCCAGAACGTTTGATTGGTTCAACACTTTTTGCGGGGGGGGGGCAAATCTAAATTGACCACATACTCAATGATGGTAATAATCCTTCAATGGTCCACATTCATCAATAAATGAATCGGGCCGCAACGCCGAGAAGTCCGCCAACACGGAGACGAAGAAAAACAAAACGGAGCAATCAAATTGTCAGCAATCAAAGCAGCGCATTGTGAGGTTTAAGTCGAGCCCTGTGGTGCTGCTTCATGCTCCCTTTTATGAAAATGTTTTATCTGACTGGAGCTTTTGTATACTTCCTTCCGTTTTACTGCATCTGGGTGTGCTGTAATGCGCTGCTCGCTGTCGGTGCCGCGATGCATTCAAGCGCTACATCGTCAGACTTCAGAGACTTGGAGGAAGCGAAAACACTTTTTTTATTTTTTTTTTGATCTTGTTTGATTTGAGTTTTTACCCTTTTTTTTCCATGTTTGAATGCATCAGTATTTTACAACCTAAGAGCCAGGTGTCACAGCTCGTCACCGGCACTTGAAAGCCCCACACACACACACACACACACACACACACACACACACACACACACACACACACACACACACACACACACACACACACACACACACACACACACACACACACACACACACACACACACAGCTTCTTCATTCATGACCGTGTGTTGTGTCGGGCTGTCCCGGTGGAGGGGTTTCCCCTGCAGCGATAATGATGAGCCCCTTTTTCTGTTTTTTGAAAATGACCTCATCTATCCTGATGTTAGTGCTAAATATGTTCTGTTGCATCCTGCTATTTAGGATGTGCCGGTTGGTCTTTGTTGGCATTAGTCCCGCCCCTCCTCTCTTGTGATTGGACATGCAGGGGATCTGCACGTCCATCCGACAACTCGGTCGGATCTGCCAGTGACGGTCGTCATCGTCTCGTGAAATCAATCTTCCTCAGCTCGACTGTGGTTTGGCCTCTGGATTACTAATCAGAATCGGAATCGGAGTGTAACGTCATCCCCTCGGGCCGAGTCTCCACGCTCCCGACCAGCGCTCTCGTACCGAAGCACAAAACGGCCGCGGTTGCTTTAACCGCTCGGCTAACGGAGGCCGGTTTGCCTAATTCTGCTGGCTTACCCTTTGACCCCGGGCTCAGGGGAGAAGCCGGGGAAGGTTTTGTGGTTTCCTGCACTCTGGTTCTTCTTGGTGGAGAGGTCCAGCACGCCGTCTGAGGATAAACACACACACACCGGAGGAAAGATGTAACACGACGGAGCTCAAATCCGGTTCTCAACATCACAAACTCACAAACTCAATACTTCTGATTATGAATCTGAGTTGTAGACTGGAGGTTCATCATTGAGTCTGCTCATGATGATGATTATTGAGTTTATTAAGAGTCTCTATGAGTTAGACAACTTTAACAGCTATTTAAAAATGTAAAGACACGAAAAACAGTTCATTTTCCTAACACAGATTTTACAAAGTGCAATGGGAAAAGGCTAATATTAATACATATCAATATAAAAACGAATATCTGCAGAAGCATAGCGGACGGGAACATGATTTTCTGGAACTCTGCGCTGTAAACGTGAGCGTAGTGTTAAAGCAGCAGCGTGCAGTGATGTGTGGAGACACGGTGGACTCCATGAAGAGGACGCGCTCTTCTTAGTTCATTATATGCCAATGAAGACATAGTTATGAATATTTTATTCCATGTTCCTTTAAATGGCGGAGGAGCTGCGGTTGTATCAATACAGTCACAAATTGAATCCGTTAATTAACTTTAACAAGATGATTCACTATTCTCTCTCTCTTTCTTCTTCTAGTTCATTCAGCCGATGCTCGTCGATGTATTCCACATTTACTTAAAAAGAACTGATTTAACTGATAAAAGAATGAAACGCTCACTCATAAAGTCATATATATATATATATATATATATATATATATATATATATATATATATATATATATATATATATATATATATATATATGACTTTATGAGTGAGCGTTTCATTCTTTTATCAGTGATCACGTAGAGTTGAAGTAAAGATCTTGAGACAATGCAACATTCGGAGGTGTTCTCATAAATATGACCATTTGTTAATGAATACATTCGATCACGTTTCTGATAACGTTTCATCCTCTGATGAAACCAGACGCGTGTTACGCCTTTCTTATAATAACTGAACAACGATAATAATAATTATTCAATCAAGAGTTAGGCAGATCTGATTGCACATCTAATGTTAACAGCGTCTGCAGCTGCTTATTAATGTGAATTAATGTGCTCAGATGACCAAAAAGAAAAATGCAAAAAATGTGCATATTCTGTGTGCTCCAGAACAGGTGGACTGTCTGTGACACCTCAGCAAAGAAGTCTGGGAAATATGGCGACATGCTGTGTGTGAAATCACACTTTATTTGTGAATATGTTTGTCGGGGGAGATCGGGTCACCACAGTAGAAAAGATGCATCATCACGACATCATCATGACATCATCATGACATCATCAGCCTCATTTATACTCCGCTCTGACTCTGACTCTGACGTTATTTCCACGGACACCTCGGTACACGGTACATGCATTTCTGGACTTTTCCCTTCAGTACCAGAGAGCCGTTTCAATACGCTCCAGGTGTTTTAGGATGTGCAGTCACCCTGTGAGATGCATGTGGATAAAACACGAATGTAGCGGATGCTTTCACCAACAACAACAAAAATAAGAAAAAGAAAGCCCGACGCTAAAAAACAATACAGCTCACACAGAACCGATAAAGTCATCTCAGTCATCAATCTGTGTTATGCTGCTGTAATAACTACAGTGCATGTTGACCCTCTGACCCACACAACCCTATATGATGTATACAGTATATGTAACTATATATACATATATACATATATATATATATGTATATATGATAGCACAGGACTCGGGGCTGCCGCGCTGATCTTCAGGCGCTTTTTTTGTTGTTTCATCAGACGGAATAGAAACACGAGGAGATGTTGAAATGGAAAAACACTGCAGAGCCCAGAGGGGAACAAATAGATCCCTGTGGTCACGTTAACGGCAGCATGCACATCGATGATACAACATGTGGAACGTTTATTAACTCGGAAACAAACCACGTTGTGCGTTCGCAACATTTTTGCTCCGAAAATTGACGAGATTTCGAGGGACAACAGCCGTGATGAGTGACGCTGACGATGATGAGGTCCTGTTCTGAGCCGATGAAGATGTAAATCGGCGTCTCCGTCTCCGTTAGCGCGCCTGCTTTCACGTAAACCTCGGGTGGTCGTAATATGAACTCTCTACGTCACACTGTTAAAGAGTTATGGGACAAAAGTGTCTCCTCATCAACATGCAGATTCATGCAGACCGGTTTCCTCAACTCTGACATCATGAACTGAAGGTTCAGTCTCCCAAAATCATCCAGGACCTCATGGACAGAAGCAGGAAAACATGCAGCTCTCTGGAGTCATGCTGTCGATTATATCTCAGTTCTATCTATCGTTCTTTATGTTCATAGATATACTTTTGGATATATATTTATATTGTACATAGTAGTTTAATGTTGATGCCTCTGTTCTACTGCGTTGTTCATGTACGTTGAGAGCAATGTAAACCCGGAGTCAAACTCCTTGTATGCGAACACATACACGACCAATAAAGCCAATTCTGATTCCGATATTTGATGTCTTAAAAAAAATAAAATAGGGTGAAAAGGAAAATATGTGGACATATCTCAAACACTTAAGTCTTTTTTTTTTATTATTATTTTTAATTAAGGAGGCTTACTGTAAGCAGATTCCAAAAAGCTGGTATTAACAGAGGTTCAGCGCTTCAGCCCCCGCAGCCTGTTCGGTGGCCGGCGAGTCGGACCCCCTGCTGGTTGTGTTTGATTAAACCGAGATTGAGCCCACGGCTACATGTCGGAGCTCAGCGCTGCGACGGCTCAATGCAAATGAGCCGAGTGAGAATGTGTCGAGTCGCTGTGTGGAAAGAGAATCCGTGAGTGCAGTCGTCTGACCGACGCGAGTTAACGTGAAGTCACCATGAGGTCCTCATCAGTGGCAGACCCCTGAGTGTGTGTGCGTGTGCGTGTGCGTGCGTGTGCGTGCGTGCGTGCGTGTGCGTGCGTGCGTGCGTGCGTGTGTGTGCGTGTGTGTGTGCGTGCGTGTGCGTGCGTGCGTGCGTGTGCGTGCGTGCGTGTGTGTGTGCGTGTGCGTGCGTGCGTGCGTGTGCGTGCGTGCGTGCGTGCGTGCGTGCGTGCGTGCGTGTGTGTGTGCGTGCGTGTGTGTGTGTGTGTGGTTGCTCTCACCCTGCTGGCTGGGGTCTGGCTCGGCATCGCTCTTCTTGACGGAGAGGTCCAGCGGGCCGTCCTGGTCGTTCATGAGAAGCTTGCTGAGGACGGGATTCTGTGCAGAGGCAGCGGGCGTACCTCCTCCTCCTCCTCCTCCTCCTCCTCCTCCTCCTCCTCCTCCTCCTCCTCCTCCTCCTCCTCCTCCTCCTCCTCCTCCTCCTCCGCCGTTGCTGCTCTGGGTGCAGGCGGGTGCTGAGGCGGCAGCAGCGGCGGAGACGGGGCTGAGGCCGGGCCCCGGGGACGGGGAGGAGGAGGAGGCAGACGATTGAGGGGAGCTCGGCGCGGCCGGGGGCCCGGGAGACGCCGCTCTCGGCAGGCTTTGGTCCTTCATGGTGCCGTTGGGCAGGGGCGAGTCGTCCTGAGTCGTTTTTGAGGTATATTCGGCAGCGAACTGGCGGATCATTCGCTGCATGATCTCACGAGCCACGAGAGGAATGTGAGGTTCTGAGAAACTTGGGACGTCTGGAGAAACACAAAACACAGAAGGACAAACATGTCAGGAAGTCCCCGAGTCGTTGCCGTGTTCATCATCTTATTTCATCCTGGAAATGTAATCCCGATGCTCTGCTGAAATAATCCTAAAATCACTGAGAAGCACCACTCAATGCTGCTTATTGACCGCGGGGAGAGCGCCATGGTATCCGTGTGCACAGCAGATTATACATTACAGTCATTTAGCAGACGCTTTTATCCAAAGCGGCAATTCAGATTCCATCACATTTCTGCACCGTAGGAACAGCTACGGGAGACATGTTTGGGCTAAGTGTCCTTTCTCGAGGACACATCAACATGCGAGTAGCGGAGCCGGGGGATCGAACCGCCGATCCACTGATGGAAGGACGGCCCTGCTCTCCACTTGCCCACAGTCGCCCCCCTCGCCTGCCACCCCTCCGCTGGAGCTTTGAAACGACTAGAAATTGTCTGTCGGATCAGTTTACGCCTGGTTGAGCGGTGATTTGTTCTTGAACCGTGGTGTTCGTTAGAACACACACACATGAGGACGGTCCAGGATACAGTAGTGCTGAAAACACACTCAATCCATCAACCAACCATTTTCATAATTGAGTTATTATTGATCAAACGTAGATGACGGATGCTCTTGTGTTTCTAGCTTTTCTTCTTCTTCTCTGTTTAACGTCAGCGTAGATTCAGCCTCTTTGTCTGTTGGACTGTCGTACAGCAGGAGTAGTTTGACGCCAGGCTTCTGGGAAGTTGTAATGGCCATCTTAACAATTGCCTCAAATGTGTAAAGATTGAAATTATAATTGAAAGATGAATAGGTAATTGTCAGCTCACCCTACAGTTGTGCACCAGCAGCTTTTATTCTTTGCTGCTGCAGTAACTTCCACACCGGTGGGTTAAGAGACGGTGATTACTAGACTTAATACTAGCTGTGAAGTACATTTGTACTACTGTATCAGGTAGTATTGCATCATATCCCGTCGTACTGTACAGCAGTTATGGATGAGAACCGGCTCCTACAGATTTGATGGTTCATCGGAGCGTTTATCCTCTTCCATTGGTAAAATACCGAGCACTCATTGCAGTGAAACATAAATAAAAGAACTATTTCAAAGTGCAACAAGTGCCAGAAGACAACCGAATGATCCCCGCTGCGACAACACGAGCCCACATCAAACACTCGTCACTAATATACATAAAAACAGCGGCGATGACAACACTCATTTGTTATTAATGCATTAATCTGCCATTGTCCCAGATAAATCATCTGCACGTATCTCTTCATCACCAGCAGCTGTACTCTTAGGATACGTTCAGTCAAACCCTAAATCCTCCAAACAATACATGAGCCCCCAAACAATCTACTCCTGAAAGCTGAAGTAATCCCCAAAACATCCCATATCTCCTGCAGTGTATGTAAACTCTGCATGCAGCACTTCATCCTCCCTGTGCAGCGAGCTCAAGGCACCGTCATGTCGGAGTACAGCAGGTGCATGCTGCTATCTCCAGCCACGCCTTACACGCATGCTTTCCCAGCATGCTCCCTGTTTGTGAATCTGCACCGCGTCTCGAGTTGTCCGATATTTGGCCCAGTTTTGCTGAGCTCCTCTGTAACGGTTGTGGGGATTTCATCCCGTAGCTCGATTGCCGTTTCCGTCACATTGTGTGCTCCAACCACAGGAGCAGCAAAGTAAATGTGTGGGAAACATCTGCTTGTCTAGAGTTCTGAACTTTTGACTCTGGAGGGCCGACGGCAGCCTGAGGCTGTGGTGAAGTGTGGGCTCGAGACTAAAGGTGACTTCTTAATGAAGCGCCGTGTCTGCCAGCGTCCACTTTACTATTTCTTATCCTTGTTGGCTTGTCTCCTATTCACTCCTCTAGTTCATCTCGAAACTCTTCTTCTGTTAAACATGCAACTTTTGTTTTGAAAAGTGATAACAACAAAATAATAAAACAGTTATAACACCAGTACGTGCTGCTCCTGCGCTTCTTATGAGATGAAACCAGTTTTATGTCAAACTTGCCATGCGGTCGGCTGCAACGACGTAAAAAGAGGTGAGAAAACTATGAACGAACAAAAAAACTCAAATTCATGTGAATACGGAAGCTCCCGAACCACGAAGACGCTCCGCTCCATCATCGAGCGGAGCCTGTGAAGCAGCGCGGAGGTGTTGAGTGATTGTTTAATCCCTCGTCACCTGAACATCGCACTGTGTAATCCGAGATGATCTCGCCGACACGGCAAATAAAAGAGCTTAACCTGTGCGCTGACACTCTGGTGTGTTGTGTCAAAGGCCCGTTAAGTTACATGAATCGTATCCACTGCGTGGCCTTTTTTGCCCACTTTGCCTCAATCCAACGGGCTTTAAATGATAAAAAGCAGAAGAGGAAGAGAGTTAGTGTGCTGGAAATGTGCCCTAATTATAAAGCTCCATTTCGACAGATGTAGGATTCATGCTGCCACTTTGGGAATCCTCCCGGGGAAACCCCAGCGTGTGCGTGTGCGTGTGTGCGTGTGTGTGTGTGTGTGTGTGTGTGTGTGTGTGTGTGTGTGTGTGTGTGTGTGTGTGTGTGTGCTGCGTTAACTAGGAAATGTCTCGTTGTGTAACACTACAGCTTTGTGCGCCGGAGTTCTCGCCTCACTACGACAAAGCAGAGTGATCCATGGCAGCTGAATCTTTTACTTCTTTTTCTGAAACCTTTTCCTTGAGTAGTCCAGGACCTCTTCTGTCCAAAAAGTCTATAGATCTATAGATATATATATATATGTAAAAAATGATGCATGAAATGCATTTTATTTGTCTTCAGTGTGTGTGTCCGTCCCATCATGCCTCGGCCTGTGTGAGCGTTTATCGGTCTATATATGGCAGCTCCACGGGCAGCTCTGCCTGCGTGAGTGAAGCCGGATTGATTTGAAGCCGAGCGTTGGTTGGACAGACGCCATGCTGTCTGGTGGGCTCAGAGAGTAGCTCTCTGCCTCGGGACACGACACGACACACTCCCCGTGCGGAGGGGGAACATTACGGCAACTCTGCAACTATTCTGACTTTGAAGCGGTGCTGATTTGACGGCGCGCGTTAATACGAGCACCAGATAGGAACGCTAAAGCCGTCATCATCACTTTTGAATGTGAAACCAGGACTCTCGTTTATTTTAGGGAGTAGCTCACTCAGCAGTTTGGTCAACCACGAACAAACCCAGTCCATTATGAACTATTACTTGTTATAATAAACACCAGAAACATCTCTGCAATGTAATCTAGTTCAACAGCACCACAAACTACATCCTCCAACGTTATGACGTTTAATCAACACCGCTGAAACTCATGGAAATGCTTCTGGAAGCGTCTCCTGAAGGGTTGAAGGTTGCCGTGAGTTTGCGTCGGCCGAGGTGCAGCTTTATGTTTGGCCCTCGACATTAAGGCCGCACTCCTCATGTGACTGTGAGATAGTCCTAGTTCAGTCCAGTTCATTCTTTTACTGCCGGACTCAAAGTCCGTTAGGAAAGCCTACAACACAAACAACGACACATTCATTCAAATAGAAGCGTTGCTTGATAAGAGATCGTGAAAGCAATGTTTCCACAGGTCGAGAACCAATCAGCCATCAGAGGGATTTCTACATCACATTTCTCTGTAGAGCCTGTAAAGTGTGCACAAAACAACCCACTACACCTCCTTGGTTTAAGTAACGCCCGCATAGAAGATGGAAAGTTGAGCTCTCAGTATGTTTCGGTCCGTACGTCGGCGGTGATTTAACTTCCACCCTCTCAAATTCAGCACCGGCTTCTCGGTAATCTCTCCGACGTAAAAATAACCTTCTGCAGAGATTCCCTCATTGTAACGGTGACCTCGTTAGTACAGGTCGGTAAAGTGGGTCGGCCTCTCTGGCCCAGATCTTCCCTGGTTTAGGGTCTACCTGGAGGGCAGAAATGTCTTTGCTCCAATTGTAAAAAAAAAAGCTTCCGTACGGTGTCCCTCAGGGATCCATCCCCGGCCCCCTTTCTATCCAAACCGTCACAGTTATGCAGATGAGGCACCACTTCACACACATTCTCCAACAGACTGGTGTCCTTCCTGCTGAAGTACTGACGCCATGCACACACACACACACACACACACACACACACACACGCACACGCACACGCACTAAACACAATGTGAGTCAGAAGGAGAAGAGGAGTTTACTCTTTCTTTGATTTTATGAATCAAAAGGAAGTCAAGACCATTTGACATCAATAGTGATTGGTTGTATTGGTCATGAATCGGTGATTAAACTGTTTTTAATATATTGGCCAATGTATCGCAACAAAAAGCACTATTACCGCTGCGGTCACTTCCATCACGGAGCGCCTTCGGGGGCTAAAAATGTTCTAAAAAACCAAACATCTGGAAATCTGGTTTCAACTCCAAATGGGATCGAAAATAATTAATTGCAATAAATGTCTTAAATATATATAATACACTCCGGTATTATATTCCCTTTATAGAGAATCTCAGGTTTTTGTGAAACCCCCTCATATCGACTGATTTCCCCCGAGTTTTAACCAAATTGCCCGACTTGACTTGTACCAAACGCACCTCTGGAAACTCTAAAATGTTCCAGATATTAATGACCAGAGGGAAGTGAAATTGAGTAATGAAATGACTGATGAGGTGTGTGTGTGTGTGTGTGTGTGTGTGTGTTACCTTTCCTGTGGAACACAGCATTGAGGAAGTCTTGGGCCTGTCTCTCCAGCCGGCAGATCCGAGACGGCTCCGACAGCACCTGGCTGCCTCCACCCTTCTCTGCGCCGTGCTCCTGCACAGACGAGCACACCGGGACAAACAGGTGAGTAACAGCCTGCTGCGTCAACAACATAATTACACCGCTCAGCTTTCTTTATTCTAACAGCTGAGGAAAGGTGAGTGTGGAGACACTCTGGTCTATTTATCTACAATTAGATTTATTAGAATATGTTTATAAATGTTCTATATTTGCAATACCTACATTAATAATTAATTGAACTCACAATTAATATTATTATTGATTAACATGTACATTTGATGTTTTTTGATTACTACTCTTCAACACAATAATGGTATTTTTAATGGCGACGTCATTTTCTTTCGAGTGTCTAATCAATTAATTGATCCATTGTTTCAGCGCTACATAATAGTTTGTGTTTTTCAATTTTCATACAAATTGATGCCATTTAACTGATCCTTCCCCGAGTCCCCGCCCCTTGACTGCACACTGGCCAATCATAGCGTAGCATCAGGTTCTGCTCCACAGACTCTCATGCGTCGGTGTCAGATTTTCTTAATTTTCAGGCAGTTTTTTGTGGATTTGGAGCTCGTTTCTCCACCAGAGTTTGTTATGAATTCCTGGTCTGGTCTCTACTAACTTCTCTACTGAGGCGCCATTGTTGGAGGCGGAGCTCTTCCCGCTGACGGCCAATGAAACGGCTTCCTCGGGATGTCCAAGGTCTCGAGCCTGACGCTCTGCCAATCGATTATCATGAGAAAAATAAAAATCCAGCCTCCGAGTATGAGTATGACGGGCTCAACACCACGGTTAGTGTGACGTCGTGTCTTTACGACACTGAACGGGGAGTTTGAGGATGTCTGCGTCCGTTCGCCTCAATCGTAAAAGACAAAGCAGCGAACTGAGACGAGTGTGTTTGAGGATTTCATGATTCCATCCGCTCAAACCCCCCTCAGCTCTCTCTCTCTGCTGGCTTCAGATCAATGGATCAATGGTGCCTGCCCACTGAAGCTCCTCTGGCAGTTCACACACAAGCAGAGGGTAATAACTGTGAGGCGGGGGGAGCTTTCAAGCCCCAACACAAGAATACAAGATTGGGAAATACAATTAAGGCTGCTGCAACATTTTTGTCTTATTATTCGGCCTGATTGTGATTAACGCGCCGCGAGTGGCGAGCATAATTATCGACCAGTCGGATGTCGGCGAGTGCTGCAGCAGCGAGGATGTGTTGTTGGGGGGCAGAGAGGGAGACAGATGGGCGTGGATGGAGGGGGTTGCCGGTGAGGTTAGGATGTTTTTAGGAGACAGATGGCCGGACCTCCGAGGTCGGACCGGGGTGAAGTTGAAAAACAAGCCGCCGCCTCGGGAAGGACGCCCCCTCCTAAGCTTCCTTCCCCTCCCTCATTCACTCGTTCGGTCACATCCCAAAAATAAAGGAGACGGAAAACATGTCCTTCAAATGTTCTCTGAGCAATGGAACATGCTTTCACCGTTGCAACGGATCAAAAGCTCCAGAACGAGAGAAGTGCACCTTGAGTTGGGATCAAATTTCAACAGAAGAAGTCCTTATCTTCATCAACTCTCTGTGTATATATATATATATATATATATATATATATATATATACACACACGTCTTGAATCACAGCCGGGACGTCGCTGCTACCCCCCCTGATGTGCATGTCGTAGTCCGTCTAATAAACTTCTTATTCTCTAATAACTCTTGAGAGGAGGCAGCGGCCTCTTTGCTGCTGTGGGAGTCTCACTAATTTACACCCATGTCACCATCCTCCTCCCTCCTTCCACACACACACACACACACACACACACCATTATGTCACTCTCCTTTCAGAAGCTAAATTGGGGTCAAGACCATGATGGTGGAACAACGCAAATAACAAGTATGCAGGAGGAGGAGGAGGAGGAGGAGGAGCTTCCAGCAGAAAGCTCGGGAAGAGGCGGGCAGACAAAAACACTCCTGTTAGACAGGAAGCAGAATCCATCTCTGCTCTGCAGGATATACACAGGAGTTCAAAGTCGCTCTAATTTCTGACAGATGCTGATTATTTATTCATTGCAAGCCTCTGATGAATGTGCTGCACAGTTCATATTTTAAACCCGGTGGTTAATAATCATGACGTAGTTTAAAAAGCTGAAACGTCCGTCGGTTAGTTTCTGTAAAGCTCACATTAGAAACACGCTTATTGGCTTCCTTGCTGAGAGGAAGATGAGAAACTATGTCAGGGAGTCAAGTAGCGTAGCTTAGCATACAGACTGCTAGCCTGGGCCTGTCCAAAGGTAAACCAGACCCACGGCCTCGCTGTTGTGGGCCGCCGTCCAAAATGTCATCACTTCATCATTTTACCTCATCGGGCATGCGTTTGATATCGTCATAATCAGCACATGACTCAGGGCAGAAGACGTGCTTCGTGTGGTCACACTGACCTTTGACCTTTGACCACCGAGTTCAGCCTCGTAGTCCCGGCGGACGATTGTGCCAAATTTAAAGGACTTCCCTCCGGGCATTCCTGAGATGTCGCTTTTTACAAGAATGGGACGAACGGAAGGAAAACCCCCAAAAAACATGACGCGTCTGTCCGAGGCTGCCGGAGGCATTCCATTGCCATAAACAGGACCAAACAGAAGTTATTGTCCCTCCAACACCTCCAGAACCAGTGATTTAATGGTATAGGTGCCCTGGCCTCCAGTAGCACCTGAAAGAATCTGAGTTATCTCTGATCGGGTCCTTTAACTCTGACACAGAGCAACCTTTAATAAGGACATCGAGATCGGGCACAAAACAACGCAGCAATCTAGACCATAAGTAACGATTGCATGGACTCGTTTTTGTTGCAACTCTTTATAACCAGGCTGCTCTAATGTGTACTCACGTGTACTGACAAAAACTAAGACGAGGGATCGTATTCCTCCTGTGTAAGCCTCTCTGCAGGGGCTCCCTGTTAAACACCGAATAGAAAGAACATGCTCCTCATTGGTCAGAAAGCATCGCATCCTAACGAGCTCATAGTTCACTATTACGCCACGATAACGGGAGCCAGAGCATTCAGCTCAGCTCAAGCTCCTCTCTCCAGGGAGACGGACGTTCCTCTTCCAGAAAGACCACGCTGAGGCTGGCCAGGTGGGCCTGTTGGGGGACTTCTTATGATTCGCCTGGGCTCCTCTCTCCTCTCTCCTCTCTCCTCTCTCCTCACATTCATGTTACTGACTCGGCGTCTTCGTGTGGCAGGTTTCCGTGGATCAGGTCTACACTTGGCTCATGACTGGCTCTGCTTGACACCCACTGCTGGTACATTTGTCATATTTCTATGAATAGCACGGCTACATTTACTGCTGTTATCATTGTTTCATATCCACTGCTGCTAGCACCAGTAGTCTGATTGCTTTCATTATTTCTGCTACAACTGTCTCTCTTTCTCTCCCTTTCTTCCCTCCCTCCGGCTCCCTCTCTCTAAACCCATCGGGTCAAACGGCCGCCCTCGAGCCCGGTTCCGCCAAAGGTTTCGGAGTACGGTCTAAACCTGCTCTACATGAAAAGTGTCTCAAGATAACTTCTATGATTTAACGCCACATGAATGAATTCACGTAAAAAAAAAAGTCATAAAAAAAAAGTGTCTACGACTGTCGTAGTATATCATGCCACAAAGATTTCATTAAAAAAAGTCACAGTATCGTATTTTTTTAAAGTTTTTAAAAAGTCAGTGTAGCATGTCGAAAAAAGTAATTATGAAATGTCGAAAAGGTACTATAGAAAACAAAACAAAAAGTCATAGTATCGCGTGTCGAAAAAAGTGAAGAAAATGTCATTTAGTATGTAAAAAAGTATGTCAAAAAAAGTCGCGTATGTTGAAAAAAGTCTATAAATATTTTTTAAAAGTCATAGTATGTCGGAAAAATGGCATAAAAATGTGATAATTCAACAATTTCGTATAGCCCTAAATCACAAATTATGAATTTGCTTCAGAGGGCTTCACAGACTGTACACATACACGGTGTAGTATGTCAAAAATATATTTAAAATATGTCTTATGCAACTTCGTCATGGTTTGTTTCAGGTTTGTTTCCTCAGGACCCGAGGAGGTGAAGTGCTTGTGTACGCGGTTCTCAGGAAAGCTGCGAGCAGCAACACCTGAACGTGAACCCACAGCGGCCGGAGTTCTTCTGATACCCAGCATGCATTTTGTTCTGCGCTGAGGAAAACCCCCGTGGACATTAATGAGGGGGATTGCACCGCGTGAACCCTGGACCTGAACCCCGTGAGATGAAAGGACAACACCGCCGTCTCCTACCTTGACTTTCTCACGTCTCAGGCAGCAGAAGAGACAGTTGTCATCGAAGGACCAGTCCGACACTTCCTCGGGCTCGCAGTCTGCACAAGAGAGGGAGACAGACAGCGACGGGTTAAACTCACGACAAAAGAATCCCGTCAGTATCCCGCAGCGTCGTGCACGCAGTCGCAGACATCAGCAAACCTGTGCGGTTCGTTAATAAATCCCAACGATGACGAACTTCATATGTAAAAGCTAACCAAACCAGTGATCTCTCTCTCTCTCTCTCTCTCTCTCTCTCTCTCTCTCTCTCTCTCTCTCTCTCTCTCTCTCTCTCTCATATATATTGGTGAAAAGCTTTTGAATTTGTTGAAGGATGAAGACGTGTGAACCTGACACAGTATTGAGCTGA
This sequence comes from Lycodopsis pacificus, assembly GCA_028022725.1. Lineage (NCBI taxonomy): Eukaryota > Metazoa > Chordata > Actinopteri > Perciformes > Zoarcidae > Lycodopsis > Lycodopsis pacificus. Next base: position 28,006,791 of record CM051693.1, read on the forward strand.
AACGCTTCTCAGTGAACCTGAGCTGACTGAATTTTCTCATCAGTTAAACGTTTGATCGATGAAATGTGATAAATGTCCGTCACATTTCACAAGAAATTCAGTTTTAGTTTCGAAAACAGGAAATCCGAGAAGCTGCAACCAATTTCGTGCAATTCAATGCAGTACAAGTTTAAATGCAAAATAATACATTCATAATATTCATTCATAATATTCATTGTTTCGAGTCATTTTTTAAGAAAAGAAATTGGTTGCAGCTTCTCGGATTTCCTGTTTTCGAAACTAAAACTGAATTTCTTGTGAAATGTGACGGACATTTATCACATTTCATCGATCAAACGTTTAACTGATGAGAAAATTCAGTCAGCTCAGGTTCACTGAGAAGCGTTTCAGCTCAATACTGTGTCAGGTTCACACGTCTTCATCCTTCAACAAATTCAAAAGCTTTTCACCAATATATATGAGAGAGAGAGAGAGAGAGAGAGAGAGAGAGAGAGAGAGAGAGAGAGAGAGAGAGAGAGAGAGAGAGAGAGAGAGAGAGAGAGAGAGAGAGAGAGAGAGAGAGAGAGAGAGAGAGAGAGAGCGCTGTCGACTTGGTTACAGCTGAGCTGTTGCCATGGCGCTACGCTTCCTTTAAAAAGCCCTCGGTTCAGTCTGAAAACAGAGAGAGAAGAGAGATGCAGTGAAATAGACGAAGCAACGGAGGAGAGAAGGAAAGGAGGAGTGTGTTACAGTACAGACGTGTGGGGGGAAAGGAAGGAGAGACAGAGAGAGAGAGAGAGAGAGAGAGCTAAATGAATACAGTCACAATATACTGTGGCCAATCAGAACCTCCTATCTCTGTGTGTCACTTTTTCAGTAGTTTAGAAAAGCAGCTGGAGCTGAAAGACTTCATTCAGCCCTGTGGACGGCGGCTCGTCTAACAATCCTTTACTTGACTTTAAAATGTTAAAATAAGAAAACCTGAAGTCACAAAGTGGTCAAACACAAATGCTCCGAACCAAATCTCGAAAATAACGACAACGTTACACAACGTTTAAACGTGACGAGCTCCGAATCCACTGAACCAGCCTGAACATGAACAACATCTGAAACTGTTTTGAATGAGAGCCTTTGGAGCAGAACCGGATAGTTGTTGGCTCCTAGTCGGAGCTGGTTGATGCTAAGCTACGATTAGCCAGTCAACCTTAGGACTTAGCGAAGGCTCGATAACATCTTTATCTATTTTCCTCTTTTTCTTTGCGGTGAACGTCCATAATGCAATGTTTTCACATCAATCTTAATATGTATTACCGTGCAAAACAAAGTGCAAAGTGCTTCCTGAAAGAGATTACGTGCATCAGGTCTGCTTACTAATTTTCAGAGATGAATGGAAATAAATGGTTCCCTTTCATGCATTGAATAGAGTGAAGATATTGAGAATATTGCACCTCTGTAGGTCACATCCGTGTTTTCCAATCACAGTCCACTTTCTCTCACATTCCTGTGAGATGTGCGACACGTGAAAGGGACAGTTTATTACTCCCTCTCTCCGTCTACTGCTGTGATGAAACAAGGCAGGGTGAGCTGTGCTTGGACCCCGTGGTTGTCCCTGGGATGGGGCCAATTAGCTCACGTCCCACTGCGATCGTGACCTCCCGCCCTCGCAGTATAGTCACGTTCCCGTTTGTGAGCTCGAGGAAGACGTCGACACCTTTTGCATGAATCTTTGAGTTCCTGCTCAACAGTCCATGTGTTAGATGGTTTGATACCACCTTTTTCTTTCCAGGTACCGATTCCGAAAACCTGACCGGGCATTGATACCGAGAACCGACCTGATACAAGTAATTAAAAACAAAAAACACATCATCATAACATTATGAGCTACTTTCACCACCAAAACTCTGTTTTACTGAACGGAGCTTCAACGCATGATAATGAACTCAGCCCAACCAGAGAGAACGTTAGCCGTTAGCCGTTAGCCGTTAGCTCCGTTATTTAGCCAAGCAGCACTGGGCTGCCCACCGGCTGCTAACTGCTAATGGCTAACAGCTAACAGCTAATGTCAACTAGCTCTCCTCCTGACGATTTCAACACAGAGTTGTTGTTCACAGTGTAACATTATAAGGGAAAAGTATTTAACTACAGGTGTGTAGTACTAGTTTGCACATCTGCCCTGCTGATTGGGCAGAATGTACGCATCGGGTAGCGAGTGACAAACGTTGTTGTTCCTGTGCAGCGTAAATGAGCTGATCAATAACACGACAACGTGATATCAAATCGGTGCATCGACTCGCGTACTCGTCGACCCGATCCAGCATTTTAGGCCGCATCAGAAGCATTTCTGTTACTGGTATCAACATCGGAACAACTCTAGTGTGACCAGCTGCAGCAGGAACTGCAGCCCCTTTACTGTATTAAAACAAAGTGCCACAGGGAATTCTGAGAAATGTAGGAAAGCACTAATCGGGGATTTACAAGAGGATAAATTCTCTCTGAGGGAAAGTAGTGCGTGAATGTTTAGATTCTATTTACCTTCATGAAATCTAGTGACGTTGGTGTGTGTTTGTGTAAACTTGCACATGCACTTTGTTGGGAGAGAGTGTGTGTGTGTGTGTGTGCGTGTGTGTGTGTGTGTGTGTGTGTGTGCGCGTGTGTGTAGAAGCACAATGCATGAGTGAAAAAATGACATAGACAAGCCAGAAATATTCAAAAAATGCCTTAAGTTGGTGGGGGAGAGGTCACATGACTCCAGGACACCATGTTGACCTTGTTTTTCCGTGGGAAGAGAGAGAGAGAAAGAGAGAGAGAAAGAGAATAAGAGCGAAAGAGAACAAGAGCGAGAGAGAAAGAGAATAAGAGAAAGAGAACAATAGAAAGAAAGAGAAAGAAAAAAGAGTGACTTTGAGACAACGCACACGGCAATACACGTCTTGAGGCAGATCAGTAGAGAGAGAGATGCTGTTTATTGTCACGATATTTATTGAATGTCCATACCGTCTCTCCCACAGGATGAACAATAAGCTAGTTTTAGAGCATTACATCGTAGGAACCCGAAACAAACACGATCCGTGTTTATTGTGCTTCATCATTTCGAGAGAACAAAGGTTGTTTTTATAACTTCACATGTTTGGGTCAAATAATCCGACGGCCCCGATGAGCTGACACAGATCGACTTGGTGACGTTAGTGGAAGGATCCACGAGATTGAGTGGATTATAGTCAGAGGAAGTATAAAACATATAAATAGATTAACAAGAAAATACCTGAAAACGAGTCGTCACACATCCTTCTACTCACGTCACGAGTCCGTCACCGTCAGCTCATCTCGTCCGCTTGAAGACATTCAACATCGGATGATTTGACCCGAACATTTGAAGTAATAAGAGGAAACCTCTGTTTGTTGTCTCATGATAATCAATACATTTTCTTGTTTTCTCCATTTAACAAAGAGACATAATGAACAGAAACATTTTTGATTCATGTCCGTTAAAGTTTAACCACAGACGCAGCTTTTAAAAGTTTGTTTTCGTTCATGTCCACTGTTTATAGTCATTCATCTTTTATTAACTGTAAATCACTTTGTAATTCCGTTTGGATATCTAAAAGATAAGTCGATCTTTCAACATCCATTTTATGTCCTCGATTATCTCAAAGTTGCATTTGCCGTTTGCGTATTTGTTGGTTTGTGTGTTTGAGAATGTTTACCTTGGAAAAGCGTGATATCGTTGACTAGTCCCGGCCCGAACAAGCCTTCCAAGATGCTTTCAAAGCCTATGAAAAGAGAAGAGAAGAGACGTGACGTTAATGCAGGCGGACGTGTTTACCATCAAAACGACGAGTGACAGCGGCTTTAATACCACGTAAAACAAAACCTGAAAGAAGGAAAAAAACACCGTCAAACTGCAATATTAAAGGATTTTTGAGACAATATTTCATCTTTTGAAGGGTTAGGAACACAAATGACAAAGTGCGTTTCCCGTAGGGTATATTTTGCTGATGCACAGCCTCCGCTGCAATTAAAGAAATCTACAACAAACTAAAGTGAAAGTAGCAGCTCAAAGCAGTGTGCAATCTGAAGTTGTTTTGCATTTGAAGGGCGTAAATAAAAATAGTTTTTCTGTATTAGAAACAGACAATAATACAAATAGTCACTCAAAGACACGCGTAGACAATGATGTGAGAGCACACACACACACACACACACACACACACACACACACACACACACACACACACACACACACACACGTCTTTCTTCTCAGCCTTCAAAGAAAAATTAGCGCTTTACCTCTAACACACCAAGCTAACGTCACTCACTTTTTTTATTAACTGTAAATACCCTCGTCCTGCTGTTGCTTGGCAACCGCATACAGAGAAACATAAATACATATTGCAATTTTCAACCTGACCCTCCTCCCACCTCCCCCAACGTCATCCCCCATTAAATGGAAATGGAGGCAGACCCAGAGCAACCGAGACAAAGACATACATCTGTGTGTGTGTGTGTGTGTGTGTGTGTGTGTGTGTGTGTGTGTGTGTGTGTGTGTGTGTGTGTGTGTGTGTGTGTGTGTGTGTGTGTGTGTGTGTGTGTGTGGAGTAGAAAGGTTAGCGGAGCACATATGCATAGTTCAAGTGGAGCCACTTGTCAGGCCACATGCTGAACACAGAAACGAACGAGCTCGATGAGCCGCAGTCGAAACGTACGTCTCCGTTATAAAACCATTACGGCCGAACTCACGGCAACGGCAACGACCGACCGGTGAGAAGAGTCGAGGCTTCGAGGACTGCAGATGTGTTTCTAAATGTTTCCGCCCGACGACCGGTGATGGAAACTATCCGGTCGGTCATGAGTCCCGTATACGGTGTGGACGAGGTTTACGTTTGAAAAGAAACGGCGACAATGAGGTTAAAATGCTGACGTTCCGCTTTAATTTGAGGGTTTTTACATCCACAGCCTTTTTATACACAATACTGCAGTTTTAGAAGACAGGAAGTAATTAGACAAGTTACAAAGAACTTAGATTAATATTCAGTATTCGGTATGAAGGACTCTCTAAAGGGTTAAAAACAAGACACTTGGCATCTTGATACTACAACCAGCACAAAACACATGACCAGTTGGATTTAGGGAAACTCCACTCTGTGACCATAAATGCATCTTTAGGGTCATTGGGCCTCATGCACCTCGTACCAACATATTTGCTCTTAAGGGTTCCGTTGAGTGAAAACTTGCCGCATTCACCAATTTTCCCGTATTTCGAATTTTCTCTCGAGTACGAACACGATTTACGGATGTTCCCGACGTGTCGTGTGTTTGGTGTGAAACGAGTCTGCTGTTATCCGAGCGTCAACACACTGGGCTACATCTCCATCAGCACAATATTGACAGAAACACTCGAGGACGAAGAAAGGAGGCAGCTTCTCGCTTTACCTGCCAAGCGAATCTGGAAACACGCCTGTGCTGTCTGCAAATGAACCAACGTTACTATGAATACAGAATGAAATATTACGATATCACAGCGGCACTGACAATTTCCCAACCGTACCAATTTCTACGAATCAGACATTTTTTATTGGTGCCATTTTAACAGACAGCCGACCCTTTGAAAAGCTCCCGGCAGCTCCGTTACCATGGAGCCCACACTGTCACTAACTGCACTATCTGAATAAACATCATCTAATGTTTGGACAGACAATGTTACACAATGTTTAAACGTGACGAGCTCCAAAACCACGAAATCAGCCTCAAAAATAAAGGAAATCTGAAGTCTAAAAGCATCACGTTGTTGTCGGGCCCTGGTGGGAGCTGGGCGATGCTAAGCTATGATTGGCCAGTCTGAGTACCAGGGGGCGGGACTTAGCGAAAGGTCAGTTGTTTCAGTAAATTTCAGTTCAGTCTGAAAGTCTTTGTCAATCTGCTCATTTCAAATCAGTAAGCGCATCTCTGAGTCAGGGCGTGGACATGCAGAGAAGCCAAAGCCACATTGCTGTTACGTTAAGTGTGTGTGTGTGTGTGTGTGTGTGTGTGTGTGTGTGTGTGTGAAATCCCTCCATACCAGTCCTTTAGTCTTCTCAGTTTGTGTTGGCCCGAAGCCAGAAAAAAGATAAGTTGTTGACACATCAACACACACACACACACACACACACACACGGTCTGAGCTTGGCCGGGGGAAGCTTGAGCTCGAGTAACTTACAAATCCTTTAAAACGTATCCTGTCGGGTCTCTTTTGGAATTGCAGATGGTGCAGACATTTGGGCTTTAAGGGGTCCGTCCGCTCACCCCCTCATGTAAAACTCATCACCAACGTCTTTGACCCTTTTGCCCAAACCTCCTCTCAACGAGCCAACCAAAATTCCCCCTCTCCCCTCCTCTTTCTTTGCTTTCTTAAATTAGTGCACCCCCCCCCCCCCCCCCCCCTCATTCACACACACTAACACATCACAAAGTTCACACATGCAAAATTCATACGGCCAACAAAGGCAGCTTTGACAACAAAAAAACGGAATACGGAAGCTTCGGAAGAATTTTCAAAAGCATTTTTTTGCCCCTATACTTTGCAGCAGCACAGAAACACAGCTCTGCTTTTCAGTAGGAGGGGGGGGGCGATGCAGCGTGAGAAATCCTCGCTGAAAGTCAAAGTTACACGGGCCGCCGTGCTATCTGAGCCACGAGATGGAGAGTGTTTTCATATTTAAAGTGACAGCCACAAATGCATCCCCAGCGTACAGTACAGGATGACACACACACGCACACACATTATGACATCTGGGATTCTGTCAGTGTTACGCAAAAATGCATGTGAATATGTATATATATATATATATATATATACATACATACATACATACATACATACATACATACATACATACACTGTATATACACACACTGTTCTCCCCAACCTCCATTGTGTCACTTCGTTTCACTTCAGAGTCCAGCAGTGCAGCAGAGAGCAGCGTGACACAAACTTAAGAGACACACACACACACACACACACACACACAAATACATGCATGGGGGGAATCACAAGACATCGAGGTAATCCACATTTGCACCAGAGGACAAAAAAGCTGCACAGACTTCAAATATGTGATGTGAACGTACGAAGGGCACAAATGAAACCTGGCTGAGTGAGGCGCTGCTGCAGACGGAGGGTGTTGAAATATGATTTCAATAATAAAGCGGAGGGTTGGTTACATAAACGCACTCGCACACACCCGACTAATTCAGTATTCAAACACGCGATTCCTCTCGTAACTGCGTCATTTACAGCTAAAATGATTTATTACATTGCGGTTTTATGACGTTTATGAATCAAACGTCATCCAGTTTGAGACCTACGCCACCTTGAGGCAAAGAACGGAACAGCAGGAGCGCTTCAAACTTGCATGTGAACAACACGTTCACGTGCACCATCCGCAAGCAAAGAAAGTGAAACAGCAGCTGCTTTCATGTTCCCCTCAAAGCCACCGAGTGTTACAACTACTGAACAAAGTTCATTTACATATCCAACAATCACAAATTTGGGGGCAACGCAAACATATCCTCTAGACTCTAGAGTGGATGATCGCAGTGCAGGTGGGGAATACAAATCTGTTTCTAAACTACAGTCATTTAAACAAAACAGACTGTGGCTGTGTAATGTGAAGAAGATAACCGTCTCTCTAGTTTTACACACACACACACACACACACACAGGAGAATAGTGCTGTTGTTGGTATTGATGCTGCACATTTAATAGTTTTAATAGTGCTTTGATGAGATCAGTGCAGCAGAGTCACTGCCCCCCTGCTGTTTCAACAGGTAGAGTTAATGATCAAATTGCTCTCTTACGCTCATTTAATTGTCTTACAATAGAATTGGGAAAACACGTCAAGTTCAATACAAAAGGAGACATAAACTCAACAAAAACAGTCACTTTTTATAAGGATTGCTTAAATTACTTTTTTGAAGAAGTAACTCATCTGTCATCTAGACCTATGGAGACAGAAGCGGAGGCATTGGTCTTGTTTATTTTCATACGGAGAAGGTTTCATAAATGACCAGCAAACGATGGATTAATCCACCTCAGAGTGGACGTTGGACGACGTCCAGCAGGAACTTACGCCGTACAAACACAAAAACACTGCTGGGAGCCACCGAAACCGCTCATCAAATCAAAGCGCGCACGAGAAACAGCATCTGTCCAATTCCCTCCGAGCCGTGGAAGAGGAACTCGACACTGGAGGAAGTATTGCCATCCATCTGAACATGGAAACCGACGTTGGGCTCTCCTGTGACCACTGGACCTCAGCTATATATAGTGCTGCATGAGCATTAATAATGCAGCATGACTAAAGCTCTCAGAACAGGCCCTCTCGCCTGGCCCTGATCAAATCAATACCTAATTAAGCCCAACCGGGGTCTGGGCTTAAGAGAGGAGGAAGTGAGAGAACATGTGTGAGGGACGGGAAGGATCAAAAAGCCTGCTTGAATTAAACAGCTGATATCCAGTCAGCCAAAAAAACTTCAGCACTCGACCTCCTTATTGGTCTGTTTGTGTGCAGGTTTAGTAATTTAGTTACTTTGCATCGGTAACCCGGGTCCCATGTTCCCCAACCCCCAAAATATCGAGTGCGAGAGACGATTGCACATCTTCAGAAATTACCGCAAGATGAAAAATAACAAAAGTAGAATGTTTTGGCTGACATACATAACTGGATACGCCAACATTTCTGTGACTTTTGTTTGGAGTTTCTGCCCTTAAAAGACTTAACGTAGCAAGAAAAAGAAAGACAAATGTAGCATAAAGCATCGTTATTGCTGCTAACGTGAAGCTAGGCTAACATGCGTGTTAGTCCATAGTGCTGCGGGAATGAGTCCAAAAACCCAGAAATGACTCGTCATTTTTGCTGACCAAACATTGATTCTTTTATTTCCTTCAAAAATGACACGAGATCGATTCCCGCACATTCTTTGGTGTTTCAAATTGAGTCGGCTTCTGGGAGCTCTTCATTCTTCGGATTTGCTCTTTCCATCGAGTGACGTTCGTGACAATGTTCTCAAGTCTCCAAGGACTGGCTGTCTGGTTTGACTGGCTGCTGGAAATCATACAAAAAATCAGTTTGACCGTGGTGCCTCAGTGGAGATCGAGGATCGGACTTCAAGGCTGCAAACAACAAACAACCAAAGGAAGCAAGAAAGCTTTACATCGCTGTCGTCAACGCACAATCACATGTTCTTGCAGCTTGTTTGCTCAAACTTTATTGCCGCCTTTTGGGGGAAAGTTTGGAACAGAGCATCCTGGTGACGACCTAAATCAGTTCATGTCCAAAGCTTTTGACGTCGTGGAACTGAAGGATTTCTTAACACGTATTATTTGTTGCTCTTTTCTAACAAACTATGAATAAACTAAACATATCGCTGTGCGTATTTTGATTTTCAATTATTAAAACTCTGAGTGATCCATAGCTTCTGTCAATTAGAAACGACACTAAATAAAGACCATCAAAGTAATAACTCGCCTAACTTTTAATATAGTCTCTCGTGACTGAAAAAGAAATGAATGCAACACTATCAGTAATGAATCTCAATGAATCTTAATTTAAGACAATAACAGACAAAAAAAGAATAGTGTCGCAAGCAAAACTCTATTTTTAAATGTGTTTTGTTAACCAACTCCCAATTATTGTGAAGTGAGAAGTAAGTTACTTATTATGCATGTATGCATGCTTATGTGTGGGTGTGCGTCCCGGGGAATGAGGGGGGGGGGAATGAATAAAGCAAATACGTGCGCGATTGGCCAAAGGCGTGGTAAAAACGCAGACTCAATCAAACTGCAGGAAACACACAGAATGAAACACACGGCCTGAACACAGTGCGTCGATTCAATCTGACGGCTTCTCGGCAAACCAAATCCCTAATCTCATCTCATCTCTCTCCCTCTGAAGTATCCGGTGATGATCTCAAAGGAGGCTGATGTGCGCTGGCAGCTATTTCTGTGACACACACACACACACACACACACACACACACACACACGCACGCTTGCTTGTTAACGGAGCAGAGACACTGTAAAAGCAATCTAAATTGGGCGGTGTCTCACAAGAAGCAAACCAAACAACTACACACCATCACACCACACATCAAACAGTGGATTTGGTGGTTTTACATCACGTTGCGTTGGCGTTGAGCCAGTCACACGTTCAACATTTCAACATGGTCATGGCTTCCAGAAGGAAAGGAGAAAGAAAAAGAACCGAGGTCGAGCTCTCTGATTGGTTGATGAATCACCCGCCCCAACATCAGCAGCAGCACATCGGATGACCGCATGTGAGCATCAAATCCCTCCCCTACATACACACACAGAGCCTAAATGTATGGCTGTGTATTTGGGGTCCGTGTTTCCCCATAATGCACTGGGGCAAACCTGGACTCGAGTGCGGTGCTGCTCAAAATAAACGTTTCTTTTTATTTCTTCCTGTTGGCTTTTGCTCATCTCTGCAACAGAGCAGATGTCACAGCGGGAGGAAAGAGAAATAAGAATTAGTGCAATTACTCATCTAATTACCTAATTATTTCATTATGTGGTGGAGAGCAGGAAGGAGGATGGGGATGGTCTCTCTCCCTCTCTCTCCCTCTCTCTCTCTCGTGTTTCCTTTCGTCCGCTGTGCTCCGCTACTGCTGCTGACGACAACTGGAAATACTTCAAAGTATTACCTTTCTGCACTGAGCCTCTGATTGGATTCTGGTCTTCCTGTGCAGATTGTATAGCTTCTGCTTCTCCATCATTCATTTGTCCAACCCCCTTCTCATTTCGCCCTCCCTCCCGTTTTTGCATGTATAGACGTAGAGAACGTGAGAAGAGAAGGAGGCGCAGGGGTTTGAAAGCGCTAACGAGGAAACAAATTGAAAACAATTAAAGGAGAGATGGGGGGGGGGGTGATTAGTGAGGGGTTACTGAATGGGAGTGGTAAGTGGTGTATTCTTTGTATTTTCTGCCAATTAACTTGCCTGCTAAAGTAGTAAACAGCAGGGATGTGATGGAGCGAAAGTCTCGAGAGGACGACAGACACTGAACTGGTGCCTTCAGGCCCTGTAGTTTATTTGAGCTCTGGAGTGTTTCGATTGTTTTTGTTGAGGCGATAACTCTGCATTTGAACCGCTCACTGCACTGAGGTCAATACAAATGTGAGTCTGTTGAGGTGCATTCCACTCGTACATGCAACACTTCATCCCCCGATGTTTCTAACCCAATTTGAGGAATTTGTCTCAAGGCGTTCCGGTGACATCGTGTTCACGAGGATGGGACCAATGTGAGGTCACAGTGAGCGTGACCTTTAACCTTTCACCACCAAATTCTCATCGGTTCATCCTCGAGTCAAGGTGGAAGTTTGTGCCAAATTTCAGGGACATTCCCTCCGGGTGTTCCCGAGATATTGCGTGGAAAAAATGCCACCAAGTTTGTTCTGATTAGTCTGAAGTCTGGAAATCTGGTGCAGATATACTTTGTGTCTAAAAGCACAACACGGACATTGTTTGATCACATGAGAAATTAATCTATTATCAATCTGCACACATTTAGTCATTAAGTCTTCTTAACTGGCATGGAGCTAAACCCATCATGCTCATTTAAAGATGAAGGGAACTGGAAATCGGATTTATTTTTGACTCCCCGCTGCTGCCAAAACTCTCTAAAGTTGGCAGGATGACCGGCCGCTGAACATCTGTCCAGCAAGTGGAGCCGCGACTCGGTCATGTGACTGCTCTTCTTTTTTTTTTTTTTGTTTGAGGAGTCTTGCATATGCTCCGTTTGAGCGTCGAGAAACCCAACGGTTGGTGTGATTGCACCTCCAGCAAACGCTGTGAGACGGAGCAGAACTGGCTTCCTGCTGCGTGTTTGGCGGTTTTCCAGCCAAATAATACTCCGGATTGCTGCTGAAGCAAAGAGACGCCGCTCGCCGTAAGTTTACACGGCTGCATGTAAACAGGAATATTAGAGGAATATTATTCGTCCTCAGCGATGTAAACAGCAGAGTAGAATCTTTTCTTTTTTTTTGCAATAGTCGCAAACCTCTGATCCAACTCCGGCATGAATACAGTGCACCCCTTCAGTCCTCAGCCTGACAAAGAGTCGTCTCTGTGACCGACGCGTGTCCCTCTCCTTCATTACGCTGCAAGGTTGCGTTAAAACTTAAAACTTAGTGAAGTTAAAACTTAGAAAAGTGAATGTCAGAGAGAGTCAACAATAAGACGAGCAATGAAATGAATGAATGGATGAATTGCAGAGAGTTCTGTGATGCCGGGAGAGCGGGGCAACATGTTTTTTTCTTGCATATTGACCTCTATTAATATTCTTTTCAGTCAGAGGGACAAATTACTCACAGCGGGAATGAAAGGAGTCTAAATGATGCTCCTGCAGCTGGGGGAGGAGGAGTGTAGAAGAAAGAGAAAAGGTTTTAAACTGTGACTGAGACCTTGCCTCTTATAGACCACCGCGCTCCAACGAGCACTTCATCCTTTCTTAAGGGCAGCAATTCCCTGAAAACAGAAACCTTTCAGATTGATGAGAGCGACACAAGGCCGACCTCCTGGCATTGGATTTCTCTTTTTTCCCCTTTTCCTGTATTCGGCTGACATTGTCGCCCATTAACGGTTGCCAACGAATTGACCTTTCACCTTTCGTAAAGAGAGTTCTGTAGCGGTGTGCGTGACATCGTCTTGAGGAGGTGGAGTGGCAGCGCGACAGGAAACGACGAGCTCAGATCATTTCTGTACTTTCAAGGGAATTCCTGGAGACTTACATCGAGTTAAAATATCTTTTCACAGTAACTGATCCGGAGCCAGAGTCGGGCCACATTCAAAGTACATTCAGTCGGACTTGGTTGGATCGGGTCTCGCTGGATCTGCATAGATTTTTTGCCTTGTTGCATGAAGGTGAGCCCGTCTGCTGAGGCACTCCGGTGCTTTTACTCATCGAGTCCAGTTTATTTCAGCTGTATGATGTCGTTAGGATTCTGGAAGGAGCTCGTTAAAGTTCTGTGTTTTGAGGACTGGACCGATACTTGACTCTAAAGTTCAGATATCTCCGGCTCTGCTGCTTCGATTTGGACGATTCCTTTGTTATATTAGTCACTTTAAAGCCCCTAACTTTATGACAATGCAACAGCCTGAAGCAACGTTCACATTTGGATCATGATGAGTCATCACCGGTTTTATTTGGACCCGACTGTCCTCCGGTGCTCTTTAAATCAGAACTCTAATGCAGTTCAGCTGTTTAATGTTTTAGTGCTGTGAACACAACCAGCAGCTAACAGCTTGTTCTGGCGCGTGGCAACGTTTCAGCTGCGAAAGAGACACTGTGGGTCCGTTGAGTGACGAGTCATCAAATGCTGAATCTCCTCGTTAGCATCAAAGAGCCGCGAAGACGAAACCATCGCCCGGTTCATTATCTCCCGACACGGAGTCGTCCTCCGGTAATGACTATCAAGTTCTGTGCAAAGGGAGGTGGGGACCTGACGAAGTGAAGCATAATGGCTCCACAAACAAATGAGGCATCTTACTGTCGGATGAGAAGCATCCAGGCTCGAAGGGACCGCAAACGAGGCTCAGACATCGAATCTGGACATTTTTTGGGGGGGTTTCTCGGGGTTAGAGACTGAATCTAAAACAGCCGCCGAAAACGGGATTGATGACCTTGCTCTTGCTCATAGTCTCTTTAATGATGTCGCCAAAGTCTTTGAAGAACTTGTTGTAGTAACACTGACAACCGACGACACTACGCTCTGTGTAGCCGAGTTCATTCCTTTTTCTCCGATCACCACTTTACACGTGGAAAACGCATTTGGATTTACATCCTGGATAGTTTTCTACTGCTGCTACTCCGCTTGCTTTGCTACCTGAGCAAGTATTTGATGGAGGGTTCTAATCTTTTAACTCTCCACAGATTTATTTTTACCCCGAGATTCAAATCAGCGATGTTCTGGTCACGCGGCTGCTCCTCTGAAGACGAGGCTTGAAATCATCGTTCTGCATGTGGACGTCTCTCACGTGAGCTAAACTCAACAACTCACCGAGCACAGACCGACTTAGATTCATCAGATGTTCACCAAAGGCTTACCTCAATAACCAGTAACTGATCTGGACCTTAAACAAGAACAATTCATTTTCACTGGATAGAACCGTCGAGGATGTCTCGATCAGTTGTGACTGATTTCACACTTCTTTCATCAGAAGTTGTTTCCTGCTGGCAGAGGAAACCCTTCAGTTGACAGTAAACAAGAAGCCTTGTGTGGCGACAACAGCTCAGATCCTGCTTCCACTCGCCGAGAGTAAACGGAGACAATATAAAGAAATACTGTTCGATATGTTGTTGCCAACAGGCAGCAGTTACACCCATCTGCACGTTATTTGATCAGATCTTTATCTTTTTAATGTTCACACAAATACAAGAGAATCTCCAGATTGTTTTGCGATTAAAAAAAGAGCTCTGCTGTTGCCTATATACGACAGTTTAACACATTTCTCAATGACGCACTACAATACTGCAGCCATTGTCTTCCATTCATTTCAGAACAGAAGAAAAATCGAAAAGAAAATCATCTTTCTGTCCAGGAGCAGATTAAAATACTGACAAACAAAACAAACATCAGACAACATTTAACAGCATGAATCATTAGTTGCACCTTTTCATCACCTTTATAAATAAATAGTAAACTGATTAATTATGTTTACTAATTATCAATAATGCTGTAAACTGTGTTATTTTAACAGTTTTCTTGTTGCACACATTATAAGATTTTATAAATTTGTTAATGTATATATTAAATGAATGATAAAATAAATGAAATAATGAAACATAAATTATAGCAATACCAATAATTACTAAACATCATTAATTATCACATCAGTGTTTGTTAATAGTAAAATAACTATTAAGTGAAGACTAACTATAAATTTACCGTTTATTAATAAAAGTTATTAAATGTTCACTCTGGAGTTTGAGCTGCAACAGAAACACACACAGACATCCAACATGATTCAGCCTGACACACACACACACACACACACACACACACACACACACACACACACACACACACATGCACTGCATCAAACACACTTTTGTTTTATTTTGTATCAGCATCAGAAGCATCAGGCTGCATTGCTGCACTAAACAATCTCACCTGGTCTCCACTTGACCTACATTTCACTTGAATTAAAACTTGCTCTGACCGGCGACACACACACACACACACACACGCACAGTGACATGCTTAGCGAACAGCTGAGCTACTGGACAGCAGAAAATCCAATTTGTGCAGGACTTGACCACCTAACGCACTGAGGGGGGCAACACCCCCCCCCCCCTCCATCCTCCTGTCCAAACGCAGCAGCGGAGGGGTGGGCTGGCGTTTCTTTTTTTTTAAGCTTTTAATGCCAGTGATTAAAGCCACAGGCGAAGTTCAAGGTTTTCTCGAGACACATTTATTCTGCGCTTTTTTTAACGGAGCCGAGTCGGAGCCGAGCGGACAGATGTGAAGCATCCGTCGTCCAGAACAGATGTGATGATGTTTAATCTCCGATGGATGCATCTTATTCCAGCTGCGCTCCACATGTTTTAAAGAATCTTTATGCGACATTTCTGCTTCATTACACACACAAAAGAAGCTTGATTTGACCCAAGGCCTCTCTGTTGTCACGGCTCCTGAACGCACAACGTGACCTTCGGTTGCACCAGACGTTTGTTGACATCTAACACAAAACTGCTGTGCTGAAGGGAGTATGAGAGACTCTTTTGGCATTCATAAAACAACGCAGCACAACAAAGCGGCGCAACAGCGCGGCGCAACAGCGCGGCGCAACTGCACAGCGAAACGGCGCAGCGAAGCGGCGAAACAAAGCGGCGCAACAAAGCGGCGCAACAACGCGGCGCAACAACGCGGCGCAACAACGCGGCGCAACAAAGCGGCGCAGCAACGCAGCGAAGCAACGCAGCAACGCAGCGAAGCAACGCAGCGAAGCAACGCAGCGAAGCAACGCAGCGAAGCAACGCAGCGAAGCAACGCAGCGAAGCAACGCAGCGAAGCAACGCAGCGAAGCAACGCAGCGAAGCAACATAACTAGCATAAATAAATAAATAACCGCGCCCTTAGAGGACTTTGTTGCGAATAAACTCAATGTTGACATTTCATTTCACACGGGACACGAACAGCTGCCTCCTGGGTGAAAGTTCTGTGTTTGTTTGACGCATCCACCCCATCTTGCCCCACCTCTCCTTCGTGGACTGTCTTGCTCTTCATACTCGTTATTGATCCACGTTACTTTTAATAATATCCGTCATAACAAACGATCACACTCAAGTTGTGGTTTTGAGAAACGTGAAATGTTTTCTTGGCGACTAGAGCGAGTCAGGAGTGGAGTCGAGAGGATCTCAGGAGGTTAGATGTCTAATAAACTACTCAAACGCATCATTATACAGTCAATGCTTCATCTTATTTTGTACCTGTCCACACTAAAAACACCTTACTGGCCTTTCAGATTCACCAACAGTCGAGACCAGGAGTGGAAAAACACAGACGTATGTG
This sequence comes from Lycodopsis pacificus, assembly GCA_028022725.1. Taxonomy (NCBI): domain Eukaryota; kingdom Metazoa; phylum Chordata; class Actinopteri; order Perciformes; family Zoarcidae; genus Lycodopsis; species Lycodopsis pacificus. The sequence continues at coordinate 28,023,335 of CM051693.1, forward strand.
GGCGGAGTGCCAAAACACAAGATGCATTCTTAAACCAAAAGAGTAAAACCCTCAAAGAATACGAGCACGAAGTCAGCCCTGCAGTTTGTTTTGGTGACACAGCAGGGGATCCATACATCCCTCACAACGACACCGAGCGCTGAATCTTAGTGGGAACCCCCCCGACCCCCCCGTCTGAGCCTCATTGTTCGGTACGAGCGCCACTTCGCCTGCCGCACGAGAGCCCACAGCACTCCGTCTCCTATTGTACCGTGTTGTTGTGTAGCTGACGCCCTCCTGTTTCTATTTCCTCCCTCTCCTCTCTTAATGACCGTTTCATTGTTGTTTATGAAGCTCAAGCCGCTGACATTCTTTCATTATTGATTTTCCTTTAATTTCACGTTGTTTTGCGCGTTTCACGCCGACTGTTGGGTTTAAAGGTTGATGGCGGATTTAGCCGGCCCCCTCCCCTCCTCTCATCCCCACCGGGGCACGTGGGTAAATTCCTTATGAGATTTAAATGTTGGATGAGACAAAAGAAAGCGAGAGGGCTCCACACACACACACACACACACACTCACTCAAGGAGGGCTTATGTGATGACTGTAGAGCTATAGTTAGAGTATGTGTGAGGGTTAAAGAGCACCCAACACACTGAGGGAGGGGGGATTGAAGGAGACCTTCAGCTGGAGACATAACACTCTTTTTATACCTGTTATACCATTTCCTCTCCCCTCCCCCTCTCAGGAACACCCTTTTCATTCCCTCGCTCGTTCATTTGCTTTTAATAACTCTATGCACATTCTTCTCCCACGTCAACTCCCCCGCCCCCGTTTGGTGGATGTCTGGTTGATTTTTCATTTGTTCTTTAATACCGTCTCGTATTCTTTGATGCCCTCATTGAGTGATTCATTTCATTAATTTCTTCTCTCTCTCTCTCTGATATATTTGGTTCACCCGTCCTTCATTGCTGCAGCTGCACGATCACAGGTGAGACATTTTGCCTCTGATAATATACCCCCCCCCCCCCCCCACACACACACACACACACACACACACACACACACAGGTAATCACACCTGTGCAGCTTGATTGAAGTAACTTTTTGAATTATTCAGCTGTTTTAGTTTTAGATACAAAGAGAACAGCTGACTCTGCGCTTTAGTAATGTTGCAGGTCTTTTACTACAGCTGCAACTAACAATTATTTTCATCATTGATTATTAATTAATTAATTGATGATTCATTTTCTCAGTTGATGGATTTTCACAGATTTTGGTCTGACATTGTGATCCTACAGCCTGATTCTGTCTTTAAGTCGCTTGTTTTGTCTAAAACACAAAGATATGTGGTTCAAGGCAACTAATATGTTGTTATTTGTATTTGTTTATCATTAATTAACAGGGATAATGGACAACGTTGATGTCCCAGAGCTTCAGCATCACTCCCTGTGCGGGAAAGCACAAAATATTAAAGCTGCAGAATGATGATGGTCATGATCCAGATCATCAAATCACATCACAGAGTCACGACATAAACATCACGTGACTTTCTGCATCTGTTGCACAGAACAGCTGCACCTAAAACACCGACACTGTGCCACTTTGACAAACCGAAGAGTTAAGACACGGTTATGTTCTGCAGAAGCACGAGCGCGTCTTCTCTTCCTAATAAGACAATAACACACTAATAAAGGATCTGATGGAGCAGCGATTCCTCCGCGAGAGAGAAACTCCACCGGCTCCACCGGCTCCTCCCCCGCTCATACCGAGGCCTCCTTCTCACCGGCTGATTGACAAACTCTAGATTTATATATGCACGTGTGTGTGTGTGTGTGTGTGTGTGTGTGTGTGTGTGTGTGTGTGTGTGTGTGTGTGTGTGTGTGTGTGTGTGTGTGTGTGTGTGTGTGTGTGTGTGGTGCCGATACATGCACTAAATGACAAACAGGGATAAGAGTGAAACCCACGGAAGCCATTAAGGTGTTAAATCCACAAAAAAAGAAATCCTGCCCGACATACACCGAGGCAGATTCATGGTCGTCCACGTCCGGCCATGAGCCTAAAACACACACTAATGACCACATGTGCTGACATTCATTAACTCCCACTTACGAGAAAATACTAATAATAATGGAGGAGGAGGAGGAGGAGGAGGAGGAGGAGGAGGAGGAGGAGGAGGAGGAGGAGGAGGAGGAGGAGGAGGAGGAGGAGGAGGAGGTTAAAGTCTCGGCCAAGAGGGCAGCATGAAGTCAGCGTAAATATAAAACAGACGACATGAACAGGCCGCTCACACGCAACACAAAAGAGCTTCGAGAACGTCAACTACTGTCACTTTCAATGCATCTTGCAACTGAAATTTGTTTTTTTTTGCGTTGCAAAAATGTGCTTAACCAATCACAGCAGGCTCTGGGGAAGAAGAAGAAGAACAACAACATGTTGTTTGATTTCTTTCCAAGTGAAATGGAAAGATGGTTCCATGTTTTGACCTGCAGTTAGAAGTGTATTTCTGCCACAAAGTACATAATGAGCGGAATAGAACTTTAATTCTTCTACAAAATAAAACCTCGTAGCTGAGCAAAACGTCTGCCAGCGAGCTGTCAGCGGACAACTTTGTACCTCAAACACGTTGCCTTTTAAGTCACGGGACTGTGAGGATTCAGTCAGGACTCATTCTTGGCACGCACGCGTTGGCTTCAATTCTTTCAGCACCGGACGTTTAAACGCTGGTGGCTTCACCAGCACATCTGTTATTGGGGGTCTTACAGGATTTAACACACACATACCAGTGCAACATGATTGGATGCATAGCCAGAATTGGTCCATGTGGCTTTTTCTAGATGAGAAGCACTTTAAAAAACAAACAACCAGTAAGCTGACAGTTAAACTATTTAATCAGATCAATGCACTCAGTAGAGCGTCTGCAACAACCACTGATGTTTCATTGCTGCGGTACGCAAGCGTCCCCAAGTGCCGATATCTTTCAGGACGCGATGGCTGCGCACCGAGATAACATTGATTTAACTTTGACGTCACAGACAAATAGAGCCGTTGTTAAATGCATGTAAGCAAAGACAACACGAAAGTTTAAGTCAAAGTGCATCATGCACTATTTCATACATCAAATATGGCATCGGCAACTATTTTCTTTCAACCCCCCCAAGAAATATGTTTCTTAATCAACTCGAGACAACGAGCAGGCCGCCCAACTATCGCGCCGTCATCCGACTCACTTCCTGTGATTGTTCCGGTGATGAACTAGGTCTCAGGATGGTTTCTGGACTAAAACAACAGAGAGCAGGTGTTGAAAGAAAGAAACCTGAGCAGCAGGTTTGGTAATCGTTGCATCGGTGGTGTTCACAACTCAATCACTTCAAACACCTTCATTAATGAGCTACAAATCCTGTTCTTGCTAACCTGAATGTAGCTTCTCACCTCGTGATGATGTAGTAGTGTACTCCAGGGTGTGATCCGTGCAGCAGAGCACCTGCTCTTTAAAGTCCGAGTTACAAAGTCCTTTATTTTGTCTTCAAATGAGAGCACGAGACGCGGACGCCGCGCGACAATCAGTTATTTCTGCCACTTTATTTCGTTGCATTTCAACATCATTTGTGTCGGATTCGATAAGAATTAACTTCCAGGTTTTTATTACCGTGGGTCCACAGTGCAACGCAAACCAGAGCGATCAGCTTTGCCTTCGACATCCAACGACCACACACGTGAGCGGTTTCACCGCCGAGTAAAGTGAAGTCACAACTGACAGGAAGGACAAGAAGAGAAAGAGAAATCGCTTGATTGGCATTCAAAAGCATGATGAAAGTCATGGTTTAACTCCAGTGAGGTTTGGTCATCAACAACTTCAGGCCATGGGAATTATAAATGACATCATTATTAGGAAATGATATTCAATTATTCACAACACTGAACTAAAAGTCTTGTTTTTCTCTTTTCTAAATGACCACAAAAGAAGCAGAAATCAGAGTGAGTGGACTTGAACTTCAGAGACGACAGACCCCTGACAGCCGGACGTGTGCGTGTCACACATGCGCCGCTTTTGATTTCAAGCGCTCAAAACACGCTGGAGAAGAAAAACAGAGAGAGAAACGATTGAGATTCCCCGTTAACGAACCTGTGCGCTTCCTAAAAGCTGATGTTGCAGCTCAGAATTTGTTATGTGCTCCGTCTAATGTCATCAATACACTTCCACACGCAGCGCACCGAACCCGAGGGAGCTCTAACGACCGGTCATGAATATTTCCCTTTTTGCAAATCAAAGGTCTGGTGAACTCTCTTAGTTTGTGTGTGTGTGTGTGTGTGTGTGTGTGTGTGTGTGTGTGTGTGTGTGTGTGTGTGTGTGTGTGTGTGTGTGTGTGTGTGTGTGTGTGTGCGAGCACCTCAAGAGTTCAATATTTGCACAGCAGCAGAGGAGCCTCCTTGCATTAATATTTAATGATATTATCACTAATATGGAGGAATGTTCTCTTACATGGCTCCGCCTGCAGATCAGCAGCACACACACACACACACACACACACACACACACACACACAGTGGTTCCTCTCTGTGTGTTTATCGCTCTCTCTATCCTTGAACTGTTCCCTGAACAGCCACCTGCCCAATTTGTCTCCACGGTCCAAAGGTGGCCGGTCCAAAGAGCCGCTGATAGGCCGGCGACACACCTTAGTTCACAAAATGTTCTCGACTCATTAACCACATCCAAAACCGACGCGCTGCACGTGACACTGACAGAGCAGCACTAAAGCCAGTTTGAGCAACTCGCAGGTTCTCTGGTCGTTTTCAGCTCCTGCGGGAGAAACATCTCTGAAATACTTCCTGGTTTCACAGCCAAAAAAAGAAATAATCCAAAACGAAAATTCCTGCCTCATATACGCTTCATAAGACTTTGCTGCTCAGCCAACGACGATACGAACACAGCAGTTAAACTGCGGCAATAAGGTTCATTGCCTCACATCTGTACTGTGAATATGAAGCTACAGCAGCCAGTTAGCTTAGCTTAGCACAAAGCCTGGAGAACGGCTCTGCGGAGTTACGGTCAGGACTAAAGCACATTTCTGAACGCTGATGTTTTCATCAGCATCGTTTTGCACAAAGGTGTAATTCGATGCTGCGGCTTTAACTTACAAACGTTTGAACTGGTTCACTGAGAACATCACAGTGAAAGAATCTTGTGAATCTTGTGAAGCATCGTAATGCAGCAGCGTCTCACATAATGTAATTAAGCAATTCATCAAATCAGACCCGAACGATATCTCAAGTGAAACGAAAACACGGACAATGTTTCCGTTTCATCTGCCGGCTGCGGGACTGGACAGCACGTTGCAGCTGTGCATCATTTAAAAAGAGCTTCGTGTGTTTAAGCTGCGTTCGCGGTGTCCTGACAACACGCGAGCGTGATATCATCACATCTGATGTCCCTCGAGTCTGCTTCTCTTTCTCCTTTACAAGTATTTCCTCTTCATATGGCTCGCACGGGTTTGTCCTTGTGGATCCGATCTCATACGAGCTCCTCAGAGGGCGACAGTGCTTTCATTGTTACTGCGGATGAAATGTCCAAATTGCGAAACGCCTGCAGCGAGAATTAGCCAGAGACGGAGATAATGCGTTTCCTGCAGCTCTTTAAGTAAGGACGACAAACAGCTTCAAGTTAAAAGTCTCCAATCAGAAGAAATGCTTCGTTCCATCGACGCGGTCGAAACCATGAACTCGTTCTTTTAACGAGTCAAAACACTGTGAACCACATTCATGCACCTCGGAGCTCCGGTGCAGGGCGTCTCGAGCTGCTTCATGAAGCGGTACTGAAGACGTCGGAGTGCTTCCAGCTGGTGCCGTTTGACCGCTTCCTGTTTCATCGTTACGGCGTCTCCACTCAGTCAGCTCCATGCAGAGATGCTTCTACCAGTCTGCGGCGGAGGAGCGAGACCGTACGTCGGTTTCTGGACGGATGTATCGGCCGAGTAATCTCATGTCATTTCATTGTTTTCTAATTAAATGATCGACAGCAGAGCGAGACGGCGAGGAAAAGTAGGGCCGGCGTACTTTGACATCTCACTCAGTGAATCAAGATTCATTTTGACCAGAATCGCTGAATGTTGGAACGATGCAACAAAGACGGGCTGCAGGAGTTCCATTTCTTTTATTTTCCGTTTTATTCTCATGTGTGTTTCACGATGAGTCAACAATGAAGCCGGTCTTCAGGGGAGACGCTACAAAAATACACATCGAGGTGTTTATTTTACCGCTTTGTCCATTTGAGTCTGTACATTTCTCCTAAATTCACACAAAGTTTGAGTTCTTTGATTCTTTGATTTGAGTTTCTCACGTGTCAGGATTTGCTGTTTTTCTCTGAATTGCATCAAAACAGATTTAATGTTTTTGGTTTTTGGACTTTCGTTCCGACTTTGGAATCGTGATGAATATTTGACAATTTTCAAAAGAACTATTTGCAGACTAAACGTTAACCGATTCAATGGAAGTACAATTGTCTGATTAGTGATTAATAATAATAATAATAACAATCATAACCATTAAATGTTCAAATCACAGATGTTTTCCAACTCGTTCCACAACATTCAACCTCTTACATTCAGCCGCCAGCTGCAAAAAGCTAAAATCAGAATTGTAAGGTCAGCGATTGGACGTTTCTCACCGCAATGCTTCTTGGGAATCGTAGTCGACTTCCTTCTTCAGCTTTCAAAGAACCAACGTAGCTTCTGACTTTCTGCACCGAGGAGTCCACCGAGCAGAGCTTCATGTCCTCCGGCTTCTGGACAAACTCACTGACTCCTCTTACTGACTTCTACCTCCGGCCAAATTCAACCCCACCCACTTCTACCCCCCCCCCCCCCCCCCCCCCCCCCCACACACACACACACACACACACACACACACTTTTACCACAGTTTCCTTCTCAGATGATATGTCAGAGGAATTTGTCCTTCTGGTTGTGACCCTCACATTCATTACGACGGCTCTCGGCTCCTCAGCGAGCCGCACAGAGCTCTCATTGTCAAAACCGCAACACTGCCGGCTGAAACCTCCCAATTGCATGAGCCCGTCGTGCTAATTAACCACAGAAAAGTGTGTTTCATGCAGCTGTTTGGAGCAAAGCATGCAAAACGACTGCAAATTAGATTCACATCAGATTCACATTTTTTGTCTCTACTTCTACGTCTCTGTCATTTATTTTTATCTTTGTTATTTTCAAGCTTTACTCGACTAAATAATGGAATCTGTGCGGGGTTTTGGTGCGTGCACACTCACATGATCTGACCAAAGCAGCGTTACATCCGTACAGATGTGTGAGAAGTAATAATATTAGTGAGGAGGACGAAAAATGGACACAGAGAGGAAATGTGGAGGAAAAAAAACTCCAACCTGCCGACGCTTCAATTAAGTCTGAGAAGGAAATGTCTGCAGCCGCCACTGCAACAGAGTGTGTGAGTGTGTGTGAGTGTGAGTGTGTGTGTGTGTGTCATAATTAAAAGTTGCTGAACATAAGTGCCTCTTGGCAGAAATGAAATGAAAACATGTATTCCTCTATTCCTGCAGTGACACTGCGTGATGTGATTTTTTAATAAAATGTCAAAATACTGGTGGCAGAATAAGAAGGAAAGAGAGGAAGAAGAAGAGGAGAGTAAGTTGAGAAGGATCACAGAAAAAAAAAAAAGAGGGCGAAGTACAAGAAAACTCAAGAGGAAGAGAGGGATGAGAGAGGAAGCAACAGGAAGGAGGAGATACAAATACAAGTGACATTTCTCCTGACGGCGACGGGAGAGCAGCGTTTGTTGCTTGACCTTCACTTTTATTCCAGTGTGTGTGTGTGTGTGTGTGTGTGTGTGTGTGTGTGTAGCAGCCTGGTGGGCTTGAATCCTAACTGAGGGTGACACGGTCGCACACAGAGGAGAGCCGAGACCCGACTCCCAGTCTGCATGTACAGTAACTCTCTCTGTGTGTGTGTGTGTGTGTGTGTGTGTGTGTGTGTGTGTGTGTGTGTGTGTGTGTGTGTGTGTGTGTGTGTGTGTGTGTGTGTGTGTGTGTGTGTTGATGCAGCGGCTTGTGAGTGTCAAGGTGCATTCAATAATCTCACTGTCCCGCTGCACTGTGGGATCATAAATGATCCGCAAGGGTTGCCAGGTTTGTTTTGTTGGACGCCGACGTCTGACGGCCGTGCATGAGTCAGCGCTCGTGGTGCAGTTACAATGAAACAAGTCTTTAAACTTCTGGCTGACATGAGTTGAACCGCATCAGGATGCTTTGAGAGCGTTTTATCCAATATGAACCAGCTGAACTGATCATTCAAGTCATCCATTAGTCGAGTCCAAGGATTTGCTGCGTGTCTCTGTTTGTAGAGAGCTCTCGATCGTCGTGAGTGTTCTGGTCCGTTGCTCGAACACTCTTTGACTCGGCTCAATATTGAGCCAGCAAGGACTCATTGTCACAGCTTCACAATGTTCTGCACGATGACAGCGAGGCCATTACGTGTTCCGTACCGCGAGGTGACGCAACATATGGCGGCGGAGGAAAGTCAGGCTCGTCTGCAGCCGGACGTTCTCCGCGACTCCACCGAACCCAGCGCATTCATCGGCGGCTTCAACGCCGCCGCTTTGGCGCTCGCAGAACAATAAATGGAACACGAGGAGCGCGTCGCAGACGCCGACGTCGAAGCGATTCTGTGAAACAAGTAACGCAAGAGTGCAGGTTCGTAGACAAAGGAAGAGGAACGGCTGGTGAGGTGGGAGTTAAGGCGGGCTGAAGAAATGTCTCCATCGCCGCTTCGCTGGAGCCCACAGAGCGTCATTCACTACTCGCTGCATCCAATGTCACTGCTCAGAGGAAGTTAAGATGACGACACCAGAGCGCTGCTGCACGAGGCCTCACTGGGTCACTGGGTCACATGCTCCTTCATCAGCATGGCCTCACACGCCGTCCTTGACTTTCACTCACCTGCTGCCACAAATACTCACCCCAGCACCAAATGTGCATTCATCTACTTCCTCCTGTTTGAGCAACGTCTGCTTAGAACTACAGAGAGCGGCTGTGTTGGGGCTTACCGAGCGCTTAAAGTAACTGAAAACACGTATTTATATCCGTTTTTATAGATTTAAGATGAGGAACCATTGGGTTTGGTACTGCGTGACACAGACAGAGTGGAGATGTCTGGAAATACTGAGGGACACAGTCACGCATTGTTGGTTTTGGTCCATTTATGGCAAATTAAAATTGAAAAGTGGCCGCACTCGGGTGTGTCAACACAACGAACACAGTACGAGCAAAGGTGACAAACAAAACGTGTCGGGGGCGTTTTATGTCCATTTATTTTGAATTACTTTGTTGTTTTATGAATTTTAAAAAGGGCTTTTGCCCTCAAGCTGCCATTAATGTCCGACCTCGGTCACCAAACTGTCAGCTTTGATGCGAGTCTGTAATTTTTAACGGTTGATTTCGGTTTCATGAATGCCCTCGTTTATTTCTGCAAAACAACATAATCAGACCTTTAGCAGCAGGACTGACATGTAATGTTTCTCTTGAGGGCACACGCATTCAAATCAGGTTTACGTGTTAAAACTGAGTAAAAAGGTTATTTACATTACCTTTTGTCTATTTCAATGACTCTTGGAACCTGGCTGACCCATCGACAAGTTTACCAGAGATATACAATGTTGGCTCGGAGAAATTATTTAAGGGTTCAAATAAAATCTAAAACGAGCTTTAGCATCCTTACTTCTCTCAAATATCAACATTGTTATCAGCCTCAGAAATGCAGCATCAGTCGGGCTCTGATGTCTCGTTTAGGCCTCGTCAAAATCACAAGACATCATCCGATAGCAGCCACGAACATCTACAGCAGACTGCAGGCCAGCAGCTGATCTTTACTCGTGTGTCCGTGTGTGTGTGTGTGTGTGTGTGTGTGTGTGTGTTATTCAACGACGCGGCAGAGACGAGGGTTTCGCGTCGTGGCTCGCTCGCTACTTTTACTTGCAGAGATAATTAGATACGTTTGTCTCCGAGTACACGTCGTCATCTACGTGACATTTGTTTATGTTGTCGCTACAATGTAGCACAGCGTCAGCCAATCGCAAGATCCCAAGCACGTGGCTGTCGCGTTCACCGCAATATTGCACAAACGCTCTTTACGAGACAACCGCTTTGCAGGCAAGTATTTCATTAGTCTTAACAATGGCTTCTTCTTTATTTAAAAAACGTCCGTCATGTCAGCCGGAGAATAAACCTCATTTATGAAGCACTAAAACTAGGATAAGTCATTTGCAAAAAATGATATAATGAAATAATATTATGCTGTTGGGCCAATCATCATCACCGCGGGGGGGGGGCGGGGGGGGGGGGGGGGGGGGATGCCTCCACCGCGAGTCGTCCTCTGAAAGTGTTCGAGCATGAATCTGTATTTTAAGTTCAGAGGTCCATTTACTTCCAGGAAGCGTTTTGTCTTTAATTCATCGACAAATCAATGCCTTGAAAAACACGAAGTAGATCTTTGGGAAATGAAGCCGGTGCAGTGAGTGATTGTGAGGCAGCAGCAGAGGCTTCAACCTGCGTCTCCATGCGCTCCGCAGCATAATGAAGTCGCATTCTGCCTTTGAATTGCAAATAATTGCCTTTTGTTTCCGAGTCATTTGTTGAGCAAACCTCATCCGTCACGTGTCCTCCCGGGGGGGGGGGGGGGGAGGGGGGTTTGTATAAAAGCAACATACCTTCTTAAACACTCCCTCCTCTCTCCCTCTATTGTGCCAACTCGCCCATCTGTCTCCCTCTTTGAGGAACTACATTTCCCAGGGTGCACCTGTGGGCAGCAGCAGTAGCGGCGCTGGCGCGCTGCCATGCCCAGTGGGTGATTCTTTAAACAAACACGCCCAGACTAAACCCTATGGACACACACACACACGCACGCACGCACACACACACACACACACACACACACACACACACACACACACACACACACACACACACACACACACACACACACACACACACACACACAGCTCAACAACCTGAATATTTGATTTACAGTTCACACACACTTCAGATTTTGAGGATTCTGCTTGATCTCATTAATTTGTTTTTATGCAGAATATATTTAATTATAATCAATTCAATTTGTTTATCTTCTTTAATTGGAGCCTAAATGTTTTGTATATACATTTTTAATCTCCATGATTTGTTGACACTTCTGGCGATGAGCAGTAACAACATGCTGTACTAATGCCTCGATAGAGACCCAACTTCTTATATTCATTCAAACCAGCTATGTTGTTTCTGTAACTAACCATCATTTTCAGTATTGATTAAACATTTGGTCTATAAAACGTCCAAGCTGACATCGTCCACCGACCCAAAGATATTCAGTAAACAACGATGTAATGATGAGCTGGACCTCTCATGTCCTTTAATCAGCAAATTAAATGAATCAAACAGTTGCCGATAATGTCCCCGTTGCTGCTCCAGACTGTGAACGTCAACATGTTGCAGATTATTTATTTAATGATTCGGAGCAGACTGTCCCTTTAACTCTGAACCATGACAGCTTAACACTGCTTAACCGCCTGCTCAGCTCCATTATTATCTCATTAGCCGGTTCCTCTTGCTTCAGGAATACCGAGGTGCCGCTCAGTATTAATTCACTGTTAATGACACACTGAATGGCACACACTTTTATTCTAATTCCATTCATGGCGCATTCTCAGGGAGACGCAGAGTTTTCAGACTTCCCTCGTTAAAATAATGAAGCGTTCCCCGAGCGTAATCACCACCGCGAACCAGAGGAGTCTTAACCCTCTCCCAGCTCTTTGAAGAAGTGAGGACTGAACAAACTGACCAAGTGTCCTCACTTTCACTGTCCAAAACGGGTCCTTACAAACATAGAGCGCACACACACACACACACACACACACACACACACACAGTCGTGTAACTGTAACCGTTACTTCCCTAAAGCTAAACTTAAACCAAGTCTTCACCCTAAAATGTAATGACTGACATTGTGGGGACTCACTGTCCATTTGTCCCCAAATGGACAGTGAGTCCCCACAATGTCAGTGTGTGAACAGATTTATGTCCCCACAACTTCAGTTATACACGCCCAAACACACACACACACAAAGAGTTGTGTTTTGATACTTTTACAGGACATTACAGTGACGAACACGAACTCTCTAGGGACAGAAGAACTGCAACTTACCGAAGGCTAAACTTACCCCAAACCTGAAACCAAGTCTTCACACTGAAATCAAATATTTACATGATGGGGACCTAAAGTTTGGAGAGTCTGAGCAATGTAAACGAGTAAACACATTTAAGTCCCCACAACATGAGTAATACACACACACACACACACACACGCGCGCACACACACACACACACACACACGCACGCACGCACGCACGCACGCACACACACACGCTCCTGCATGCCAGTGAACAAATACCCTGAAAAGCAAATTGCTCATACGTGACACACAAAAGCTCCATTATGGAAGAATAAGAAGGAATTCACTAAAGGTGGGTCCAAGTAAACATTCCTGTGGCTCTAAGGCCTCGACACCTTTCACAGTGTGTGTGTGTGTGTGTGTGTGTGTGTGTGTGTGTGTGTGTGTGTGTGTGTGTACTCCAAACACAAACTCTATATTGTGCATGAGCCCACATGGTGTCAGTGTACAAATAATTGTACCAAGGAGGTCAGGGAGCTCGCGTAACAAAGGGAACACACACACAATGGAATGCTTACATGAATTTCGGTTTGAGTCGAGGACGCCGTGTGCACGGCTGAAGGAAACGGAGGACTTTGGTCGCTGGCGAGACCGACGGGAGGAAACGAGAGCGAGAGCAGGAAGCTGACGCGTTGCTTCTCTGTCAAAAAAAAAAGAAAGGATATCTGATCTCCAAACCATCAGAAAGCATAGACGCCATTTTAATCCTTCTGTTTTAATGGATGTAGACTGAGAAAGGATTGACAAACAGAAGAAGACAAATAAAAAGCTCTGCACACTGGAGCGCCCTCACGCTCATGGATATCATGAGAGAATACAAAATAAGAAAATAAGGGCAAAAATAAATGTAAATTATTTTTTTTTAAATGTCTCAATGTGACATCAAATCCCACTCAGTTACAGAACAGACATGAGTAAGATATTAAACAATGAAATCTGGTGATTGCAACACATAAAGACGTGTTTTGGGGGACGGAGGCTAGTTGAACAACAACAGAAGCATAAAATAAGATTGTGAGTCGTCAGCAGGCGAATCCTTCACCGGCCGAAGTCAAATATCAACCAGCTGATCAAGAGTCAGCATCTATATCCTGCTTTTTAGTGATTTATCATCTGAATATTAGACTCTCGGCATTTCTTTCATCCTGCCCGGCTGTGATTTAGCATATTAAATATATTCAAGGGACTTCTGTTGCTATCATTTATAATTATTATTGATTTTAATCTGCAGAATAATGAGGAAGATCGCCACACAGCGCCGGGCCACAGAGTTTAATAATCATTGTGAAGGCCACAGGACCGCATCGTTTAACATTTTAATGACGAGCAAACAGAAAACATGATACAACATTTAATATATAGACAAGATATTTTAAACTACTGTATTATGGAGATCCTTGAATGAGGCTTTTTTATTTTTGTTGTCGATTTTTGTATTTTATTGATCAATCCACTTCTTTTTCAGAAGGTAAAATGTCAAAAAAAAATAGTAAAGAAAGAGTTCCAAGAGTTTCAAACTAAGAGTCCAAAAAACCCTCAAACTATATCATTTAATTATATATAAGTATAATTGTTGCAGGCTAATTGATGAATTATCAGTTTCCTCTGATGTAGAAGAACTGAAGACGAGGATGAAGTTAAATTCAGATTTAGGACAAACTACATTTAATCCGACAGTCGGACAAGTTTCTTCGAGGGAAAAATATCAAAAGTATATCAATATATAGTGTTCGTGTTGTGAGATGAGACTAGAGATCCTGTGAGATGGTAATACGGTCAGATGCACGTTGACCCTCACTGGTTGGTTGTTCAGGCTGCATTTATTATTGATCAAAACTCTTGTTGTGTAAATGGTCTCTTACCATAATCTCTCATGGTCAAACAGACAGTATTGTTGCAACATTGATGTTGAGGTATTTTATCACAAAATATTGTGATATTCAATAATAATTTATAGCAAAAAGTTTGGCCTCGTATGTGGCATTTCTCTTGAAGATGCTCCAACACTCAACAACAATAATTAAAAGCTCCCGGTCCCCATCAGATCAACGAGAAAGATCCCGGGGAGCAAATAAAATACAACAGAGATGTGTGAAGAAGAGAAGCTTTGGAGGAAGTCAGCTGCCTTCCTCCTCTCCTGAGACTCAAAACTGTCTGTTCTTCTGAAGCTGTCACACTCTGCCTCTTCAACAAGCTGAAGACAAGCGCACAACATTTGACTCGTTTCACCACAGCCGGCAAAAAGCAACTTGAAATGTTTTACTCCTCAGCAGCGCGGAGCGACTGCGTCTCAATCCTTCTGGCAGTTTAGATCAAGGATGAAGGTGCGTCATTCCCGTTCCAACGCGAAGCAGAACACACACACACACACACCTTCTGTCGACATTCACTCAGTGCCAGTGGTGTATTTTGTTTTTACACAGATTGCAGTCAAACCCCCCTGCCCCCCCCCCCCCCCCCCCCCCCACACACACACACACACACACCCCAAAGACAGCAGCCCTCCTCCCACGGGACTCCTGGTTGGCATGGACCAGCCCCCGAGATAGCTTCACACACATTACTGTGGAGCAGGTTGTGTGTGTGTGTGTGTGTGTGTGTGTGTGTGTGTGTGTGTGTGTGTGTGTGTGTGTGTGTGTGTGTGTGTGTGTGTGTGTGTGTGTGTGTGTGTGTGTGTGTGTAATGAAGAGGGTACCGCAGGGATTTACAGTGTTGGCACCCGGTCCAGTGGAACGGGTGGATCGCTGCCACTCTCCCCGCCAGCTCCCGATAAAATGTGCCGTGTTTTGTTTTCCTCTTTTCAAGTGAGCCCATGAAAAGAATTAGCAAGATGAGAAAGTGGCAGGAAGATCTCTCGGGGCGTCCATCTGTCCGTTACTGAAATAACAGCCGTCCGCTTAGAGAAAGGGGGGGGGGGGGGACTTGATAAGAGGAGGATTTGACTCCGAGTACAGCCGGCAGTCGAGGGTCTGGCTGGGTAGATGGATCAGACACTTCACTAAAATAAATGATCTTTAATAATATTGCGACTAGAACGTGATGAAGAGGAGGAAACATCTTCAGAGACGCTCTCATCCTCCCGACAGCAACTCCTTCCTCAATCAGCAGCAAAGAATAGAAAATAAGCTCGAAACATGCAGCCGATTGTAGTCGATTAACAGATTCATTGATCAACAGAATATAGATCAGCAGCAATTATTTTTTTAAAGAAGCAAATGCCCGTCTCGGGCTTTTATTGTGAAAGGTATGAATGGAAGGTCTGGTCTGCTCAGAGATATGAAGTCGTCTGTGTTGGTGCGGATTATGCAGCCTCCATTATTATTTATTGACCCGAGGGTCACATTGTGTTTTTTATGCTTTTAAATGACTGCTCTGTTAAGCACTTTGTGATGTTATGTCTGTGAAAAGCGCTCTATAAATAAAATGCATTCATTCATTCATTCATTATTGTTGCACATGTTAGTGTAAGTTTTGAATGTGTCCGTGCCACACAGCGTGATCGGTCGATGCTTTTATTCGCGGTGCAAAAGCTCAGAAAGATTAGCCTCGTTCCAAAACAAAGAGAATTACGTCTCCTCTCCACGTAATATTTGCGTTCTGTGTTTAAGTACTCGAGACTAAAACAACGGTTAAAAAAAAATGTTTTTTTCTCTGTTTGGCTCATTTTATGGAATCAGTGTAGCATTTAAGTTTCATGGAATAAGCAAGCTAGCATGCTAACTAGCATACAACTGGCTAGTTAGCGTGCCAATTCCCTCCCCCTCATTCCCCGCCGCTCCACCAGGCGGAAACCTCCGGTTCTGCCGAGTGAAACCGATGCGGAAGTGTCTAAATACTTGCATTCTCTCTAGTGTCCACCAGGGGGCGACTCCTCTGGTTGTATAGAAGTCTATAGAAAATGACTCTACTTCTCTCTTGATTTATTCCCTCAGTAAACATTGTAAACATGAGTTTATGTCTCAATCTCTAGTTTCAAGTCTTCTTCAATACAGCATGATGTTCATTTAGTACATGATGGTCCATTTAGAGTCACACAGACCATGAAGCAGGGGATGCTTTAGGGCGGGGCTACACGGTGATTGACAGGTCGCTGCTGCTACCACACATGGCGTCTCTACGTCACTCATCCACATTCCAAATATGGTCACGTCTGTTCATCGGCTGCGAAAAAACCAACATGGCGACTGCAAAATCGCCACGACGTCGACTTCTGATACACAGTCGCTGCGCTGCACAGAAGGACACGCTAGTTTCCCAACGATAGCTAACTCGCCCTCCGCCCTCCGGCGCTGCGTCCGCTCTCTCTCCGGAGAGCTGCGACAACACTTTACGGCCCCCCCGCTGGCTTGGTTGTCACCATAACAACTCAGATTAATCGACAACTTTTCTTTTGTACAAGTGAAAGCGACCCCGACAGAGACACGTCCGTTCTGCTGCTGTTCTATTTCTGTGGGTTGGGATTAGTCACCAGAGAAACCCTCGAGAACCCACCTCGCATCTCCACTCATGTTCAGCTCAACCCGTGGCGTTCTTACTCTTCAGAGACGCTCTGAGGTGTTGGAAGCTTAAAAAAAAAATAAAGAAGCAATCTGCCATCCAGACTCACACCTCTCTCTCTCTCTCTCTCTCTCTCTCACCGCCACAACCTTTCAGCCGTCAAATGAGCTCTCTTACCCGGAATATGTGCCAAAGGAATCAGCAGTTGGGCTTTAATTGCTACCAATTAATAATGATAACCTTTCTATGACATATAGGCCCTACTTTATTATCAGTACACAGCACAGGGCAAGAAGATGAGGCCGGCGGGGACAAGCTGCCTCCTCACGTCGCTGGAACAAACCGGAGGATGTGCACCTCTCTGCCCTCACCTGAGACCAAATGTCTCCATCACTGACGAGGCTGTTGGATAGAATCACATTCGAGTGCGATTTTATTCAATTGCCGGTATACATTTTTGTGTAAGAACAAAATAATTTCTTTCTCAACGCCGTCGTCTTATTTTGGAGTTTGACAGCTTGTCAAATATCAGGAGTTTCAAGTTATTTTGCAAAATGAATTGTTGAGCGAACATTCACTTGTCACTGCGTCTCAATTCAGGATGTGCTGTTTTTCCTCGTCTTATGCGAGAGTGAATTCTGAATATTTGGGGTTTTCTCAGCCATAGCAATATCTGGACATCTGCCATTTCACATAAATGCCGAAAAATGTATAAAACAACAGCCCAAAATGAACCAAAATCAATGTCAAAATGAACTGAAACACTTTAACTCTTTCAGGACTCGCAGCACTTTTGGAAACGAAGTTCCTCCGCAGGTCAGAAGACAAACTGTATCTTATGACGTTCCAACCAACAAACACGTCAGACTTCAATCTGATGCTGCGCTCCGGCCCGAAAACTTGTCACGCATAGCAAACCAATGATGAGCGTGGACGACCAGCAATGAGGAAATATGCACACTGCACACACACACACACACACACGCACATCTGTAATATCCCACTGTGAGTTCATCCTTCTGCTTTGTGGTATTTGTATCCTCTGTGATATTACTACAAGATATTCAAGGTGCACAATAGCACAGTACATGCTTATAGTACCATTATAGGGACTTATTGTCTCAATCAGGTATCTGAATAACATCTTTATGGTTTTTATTGGACTATTTTCATCTGGGTAACTGCAACCCTCAAAAAATGTGCTTAAAAAAAGGGCCGACACAGCATCCTCTGCTGCTTTTAACTCCAGTGACCCACAAAATCATTAAAACGGCAACTAATCAGAGTATGAATGAAAAGCAAAAACGGGACACAAAGCAGGTGCAGTGCTATAATTAATCTGGACAGAAAATAGGTTACCTCTGTTGAGCAAAAAAAAAAATGTTGGTGTAAAACTCAGTGGAAAAATCACGCATTCAATGACCGCGCTGAGCCAAATGGAGGCGGAAAAGCCTTTTGTTTACACTGCTGATTGTGATTCCTCACGGCTTCATGCTGGAGGTCAGAGATTACCCGACCTTCCCATTTAACACTGCATCCCCTCATTAGGAGGTTTACTTACTAAAAAGAAAACCACGTCAGGCTGCTCGGAATCAGGCCGAGTGGGTCATTATAGAGCAGCTAGATGGGGAAGCAGGCGGCAGTTCAACGCGCAGCATCTGGACGCAGAAGTGCTAAACCCCCCCCCCCCCAAAAAAAAACCAGTGGAGCCGCAACACTGCGACCCTTCCGCCGCTGGTGCGTCTGCGGTGGGGATGGTGGTGGTGGTGCTCTTATACTGCCGCCGATAAAAGCCAGATTATAAGAGCCGGGCAGAGAGCCGAGGAAACGTGGAGAGGGTTCGGAGATCAGAGGCGAAGAGTGGATGATAATCTTGCCATAACATCGGGATAGGTCGATGTAACCAGATTAAACTGAGCTAATGAAATACAACAGAAATGGAGGAGGAGGAGGAGGAGGAGGAGGAGGAGGGGTGGGAGAGATGTATGGATGAGAAGATCCTAAATAAAAACCGACATGAACTAATGAGAGAAAGCAGGGAGAGGTCAAGAACTGCATTTTTTTAAATCAACGAAACAAAGACGGACACGTGACATTGCCGATGCTGTTAATTGTCTCTAGTGTCAGAAAGATAAACATTTTTCTTAACCCCCCCCCCCCCTAAAATAATTCATAAATATATCTTAATTCAAGCTGCACCGGGCAGACTTTTCCAGCGCATCCAGGAGCGCCGTTTCAACAAGTACCACTCCCGGTGGTAAGGCGCGCTCTGGAGGCATTCCTCCCCGTTGCCCCCCGCCTATAACCTTCCCCCTAAAACACAAAATTATTCCCACTGACATTTCCCCCAATGCAGCAATGCGCGCTCCCAAAAGCCGATTGCCAGGGAAGTGGAGGAGGAGGAGGAGGAGGGGGGGTGTCATGTTTGGAGATTGAGAGCGCGCACTGCCCCACCACCACCACCGGCAAAGAAAACTCAACACGGCGGCGCGCGCACGGGCACGCGCCGGCCTATAGCGGGGAAGCCGATTGGCTAAGGTGCCGCTCCATCTGCGCACGTGACATGCGCTGCTTACAATAAATAAACAGCCATGGAATAATGTATATACAAAATAAATGCCCCGGTGGCTCCCAAACTGAATAAACAACTGTCACAAACACAACGTGCGCAGGTGGAAACACCTGTCAACATGCCGGACACGAGCCTGAAAACTTAGAGAGCTGAATATGTTTTTTGTTGTTTGTGGATGTGTCCGGTTTGGAGGCAGGCGGCGCCAGGCAACAGCCGTGCGTAACACACACACACACAGAAAATGACAGCTTCACGTAGAGCCTATAGGTTTTCCGGTGGACATTACAGCCACGGCGATCCGCTCCACGAAAACAAACAGGCAAACACACAGGTACCGGCACCCTGCGGCCCCCCGGAACCGCGACGCACACACTCGCGCACACAACGCCAAGCGAGCTTACCTACACAGTGAATGAGTTTGTGCCTCCAAGAGTCAAGTTCCTGCCGAAAGCCGCGCCTCTCTACCGTGCATTGCTGCCTTTTGCACAGACTCGCCATTTTCTGTCGGCCCCTCCCGTGGGCGCGCACATACTGCTGGGTGCTTCCCTGCGCGCACGTCACCAGTGGGTTTTTATTCTAGGGCTGGGTGGAGTGAGATATGAGGGGGACGGGGCTGCAGCATCCCCTTTTTCTACAGCGCTCATTTGTCCCACCCACCAAAAAGCGCCCCTTCCTCCTCCCCCTCCTCCTCATCCTCCTCCTCCTCCTCCTCCCCCCCCTCCCAGCATCTCCGTGCGAGCATGTGCTGTCATTGGTCGTTTATTGGGACGTTTGTCTGCTTTAATGCTGTACAGGGTGCAGCACATGGCGCCTGTGCTCCAAATGTGCCATGACTTAAAGCGATGTGTGTCAAAGGGCGCGCGCGGCTGTGCCGGGGATTTAAAATGCGCATGAAGACGCTGCATTGTTTAAATGAACAGACAGTGCACCTCCAACCCGCCAGTAAATGAACTGAAGCTATAGATTCTAAAGACTTTGTATACAAAGAGGCGTTGTTATCAAAAACTGCGCGAGTATTTCATTTTGCAAAAATCAAAGAGCCTCCAGATGTTTGAAGCGACTAAACAGACCGCGACTGTCCGAAACATGCCCTTAATGTGCACGTGACGCTCACGGTGCGTCTTTACCAGGAACCCGTCAATTCAACCTCATCACTAATATTCATGCGCACTATTGTCTCATTTAGCCAATTACAGGATTACTACAACTTCTATTTGAATGGATTATGTTGCTTTTCATTACTGAGTCGTATTAAGCTAATTAATAAACGCTCAACTATTCTGCGATCTCAACCCACAATGCATCTCGAGTACAGGATTTGCCATGAGGGACAATGTTTAAAACATCATATTAAGATATTATGATTTCATAAATACTGATGGCATGAGTCACGAGAAAAGAAAAAGTGATTTGCATCTTTCATACTTCATTTCTTAATTGTTCTACAATAATTATTTTATTTTTATTCAATTTTCCCCAAAAATGTCAATAAGAATCAAAAACTCTTATGAACACAACATGACTAAACAACTGCCTTCAGTCGGAAACGACATGAAATGATTTGGAAATGACAGAATTTTGTGTCCCATTAGAATCCAAATGCTTTTCCAGCAGCTTCTCAATGCTGGAACACAACACGGGTCTTAGAGGAGTCAGCATATAACTCTCCAAGTCTGCTGAAACCACGGCAGTGTCCTCAGGTGTAGTTATGTCTTTGTCCAAATGCGCAGGCAGAAGTCAAAACTTCATTTTGATTAATAGGAAGTATCATGGACCAAAGCACTGACCACAGCGTGGCCTTACAGATATATATATATACAAATGCACGCAAGTTGACAGGACAACATGCAAAACAGCCCAGAGAACACAGATCCACATCACAAACACCATCGGGCAACTAAATGAAAACCATGCCCTTTAAAAACAAACTGATCCTAATCGAGTTCAAACTGACCTCACGTTTATTATCGGCAAATTTAGTCAATAATGAAAATATTCAAAGTTCAAAGTTCAAAGTTGGTTCTGGCTTATTAATGATCCAAATTAGTTGGGAGTCCTGCTCCTGTTTTCCCCCCTGAGGATTTTTTATTTCATTTGGGTCACCTTGATTAATTTTGAGTGAATTATTGGCTTCTTCCTCATCACTTCATTTAGGAAACCCTCACCACCTCAGTGCAGCTGTTCGAGCGCACAGGGAGATCAATAAATCAAGTTCCATAAAAACTCGCCAAAACGCGGGTCTAATCACCAAATTGAAACGTGAAACGAGCCGGTGTCGTTAAGAGGAACCTCGCTGTCGTTTCCATAATCCTACAGAGACGGTGGGCAAAAGGCATGAAAATAAATAAATAAATAAAAACACGGCAAGGGCAAACGCCGTGCACGCAGCGAGCACTCCGGCTAATGAAGTCGTTGAACCCGTTGCCCTCGACCAAGATGTCTCCCGCGGAGGGCTGGACAACCAGGAGAAGGAGGCAGCCAATAGGAGGACGCCTTGAGTCCAGGTGGCAGGAGCGGCGGCCAATCAGCGCGCGGCACCTTGCGGAGGACGCTGAGGCAGCTCTGCCGGGGAGCCAGCGAGCTGCGCGGGGGGGAAGGAAGGCGACATTGTCGCTGAGAGGAGCAGAAATCCTCCGCGTTGTTTTTCAGTGATGTAGAGAAAAAGGAGTTGCTCTTTAGTAAAAACAGGTAAACCGTTTATTCTATTTCTCCAGGGAGCTCGCTGTGTGTGTGTGTGTGTGTGTGTGGGCGCGCGCTGACAGCGTCATGCCGGCAGGATGAAAGGGATTAGGGCACCGTTACTGTGGCAACATTAGATGGAGGGATACACACTCCTCCTCCCGTTTCTTATGACAGCGCGCCTGATGGAATTTTCTTTTTTTTGGGGGGGCAATTACGCAGCCTGATGAACGGGCTTCAGATGTTTCCTCTCGCGCTGTGAAGCCTAAATGTTTGTGTGATGCTCCTGTCGGCGGCGGTTTGTGTGTGAGCTCATTCTGAGGACAATAGAAAGGAGGATGGCCCTTTAAGAAGCACAGCAAAGCACAGCTGGCTGAACAAATTACAACCAAAAAAAACCTGGAAATTTAAAGTGCCAGACAGCTCCAGTTCAGACTAATAAGAAGCCTTCAATGAATAAAAACACATCTGTGTTACCGGTGTGTTGCTGTCACAGCTGGATCATAGGTCACATGGTGAAGCCGTATTTAACGCTTACCTGTCCGGATACAAGCTGATGGACGACAATTTACGGGCAAAAGTACGTGGAAACCCTCATTTATGTGGCAGGTGATTCGCTGATATTTAGAAAGAAATGGCAACACGCTCTTCAAGGTTGCGTCAAAACAGATGCGACGGTTTCAGGAAAAGCCATGGTCTTATTTCAGTTTGTATCTCATTAGTTCCTTGTAATGGCAGATTCCAGTACTGCCTGGAAATAATAATAACAGAGTCCTACAAGTGCTTCCGCATGTGGAACCTTAAAATCGAGGTCCGTCCGAACATGTTTTCCTCTGCGTTAATGTCCCGGTGTGCAAGCATTCATAAGAAACCACAAAATATGTTTGTATACATTTCCTATCGGGACGAAAATCAACGTTTGGTGTTGAAGAGCGTTCGGGGTTCTGTTGTAGCCAGCGGACATGCGGGTCAAGGCTTCCTCTTCTCTGCACCGATCATTGTTTAGAGTCCGATTATCAACTTGAGACGCGAGGATGGAGTTGCGGTTGAGAGACGACGTCTACAACCAGATTCCTTCACAATGTTTTTACACTCAATTTAAAATGTCTTTTTAAAACCAATCGGTAAAGACAACTCGAACTACTAACGGAAACCAGAAAGCTTTCAATATTCACATGCATTTCTGACTGTTTTCAACTGTGAGCCAGATAAACATCAGTGTTGCACCCAGGCGGCAACCTCCGGTTCTGAAAAGTGAAGTCGGTGCTTCATGTCTTAAAGCTGCATTCTCTCTAGTGGCCACCAGGGGGCGACTCCTCTGGTTGTATAGAAGTCTATAGAAAATGACTCTACTTCTCTCTTGATTTATTCCCTCAGTAAACATTGTAAACATGAGTTTATGTCTCAATCTCTAGTTTCAAGTCTTCTTCAATACAGCATGATGTTCATTTAGTACATGATGGTCCATTTAGAGTCACACAGACCATAAAGCAGGGGATGCTTTAGGGCGGGGCTTACTGTGATTGACAGGTCTCTACCAGAGTCGCATACAGCGTCTCTTCGTCACTCCTCAGTCCAAATATGGTAACTTCCGCTTACTGGTTGCAACAATCCAAGATGGCGACGGCCAAAATGCAGAACTCAAGGCTCAATGCAGTCCACGAACCACTGGGTGACGTCCACTCCTCACATGCGGTCTATGGTCGGACCTCAATGGTGCTCCTGTGGCTGAATGGGATCAAATCTCTGCAGCCAGGTTCCAAAGTCATGTGGAAAGCCTGAAAGTGTGTGTGTCACAATAACCCCCGCTGCTGTTGATGGGTCTTTTGTGTTGTCGTGTGTGCCAGCAGGACCCATGACCCTGACACGAGGTTCCTTCAGCTACTCCAACGGCGAGGAGTACCACGGCGAATGGAAAGAAGGCAAGGCCGACCCCTCACCCTCACCCTCACCCTCACCCTCACCCGTCCATAACCGGCCACGTGTGTTGCAACAATGTGATGTTATGAAGTGTGTGTGTATGAGGTTCTCCTCCACAGTCAGTGTTCTACTACAGTAGATGAGTTTATAGAGACAGACAGGAGAACCAGCAGTTAGTTTGTTTGTGTTGTTGTGTGACTTTGGTTAGTTCGGATTCACCAAATTGACACAACAACACAAACAAACGAACCGATTGAGGCAGCAGCAGACCAGCAACTACGCTATGATTGGCCAGAATGCCCTCGAGGGGCGGGACAAAAGCCACGACATGTGCCATCAAAACTAATTGGACGTCCAGATAAAACGTGCGGAATTTTCCCTTAAAGGAAAACCGATCAGGATAAAACGGTGATTAATGTAAATATGATTTATTTTTTTAAACTGTGCTTAAAGAAAGTTAAGGAAAGAAAGGGATCTCACGTCAAGAGTTGTGCGTACCGTCAGTGAGTCACAGCAGCAAAACCAATCAAACCTGAAATCACACAGATTTCATCGAACAAGCAGAGACAGAGAACTGATGAAAGGTGTCGAGCTGAAGTCAGTATAGAGGAACAACGCACACACATGCACACACAGACCATCTGGTGCCAGGATATCACACGACTACCGAAACCAGTATTTGCAGTTTGACAAAAACACAGAGGCAACCTATGGGCAAGGTGAAGCAAAGAACTCAAGCTGGCAGCAAAGCAGGCGCTGGACGTACGGGCTCTGCACGGTCAGCACAAAACTGCTCAACTGGTTTGGCTCGGATGCTCCGGTGAGCTCGGTGTTTAAAAACGCTTCTTTATTCTTCAGCGGACGTTTCTCAGTCACGACTGGAGACACGAGTCCGCTGACAGACTCAGACTGCCAGGGGTTCTTGGCATTGTTTACATTTTTTTGTCCCGTTTATTTATATATTTCAAATAAAGCAAAACCTCTCGTAGATGAATATAGAATATATATTTATATATTGCTCTCCTGGAGCCTTCAGTCGTGATGACGTGATGAACTGGATCCCGTGTCGTGGAGTCCTAAACGCTCCTTTGAAAGTTAAATTGAGACGCTTTAGTTGTTCTGGAGCTTTCGATCAGATCACATGATCTTCGTCTGCCTTTCTGTTTTACGACGACCACGTCTGCATTCCATTATAAACACACTTGTAATGCGATATAATCGCCTTAAAGCGCCGTACACACATCCATAATGCTTTATAACAACAATCACAACATGTTATAACGATGTTATTGATGTGTTATATGTAAAGTATCATAATAGTTCAGCTGGTCACTCACTGACTTTTTGGTTTTTCTTTAAGTAAATAAATAAATTGCTCTTCTTTTTGTTCACTTTAAAGCAAACAATGACCACTAACCTATGATCACATTATAACTGATTACAGTTAATTATGAGAACAATATAATGCATTACAACTATGAGATTTATGATCCACAATGATCCACTCCGAGGAGTGACCAGCAAATACAAAGTATTATAATATGTGACCTTATAAGTCGTCATTATAAAATGCTTTATAATGATGTAAAGCATGAATATGTGCTTACAACTGTAATTATCGTCAGCTTGTGTCGTGAGAAAGATTAGTTGGACGGTATCTATATTACTCCCTTTACACCCATCATTGTGTTTTTGTTAATAACTCTTTAATAACTCTCACCTTGTATAGTTATAAACAGAGATAAACTTCTCCTTTCAATATGTTTTATTGCACTTTTTTTGTGCGTTTCACACTTTCAGCGCTTTTGAGTTAAATGAACACAGCTGACTTTGCTCTGTAACGTGTGTGTGTGTGTGTGTGTGTGTGTGTGTGTGTGTGTGTGTGTGTGTGTGTGTGTGTGTGTTGCGTCCATGCGTGCAGAGAGGAACTGTTTGCACACAAACATGTAGCGGTGCGTCGGCCAGAGGTCTACGGTGTCACATGAATAATTGAGCCGAGCGCCGGTTGAAGACGGGCCCTGCCGGGCTATCAGGTTACAGGAAGCACCGGCCATGTACTACTGTACTGTACCGTACTGTACTGTACCGTACTGTACCGCGCAGTCAGTTAACATCGGTGCATTACCGCTATTGATCGACATAAAAGCCGGACAAATTCAGCTAAAACCGTAATTAGCCAGAGACCCAACACGAGATGGAGGAGAAGCGCAAGAAAGCAGCCGAGTGACAGATTAGAGTCTGGACGGAGCAAATCACACACACACACACACACACACACACACACACACACACACACAC
>CM051693.1:28054518-28103504 GCA_028022725.1 Lycodopsis pacificus
CTAACAGAGCTGACAGAACTAACATCTAACAGAGCAAACAACAGTGCTAACAGAGCTAACAGCTAACAGCGCTAACAGAGCTAACAGCTAACAGAGCTAACAGCTAACAGTGCTAACAGAGCTAACATCTAACAGTGCTAACAGAGCTGACAGAACTAACATCTAACAGAGCAAACAACAGTGCTAACAGAGCTAACAGCTAACAGCGCTAACAGAGCTAACAGCTAACAGAGCTAACAGAGCTAACAGCTAACAGTGCTAACAGAGCTAACATCTAACAGTGCTAACAGAGCTGACAGAACTAACATCTAACAGAGCAAACAACAGTGCTAACAGAGCTAACAGCTAACAGTGCTAACAGAGCTAACAGCTAACAGAGCTAACAGGGCAAACAACAGCAACAGTGCTGACATTGTGACTTCACTCTGCTCAGGTAGACGTTACTTCATATCTGTAGCTAATGGCTGTTTACAGCTTTATTAATCCTCTGAATATTGAATCAAGCACCTTTAATATTACTTTCAGCTGTCAGTCACTGGGGAGACATGTTAACTTTAGGGCTGAAACTCACAAATACTTTCATCCTCAGTTACATTTCTGTTAAATTGATTTATCAATAAAATAGTTATTTTGTCAAAAGGCTCATCACAACGTCTCAGAGCGCAGAGCGATGTCTTAAATGTAAGTGAGTTCACTTCGTGTGTTGGTTTTCCATAAGCATCTCTATCTTCATGCACTATACTGTGAAACCCCTGACCCTGATGCACTGCAGCGCAAACTCAAGATTATTTTAACTATTGATTATTCGGTTGATTGTTTTTATGATCAGTCCATGAATTTGTTCAGTCTTTGTCATCATGTAGATGGTGAATCACAGTGTCCCAAAGCTCCAAATGTTTTATCTCACCAACGGTTCAAAACCAAGAGATTTTATATTTATATTATCACAACAATATAAAACAGCAAAAACAGCAACAATTAGTCTCATTTCAGAAGCTGGAAACAAATAGTATTTGGTGTTTTTGACTGATGAATTATGATTAATTGATTATCAAACATGTTAGAATATTCTTTTACGAAGTTTCATCACTTACTATGTTATGAATGTCCCGAACAGGTTGTTATCATAAAGACATTTACTTTATTAACTTCAGAAAAGTCTTAAGAGACAAACGAGGAAGTAAAGAAAGTCCACCGCATGTACAAATAACTCCTTGCTTTCATCATCATCATCATCATCATCATCATCATCATCATCATCATCATCATCATCTTAATATTTTGAATGTCAGATTGTGTTTGAAGGAGCTCTTTCTTGCATCCGCTACTTTTCTTCCTTTAGTTATCAAATAAAATAAGTTCATTCATGAATTCGGCTGCGGCTCTGTGACCCGGAGGTTTTCCTTCTGTCGCTCAGCGGAGGAGCAGCGCTGAAGTGGAGCCGGCTCAGGGCCTTCTGTTGTCTCGTCACTTGGGAGAATCACGAATTCTTCACGGGCTTTTAAAACACTAAAAACATGTTTTTAAGAAATAAAGTGTCGATTGAAGATCTGTCCTTTGCATGTGGAGATAGTTGCCGTCCTTGGACTTGAAAGGAGGCTGAGAGGAGTGTGTCGCTCCTTCACAGAGAGCAGCAGCTGCAGCGAGCGGCGGGTTGAACGTCTCGTTGACCTGCTGGTCTGAATTAGTTTTAATGAATGAATTATTACTGTTGTTATTATGAAGCAAGACTTCCTGTCGACGTGTTTGAACTCTTCTTCTGCGCTCTGGCAGGTCGGCCTTTTGTCCGTTTGAAGCTGTTTGACATTGAAGTGATGCCGTTTTGTATCCCTGCCGTTTGAGTTTTAAAAAAGGCAGATTTCTCCCGATTTCATCTCTGTGAACGTGTGAACGTGAAAGAATGTAGTCGAAGGCGTTTGGTAAAAACGAATAAAAAGAAGACGCTTCATCGGGGGATTGTCGTCCCGTTTGGATACAAAGATGCACAATGTTGTGATGCGTCACTGTGATGTCATCGCTGTGTTCTATGACGAGTGAAGCTGCTCTGTAAACCTCTCTGCCGCTTCTGTCGACTAGAACTGACCGTGTCTGAGCGAGCAGATCGTGCAGAGAAGTGATGGAAACGCAGCTTTTTGCCACCTTTTAGGTTTGGATTAAAAACAAAATCAATAAGAGTGAAACAACAACAACAAATGCATTTTAGATTTCCCAAAACATACTGAAAAAAGATGTTTAAATGAGGAAAGCTTTTGATAGTTTGCCACTTGCTGACATTCCAGACAGTCTGGGCCCATTGCGCTGGAACCGATGTTGTTATTATTGTTCATATTTGGGGACATTCAGCAGCTGCACTGCAGCGATCGGGCGGTTTTACATCACCGCATCCATCCCTGAGCGGCAGGACGACAAATTCAAACGAACCTGAAATCAAATGCTGAATGACTTCGTAGCGTCTCTCCGCTCTGAGGAGCGACAGAAATAGAGCAACATTTCAGCGCCGCTGCCAGCTGGACTCGGCATTAAAGAGCACACGTGACGGTGTTTTTTAATTACTCGCTCTGACAGGAGGTTACACAAAGGTCTACGTTAAAATAGATCAGTTCATCCGGAGAGCGACTGGAACAAAGCCGTCTGTCAGTGGGAGTAATTACAAAAACACCGTTTTCTTCTTTACGCCGACTCACAGCTCCACAAACAGACATTTCCATAACGCGTTCTGTGGATCACCTGATCACATGTTGGGGAATCTAAGTGATTACTTTCTCTCCTGAAAAAAATATTAATACCAGCTTTTTCTTTTTAAGTTTAAAAGTGTTTTTTTGGTAAAGTATGATAAAGCTGGCAAAGCTACGGGATTAGAACGCGAGGCAACTTGTAAACAGCTTTTTGCTCTTTTATTTTCCAGGTATGAAGGGGAATTTGTTCAGGGCAAATTTCAAGGCGCCGGCGTCTTCACTCGCTTCGACGGGATGAGGTTTGAAGGCGAGTTCAAAAGCGGATGTGTGGACGGCTACGGTAAGACTTCACTGCTTCTTCTCCACCAAATTCTGATGCAAATATTCAACTTTTACGCCACGACAGTTATTTTGTTGCTTTGGATATTCAGATTAACGATCCAAAATGTAACCAACTGATGAATTGTGATATTTATTACAGATTAAGATAAAAATGTATTGATCCTGAGGGACGTTAACAGGCAGCAGCATATAAAGTAAAGTTTCAGCTGCACGGTGGGGCTCATTTTAAATAAAGTACACGAACGCATCAATAATTATAATATATTATTCTGCAGAATGAGTATTTGTGTATATTTTGAAGCTTGTACTTCTGTACGTTTACGTGTAATGCAGATAATCGTAAACGTTTAAAGGCATTGAAGAACATTTCGTGAGGTTTATTTCAGTCTCTCAGCCGGACTTTGAGTTAATTTGCTTCACTTTAATGTTTATTTATTCACGTTTTATGCTTCTTATAACTGAAGTTTGTGTCACTTCTCAGGAATGAAGGGAGTGTTTTGTCTCTAAGTTGTGTTACAGTCCTCTCCTCTCTGATTCTAATCGTTATAAATACTTTTCGGTCATATTAAACGGTGAAACGTGTTAATTGTCTGGACTGCAGCTCACCGTGCGTGCGTCTCGGCTCGTGACTCTCTGAGGGTAATCAACACGTTTCTTATTTGAGGAACCGTGACAACTGGCTCATTTTTGAGCCGGTAAAAATAGAGATGGAACAAAGCGATTCCTGCAGGTTCCTGAGAGCCAGCAACCTGAAGCCAGAGCCGGTTGGAGCGGTGCTTTTTAGAAGGACGGGCCTCGTTCCTAAATGTCTTTTGTGCAGTTTTTCTGTTAAACATTACCCAGAGTTCAGTAACATGCAACACTGGGCCATTATACGAAGGAAGCAAGAAGTCAAACAGAAGATCACGGAGATGAAACACAAAGAGATCCTGAGTTAGAGCAGCTTAGTTATCACCGTATATTTAATAGAGTTCACACAGCCGTGTTTGGGGAACGTTTTCTGTCGTTTTTGGTGAAAACTTAGTTCGACCTAAACAGAGCCTCTGAACTGTGTCGAGGTGTCTCTTCAGAAACAGATTTCTGCCTTTTCTGTGCTTTGCTGAAATACATCACATGAAGTCTTTTTGGTTCAGGAGCGCTGACGTTTTTGGACCGAGGTCCTGGCGGCGCTGGCGGCGGCGCTGGTGGCGGCGGCGCTGGTGGCGGCGGCGGCGGCGCTGGTGGCGGCGGCGGCAACAGCCATGAGGGCCTGTTTGAGACCAACCAGCTGATGAGGCGGGAGAACAACCAGGGAGCCGTGCAGAGAGCGCAGGCAGCAGCCGCCAAGGCCCGAGCTCTGGCCATGTGACGAGGACGGCATCGCCCACAGTGCCCCGCTGTGATCCTGCTCTCGGGTCGAGCAGCCGACTGTTATTTAAGAAGAGATTACTTTCATTCTCGTCCTCAGCTTCCTTCGTATTGTCAGTATACGGTAGGTTACTGCGATCTCTTTTCTTTTCTTTTATTTCTCATTCCTGTAACATTGAGAATCCTCTGGAGTAGAAATCAATCAATCAGCCGCTATGTGTCCACTATAACTCTTAGAAAGCCACTGATTCAGGATCAGCTGAGCCAAACACAGATGAACTGCTCAGTCAGAACCCTGGTGCTAGATCTGCTTCAGGCTCAGCGCACCTGACAAAACACAACTCTGGATTCAAACGTGCATATTGACGTTGTCCAGTAACCATTGATTTGGTAATTATCTCATTTTAAAATCATATTTCAACCATGAAGTGACACGAGAGACATTTTTGCGCCGAAAGTGTTTCAACTTTTCACGAAGTGAAGACACGTGAAAGGCTTTTAGTTCCACAACGAAAACACGGACAACGCCGGGGTAGAGACCTGTCAATCACAGTAAGCCCCGCCCCAAAGCATCCCCTGCTTTATGGTCTGTGTGACTCTAAATGGACCATCATGTACTAAATGAACATCATGCTGTATTGAAGAAGACTTGAAACTAGAGATTGAGACATAAACTCATGTTTACAATGTTTACTGAGGGAATAAATCAAGAGAGAAGTAGAGTCATTTTCTATAGACTTCTATACAACCAGAGGAGTCGCCCCCTGGTGGCCACTAGAGAGAATGCAGCTTTAAGGCACTTTTCAGACACGTAGGTTGCTTCTTGGTTTAATCTAGGCTACATTTAGTTGAAACGTAGGTTTGGGGTTCAATAGCATTTTAGCATTAGCATTAGCCATCTGAACCTCTTTAAACGCAACCTGTTAGTCCCTGATTGACTCCCTCAGGGATTCTGATCAGGTTCAGGTTTAACATGCTGTTGCCTGAGAGGGACGGGCAGGAGGATTAAAGCTTACAACCTGAACATGAGGTGAGCTGTAGGAGACAGGAAGTGTTATTTATAATAGAGACCGAATGTGAAATAACAACACACACTTTATCGTTAACCAGCTACTCACTAGCTGCAACTTGTTGAGGTCATTTAAAAACTAAACTAAAACTGAACTCAGACTTCAAAATATATTTTTAACTCTTCAAGTTGCCAAATCAGTGCTCACTGGGTTTCCTGGCTTCCTGTTCAAAGGCGTATCTGTTCTTATTGGTGCTCCCGTATTTAAATATGAATTCTTTACTGCAAGTCAGCGAAGCATCAGAAGCGCGTCGCTCTTGTGACTGTGAGCAGCATCTTCTGTTGTTTTCTTTCACTCAGTGCCGTTACAGCTGATGTCTGATCGCAGATCAGCGGGAACGTCCCCCTCAGTGCCGAACCACACAGTGCCAACAGGCTGCAGCTGATCCAGAGTCAGTGGCTCACTGACCAAACGCAACACAGTCAAAGACGAGTTGCTTTCCAGCCCCGTAAATCCCTCCCAGTAGCTCTACTGCTCCATTTACCTGACCTTAAGACCGGTGTAGGTCAAATAGTAGGCGGACGGATGCTGAAGCTCCAGGTGGTCCTCGACTAAAGTGATTAACTTCTCCGTATATTTACAGATCTACGTCCGAACGATGGCGGGCACTTTTCATCGGTGCATTGCTTTTGTTCTCGGTTACAGAAACTTTCAGCTTACCGGCTAAACAGAAGCTCATTACCTTCAGTAAAAAACGATGCGAAGAACTTCTTTCCAGAGGAGTTTAATGGCACTTTCGGCTCTTTAAAGTCTTTGGGATTTGACGCCGGCAAAAAAAAAAAAAAACACGCGGCGTTTGAACGGCCCCGTTACGCAACTCGATTGTTCTTTTCTTCTACTTTTCACATCCCCGACTGATGACATCACGTTTTATGTGTGTGTGTGTGTGTGTGTGAACCTAAAACCACCATCTCCACTTTAAGAGGAGGAAAAAAACCGAAAAAAGAGAGCGAGATGCAAGCGAACCAACAAAGCACGAACTAACATGTAATACGTGCGTCGAGCCTGCTGGGGATCAGCGTGTGTGTGTGTAATAAGAGTGTGTGTCGACGTGCCGTGTGTGTGTGTGTGTGTGTGTCGTACTGTGGGTTGGGGGGGGGGGGGGGATGGGGGGGTAAATTGGAAAAGGAGTTAATTGTCGGTTATGTGATTATCTCAGAGTGCAATTAATTTAGGATGTGGTTCGGGGGGGGGGGGGGGGGGGCGTTTTGACAGCGACATGGAAAACGGAACTGATGGAGGCATCTCACACCTTTTAATTGGCTCTGGGATACGAAACAGAGACGATGTAAATGGAGCCGACTGTTGCCTTTAGCTGAGGTGGATTTCAGATGGGGGGGGGGGGGGGGGGGGCGCTGTCAGAGCTGTCGGTCTTGGACACTGTGTCAAAAACCTTGTGACTTTTGTTTCGAGTGTTTTTTTATTTTTTATATTGTTCCTTATGGAACTCAATGTTCCTTCAAACCGATCTCACGAGGTGGAGATCACGAAACCCTTTAAAGCCCACACGTTACCGTCGCAACTTGAAAAGTTGCCGTTTGACATTAACATAATAATAATGGAGTCACGCCGTCTTGATTTCATGTTTCACTGTGATGAGTCTCCAAAACAGAATTCACTGATGTCCTCCCACCTCCGGTCTCAAGAGGGCCGAGAATGTCTCCGTCACTTTGATTTCTCCTCAACATTGAGACACTTTGTCAATCAGCCGGAGACGGAGACGAGCACGAAGACGCCTCAAGTTTATATTCATGACCCAAAGTGTCGTTGGCGCGTCACACGACGGACACCGGGCCGTCTAACTCAGGAGGGAACCGGTACCATCAGATCATTGGAATAACGGATGAAGTGCTGAAATAAGATGTCCAATGTCAGCTTATTAAAGGGACAGTGCCAGAGTTCGGGGGATATGCTTTCTTGGCGGGGTCGTGGTTACACTCGTCTTTACAATGCACTGATGTCATCCGGTCACACCGTTAACCTTCTCAACCCCAAAACCCGCCGGCGGGATGGAAAAGCATGTTTTCTTTAAACAATCGCCAAAACGGTCAGAATCTTCAGGATTTCATCTTTCCAACACTCTGTGAACTCATCATGTGTGACCAACACTTCTGTCAGAAAAAGCAACCGAAACTAGGCTTTCAATTTTGTTATTAAATCAAAAATATTTTAGTTTCGGCTGTGACCAACAGTCGCATGACACAAATTCAGTGAAACATGTAAATAGTGTGTGTGTGTGTGTGTGTGTGTGTGGGGGGGGGGGGGGGGGTTCAGATCTCAGTGAGGTGATGAGCATGTGGACACGATCCGGACAAATTATTTACTCATCTTCCCCTCCCACATGGGAGTTCCTCTCCCACGGAGAGCAAAGGGAAGAGAGGAGGGAATGCGGGTCAGGTGAGACTCATTTCCTGATTTTTCTGCTTCAAAATAAAATCTTTTAGATATGAAGGGGCTTTTATTGTGGATAATTTAAAGCCTGTCTTTTCTTCAATAAAAACAGGTCCACTAATACTGCAAAAAAAAACAATCTGGGACTTTTATTGTAAACGATTAGCAGTCGTTCCTTTGACCTTTGATCAATATCCGGAGAGGAAGTGTCCCGATCCGGTGCATCGGATCACAGACGTCGCATTGAACAGAGTGTGTGACCACGGATTAGACTGTCGATGCCACTCTCAGGTCTGCACATTAAATATGAAGCTACAGCCAGCAGCAAATTAGCTTAGCTTCGCATGAAGAGTGGAAACAGGGAGAAACGGCTGCTTCGTGTCTTTGTGCTAAGCTAAGCTCCTGTGATTGCCTGCGGGCCAGTGTAGCATCGTTCTTTTCCTCTAACTCGCAGAAAGAAAGCAAATAACTGCATTTGCCAAAATGCAGAACTACTCCTTTAAGGGAACTCTTGTTTATCGTGTTGCCCCAACGTCAAAAACAAAAAGACGGATATCAATTTCATGTTGACGGAAAGTTTTTTTTAAACATTAGCCAGAGCTACGCTATGCCAGCAGTTTCCTTCCGTTTCCAGGCTTTGTGCTAAGCTAAGCTAAACACCTCTTGGGCCTATCAAACAGGTATCAATCCTTACGTTTAAACAAAGGGTATACGTTTGTCTCAAATAATATCAATATTTGGAAACAGAAACACTGAAGGATGCCAAACGTCAAGGATTTGAAATTAAACTCTTCTGTGAATCTTCTGTCAGAAGTGAATTCCAACAATCGGAGGCGACTCGATGCCTTTTAAATGGATTATTTTATAGAAAAAACATGTCTTGATTTGTCATTGAGGCTGTTGTTGTTATTGTTGTTTTTCCTCTAACAATCTTAAGTTTCATGTAAAATGATGTAAAGAGAAAATGTTTACGTTGCTTAATCTACTCACATGTGAGGACTGGAGATGGAATCTGTGTCATTATTTCCATTCGTTCCTGCGTGTTCACCTCTTACACTCTTTCTCACACACACACACACACACACACACACACACGTCTCTGTAATTGTTGTTCAACAAGTGAGCGAATCAAGATTGGAATTTCAAAAAGAAAGAAAGAAAAAGACACGGAGGGAGTTCAACAAGTGCCTGAACACAAACCTTCTTCTACTGTGCTTTAAATATTGTGAATACTGCCTGACTGTTTCATTATCTTTTTCTGAAACGCCGCTGTTCTTTCTTTATGAAGGAAAAGAAAGAACAGCGTTGGTGGAAAACATTCACTGCCTTCGTCTGCTTTGGGCTCAGCTTCAGACAGAACGGCTGATTTCAAATATCTGGAAAACAGAAAAGCAACGCACTACGTGTACGTTAAAGCTTTTAAAATGATCAAATTATTCAGGAAATATTTAGATTTTCTAACGGCAGAAGGAGAAGAAATGGAACGGTTCTGGGTCCCACATCATCTAGTTGTCGCAGTTTTATTTTGAAATGGCGCCAAATGACAGAATGAAGAGGAATCTGCGGCTCTGGAGGATGATAAGCCTGATGATGTCATAGTGATGTCATCAGGGTGAGCTCAGTTTAGGCTTCAATAGTTCACATTTTTAACATAAGGCATGTCCTACTTACTGTGAATGGAGAGGGATGGCAGGGATGGTCTAATGAAAGACGCTATTGAGTTGCATTATGGGAATCGTAGGATCCTAGCATGGCGCATAAATTAGCAGCCCGTGGCGGCTTTTTGTAATTCTTTTCAATGAGAGTGAAGCGTTTACTTTTTTTTGCAACCAATGAACAGAAGTTACCATTTTGGAAAATGCGGTGACGTAGAGATGTCGTATACGTCTCTAAGACCTGTCAATCACAGTAAGCCCCGCCCTAAAGCATCCCCTGCTTTATGGTCTGTGTGACTCTAAATGGACCATCATGTACTAAATGAACATCATGCTGTATTGAAGAAGACTTGAAACTAGAGATTGAGACATAAACTCATGTTTACAATGTTTACTGAGGGAATAAATCAAGAGAGAAGTAGAGTCATTTTCTATAGACTTCTATACAACCAGAGGAGTCGCCCCCTGGTGGACACTAGAGAGAATGCAGCTTTAAGACTCTTCCGTATCAGCTTCACTCGGCAGAACCGGAGGTTGCCTCCTGGTCAGGATATGATGACACATTTACAACAAATATAACAAAAAAGTTTCTGAAGAAGATTACCAGCGTAGCTTTAAACTGCTGATGCCAGAACGTGAATCCTCTGAAATCCTCCGGTGAATGAACTAGATCATGTGGGACCCTTTCAGCAAAACCCTCTTGACTTGTATGTTTCACACGGGGGCGTCCGTCCCCGTTTCTGCACCTTTAAGCATCTGAACACTGAAAACCTGGAGGCCTGTTGTCACAAAGCCATAATGTCACTTTTGTTATTTCTGATGATGATGTCACACGCTAAAAAAATGAATAAAGCGGTATTTGGGCTTTTTAAAAGAATCCCCTGAGGAACAATAAAGAAAATGCATGAAATCCAACTGGACTACGAGCTTCTTCTTCTTCTTCGTCTTGTGTGTGTTTAGCGGAGGTGTGAGAGACGTGAAACACTCCAAACGGAGAACAATGAAAGCTGCACAAGTCTGCACACACACACACACACACACACACACACACACACACACACACACACACACACACACACACACACACACACACACACACACACACACACACAGAAGGATTTTGAACTCTGATCACACTTCTCAGCAGGTCTGGTGATTATTTGTGGAGCTCGGCTGTCAGAAACCCCCCTCCTCCTCCTCCTCCTCCTCCTCCTCCTCCCCTCCCCTCCCCCCCCGTCCTCCCCCACCCACTCTCTGCTGTCACTAAAATAGCTTTAAGGTGTGTTTAGGTTGGACTCTAACCCCTTCGCCGATTTCATCTCCTTGGCAACAGTCCAGAGTTCCCTTAATTCGTATCATCTCAATCCCGAGTGCTGCAGCAGTTTTGCCTGTTTGCCCCTAATCATGGAGCCTGTTGCCATGGCAAAGTATTTAAATATGCTCTGCAGATCATCTCCACCTAGCACACACCAGAAGTCTCAGCTCTGTGTTTTCTTTTGTTTCCTTCACTAAAATGACTTCCTCACTCGCCTGTTACCTCGTGGTTCAGATCGGACTCGTTCATTTTTTCCGAGCACGTGATTCGCTCTTCATGCCGTTCTTCCCGTCTAATTCCACGAGGAGAGGACTCCTGTATGTTTTCCTGTTTCACGCGTTGCTCAAAGAGAGAAGGCTTCGTCTGTTATCTCATCAGCGGAGCTTCACGGCTCCCAAAAGCTTTGGCCATGTTTAGAGATGAAGTGCACGCGGCATACTGATAAGGGAGGCCTGGCGCTGCGGGGGAACACACCGTCATCACTGCACACGCAAGAAATAACAACCGGCAGCATCACGAGAAAAAAATATATACATTTATATATTTATATATACACACACCCAACAAAGAGTTTGCCTGCTTTTAATTGCTTTGGCTTCCTGGCGCTCACAACTGCACATTTGGGAGCTTTGTGTGTGTGTGTGTGTGTGTGTGTGTGTGTGTGTGTGTGTGTGAACATGCATGCATGAGTGCGTTGGGGGAGGTTTATAATAGGTATCTACATCCGTTAGATACAAATTTCAGCAGCTTTTACTCTTCTGCTCGGAGCTGCTGCAGCTGCAGGATGAGGCCTCTTCATATTAAATATCGCACATCAGCTGCTTCTGAGAGCTGCTAACCTTGTTTCAGAGGCTCTTTTTATTCTGAGGGGTTTTAAATTGAGGCGTTTGTTTGTTGGCGTTTTGGATTTGTCAGTGGTCGCCAACTATACAACCACACAGGATTTAATGTTCAATATTCCCGGTCTCTCTCCGGGAATATTGAACATTAAATCTCTCACACACACACCTCTGTAATCATCAAATACAGGTAAAATGCCAAGTAAAAATGTGGAATCATGGGATTGGGTTTACTGCGTCTCACTGTGTTTGCCGACAAAACATATTGGAATTATGCGTTTAAACCACGGGATATACTGAATGTCAGCGTTTCTGAACCCAAAATACGTCTCACGTTAGCCTCGTGGCTCGCTTGCGGAAACGCAGAGTGCACGTGGTTGAAGTTATGAAAAGATTTGCGATGTTCAGGCCACAAAACTACTAGTAGGAAAAAAACATGATTATATTGTAATGTAAAAAAAAGCATTAAAAGCGTAACTAAAACACGTAAATAAAAAACTCAACTAAAACACGTAACAAAGAAATGTGACTGAGCAATGTAACGAAACTTAACAATAAAACGTAACAACTTAACATACAACTTAATGTGAACAATGTAACAAAGTAACAAACAACGCACCTAGCAGCTGACTGTCTTACGAAACATTACGTACAAAGCGCTACGTCTACGTTTACTTTTTGGTTTTCACAAGGAAGACGTTCAGGGGTCGCCCGGGTGAAAGTCCTGTTTCTTTGACCCCTTCCACGTCCCGTCAGTGGAGTCTCGTTATTTTACACCCTAACTTTCAGTAACGGTCGCTCAGTAGAAAATGTCACTTGCTCCGACAGAATGCAAAAACGTGGTTTGAAAAACGTATAATGCCGACATTTCTTGCTCCGCAGAAGCAACACAAGCACATCAAAATCAAGCAAGATGCTGTTCTGCAATATGCTACATACACACACACACATATACATGTATATATATATATATATATGTGTGTGTGTGGTGTATGATGCAGTTTCCAGTTCATTTAAATGAAATTAATTAGTCAGGTGATTTAAATAAAATATATCTCCAAGTCAATCAGAATCTGCTTTATAGCCAAGTCTGTGTTAAACATCGTGAACCACTTATCGTTCTCACATAGTGCGCAGTGAAAGAATGGAGAATAACTGCATTCATACGACCGGGAAAATATGATTAAAAATCCTCAAAATCCAGGCGAGCTCTGACCCACTTGCTCATTTTGCTCTCGACATGATCAAGTCAAGCCTTTATTACAGTTCTCCCTCAGGCAAGTCATCAACGCACATCTAGATTTTAAGACCAGGACACGGCCATCTTCACGCTTATATTCTAAATCATTTCAACGTGCCACCGCAGCTGCTTCAGGCACAGACGGGAAAAAGACAGAGTGGCATGCGAGCAGATTGAAGGAGGGCGAGAGGGATGGAGTCGCATGTGTTCATGTTGGAGAGGAGGAATAACACTTGAGCTCAGCTAACAGACCCGAAGGAAGGGGGGGGGGGGGGGGCATCGAGGGACGTGAAGACACAATCTACATATTCAACATTTTGACTCCCAACAAGGAAAAATCCTCTTTGACGCTCAACAGCCATCTCATCCATCTGCTCAGTGGATCCCAGCAGGTTTTTGTGAGATGAGTTTGCTCTTCAGATAAGAGGAACACGTGGAGGGTGTGATGGTGCAGATCTTACGTAGCCACTCAGATCACTGATCTGTTGAGTCCACTGACGTAGAGGAGCATCTCTCTCTGCATCTTCTACGGTGGAAATGTACAAGTTAAAAATATTTAAAAACACGTACGAGGAAAAGTTTGCGGACTTGCCTCATTCGCGTCTTCGCATTGGCTTTGTGTGTAATCACGTTGCGCTGAGAATTGGTCGCGTTTTGGCTCGTACTTGCTGCTAACAGCTAAGAGCTAACGGTAGCTCGCGCTCCTCCTGCCGATTCCAACTTGATTTGTTGATTCCGAGTGTA
Source organism: Lycodopsis pacificus (assembly GCA_028022725.1). Lineage (NCBI taxonomy): Eukaryota > Metazoa > Chordata > Actinopteri > Perciformes > Zoarcidae > Lycodopsis > Lycodopsis pacificus. Next base: position 28,068,137 of record CM051693.1, read on the forward strand.
ACATTATCAACGTGTGTCGCGTAAATGAGCTGATAAACGATATGATAACGTGATATCAGATCCAACATGTTAGTGCAATCGGAGCAACTGAAGTGGTGTAAAGAGTCAGAACATCGACTTCGGGAGGTCGGACCGATGAAACAAACAGGACTTTCACCCAGGAGACCGCAGTGTGTGTCCAGAGTGAAACCAAGTCAACATTGACTTATTTTACCGTAGTTTAGTCACGCCATTTACCGAGCAAACAATTATTACAATCCTTAAATACACTCAGAGCTACTGCAGTGGGACAGGGAGGCTCTGCTGTGGAGAAAAAGAGTGGAACATACCGAACAAATGGATGTTTGATTGCTGGTTTGCTGCAGGTGTGGATTGGGAAGTGGACATTTGTTCTGGACGTCCTCCGTGAGGGGGGAACTCTTGAGTTTTTGCTCTCAACAGATGAGATGACGTGATAAAACAACTCACACCTGTAAACAGGACAGTAAATATTCATTATTGTCGGGTAAACTAAAATATGGGTCGTTTGAACAAACGCTGCCGAGGACATTTTCTCTTTAAGGCTAGAAATAGGACATGCCGCTGCTCAAATGAGACTTCATCTTAGGTCTACAAACGCCCAGTGTAAGTAGCGTTGATCAGGTGCTCCCTGCAGCTCTCTGATTGGACCGGCACCTAGCTGTGAAGCTCCATTCAAGACTCAAGTGTCACTGTGACAACTCAGCCTCTACCTTTCTATAGTTGGCCCGTTAAGTGGCCCAGAAATGCGACATGCATTGTGTTTCTCTTATACCTTTTATCTGCCACGTCCACCATCACTCCTCAATCTAATCCGCCCTCTGCCTTCTCTCGTCTCCCTCGGCTTGACCGTCACTCCGGCCTTAATGCTCGACGTGTTTGCTTCTCCTGACTTCCCTCTGATGTTCCCCGTGTGTCTCGGTGGTGAGCTGGACTGCATGAAGATAAGATCAAGTCCACACTGAGCTCGCTGAATCGAACACCGTTTAACGTGGAGACATTCACGGTGGCGTTTTTAACGGATGTTTTGGATCATTTTGGAAATAATTAGATATCTTCAATCTTCCTCATGGCACAGAGGACGAAGATGTATCCGGCTTTAGATACACACACAGTTGAAAATAAAACTCTTTTCCATCCTTTTGATTGTTGTTGTTGTCAGACATAGTAAATGCCCAAGAACCAGACGAGCAGCTTCTCCTCGACATGTTCAGCCGTCACAAATAGCCGTCGCTTTCATTTCGACTTCACCGACAGAAAGTCTGTCTTCAGAACGTCAGAGGCGGTTCGTCATCGTTTTGCTCACATTAAAGCTCAGAGGCCTTGAGATGTGTGGAAAAAACAACATACATTTATATATTTATCTGGCTTAGTGTGGTCTCTGGAGAGAGAGAGAGAGAGCGAGAGAGAGAGAGAGAGGCAAAAAGGGAGGTTTGTGGGGGAATCTTTAGGCTTGGTTTTAATCTGGGCCACTAGGAGAGAGACAGCGATGGACTGGGTATTACATGCTACACTACACAGAGAGGTCACCACATCGCCTGGAGGACTGGGATGCAGAGAGAGAGAGAGAGAGAGATGAAGAGGAGGTAGAGGAAGCTGTAAGAGAGAGCGTGATGGAGGGAAGAGGGACAAACTGTCAGGTGTGGAGCGATGATTAAGTGCGGAGGAAGGAGGGTGGAGGTTGGACTTGATGTCATCGTCGCCCTCCTCCCCGTGACTCTGCAGCGCTGAGGGCAGCTTCTGCTGACTCGCCACTCGCTCGCCCCCCCCCCCATCGCTGCTGCTGTGTGCCCACCGGGACGTTGGCATCACACGCCCCCCGGTCCGTTGAGATCAAAGGGACTGGCCCTTTGACGCAGAGCAGCACGGTGGAGCGCGGCGCCTCCGTGTGGCGGCCTGAAGACACCGCAGCTCAGACTGAGGTGAAGTCAAAGCACCGTTTTTAAACTTGATTTAAAGAAAAGGTTTCGAAAGATCAGCGGGAACCTGTAAGGCCAACAACTCAGCAGCAGCTGAGATAATACGAGCTGTGAGGAGAGAAAAAAGCCAAATTAAATTAACAGAAGGTCAAAAAATAACTCCTCAAGTGTATTTCTCTTTGGCTGCTGAACTATTTAGGTTCAACCTCTCCATGCTCCTTCCCTTTAGGGTTAGCAGCCATAGAGAAACACAGTTATACAGGTATTCCAAAAAAGAATACAAAGAAATCTTGAAGCAACGCGAGCGCCCTCGGAAAGGAGGCTTTACAAACGAGTGAATGAAGAGAATTCACCTCATTCGGATCAGAAATCCTTGGAGAGGCCTCATCACTGTCAAAGCCTTGCGTATCGCAGCGATGCTCCCAAACACATGAATTCAGATCAACTCGTGAGAGGAATGTCTTTCAAACGGAAACGTTCAAAGCTATTTAAAAAAAAGAAGGAAGTTCATGACCAATGTCTTGAATACATTCTTTCATCCTCTAAATGAACTCAAAGCACCACTGCACAGTGTGTTACATGTACATTTCATTGTATTTGATGATAATGGTTCTACAGACAAACAGAATCAGACTCTTTTGCTCTGCTTTGATTCATAGTTTGGAGTTTTTACAGAACATTCAAATACTTTTGTTACCAAAAGTATTTGGTTGTGAATTAATTTACAAATCCCTCGTTCGTCGTCCTCCTCTGGTCTCATCGGTGGGTGAGGAAGGTGGAGGCGTCTACTTTTCACACAATCGAAACAAATCCCTAAACGATTTGATGAAAGAAAGAAAAGCGCCTCAACAGGAAGTCTCGCGCTGATATTATTCGATCATTTCTTTAAAAGTTGACAAAATAATGGAATGTTTTAATGCAGATTTTACCCAAAATGTATCCATGGACTCAAAGAAGGGAAGCCACTGTAAATATTGCAATCTATGACACACAATTAATCGTATCTTATTAACCGAATATGGCACCTGAAGTTATTATCTTTAAGCTGCACCCAACAGATAAATACATGGTCAAAAGGCATTGTGCACCACAGCGAATGACCTGCAGCCAAGGCCGATGTTCCTGAATAAGGCTGATGCAGCTACTGAAAATTATTCCACATATTTCCACAAAAATTGAAACTTAGACATATACCAAGTTGCAAAAACCTCCACATCCCCCAAAAAGCAGACGCAACTGTCGGGTCCTCAACGGCAGCTGCAGTCGACGTTTAGAACATTTCACAAATCAAAGCGTCCGCAGTCAGAAAGGTCTGCAGCCTGTATTCAAACACGGATTTCTAAATATATTTAATCACGGAACATTCCACACTAAAGGCTGTAATTGTCCCTTGAGAGAAAACGGAACTGTAATCTGTGATGAACAGAAAACTGTGCGGCGGTCAATCTCACACTGACTGTAATGAGGGCTTTCCCTCCTGCACTCACCATGCTGCCTTTCTTTAGGGTCCAGGAAGTGGTTTTTTCGCCAAAAGAAAAAGGTGCTAATTGGAGTCACAGTTTTAGATAAAAGCAAAGAAGCTGCTCTGTAAAAGAAAAAGAAGCCGAAGGCTCTCATTGCCATGGCTACACTCGGAGTTAATTACCGCCGTAATTGCGGCTTTTAACTTTTCCCACATCCGAGAGTGCTCCGACAGTTTATTCTGGCACAAAATGTGTTGGCGACCTTCAGTCATGCCTCCTACTGAACTCCGGCTGATCTGAGATCTTTGAATCAGTGGAAACATTCAAATAAACCTGTAAATAAACAAGACAATTAGAGATAAATGAATCCGTGGAGCCAACCGTCTTTATGGGAAAACACTCAAAGAGGTGCTTTCAGCTCCTCTGACTCAAGTGTTAGCTCCTCATCTGTTACTAAGTGTGTTTTATACTTTCTGCCTTTATTTGGGGTGAAGAGACGTAAGATGAATGCACTACACACACACCTTTCACTGCACTGTGTGAGCAAATCACAACAGTACACCTGTCACACTGTATGTTAAGATAAATCATTCAGTGTGATATACCGACGTCTCTGGTAGCGGCAGCGACCTGTCAATCACGGTAGGCCCGCCCCTAAAGCATCCCCTGCTTTATGGTCTGTGTGACTCTAAATGGACCATCATGTACTAAATGAACATCATGCTGTATTGAAGAAGACTTGAAACTAGAGATTGAGACATAAACTCATGTTTACCGCCAACCGTCCCCCAGGTTACAGCTCTGTTACCTCCGTTAGCTGCTAGCCGCCGTTAGCGAGCAGTAACGTTAGCTTTTTACTTCTGCCGATTGTATTTACACTTCAAAAAGCATTGTAAACTTTTTGCAAGGCACAAAACTGCACATCAAAAACGTCCATTGAACTAAAACACCAATCTGTCTGCATAAAGAAGAACCATTTGGAAACAAACGTTAAAATGAAATGAAAACAGTTAATATTGAAGTGAAATGCAATTTTATTGTTAAAGCAAGTGCATGGACACAAAATGCTCAGAATTTCCAAGACTAAAATTGTACCAAAAAAAAATCATAAATTTGTGAGAAAAACACTTCTGAGATTAAAGGAGACATATCATGCTCATATGCAGGTTCATGCTTGAATTTTGAGTTTCTACTTCAACATGTTTACGTGCTTCAATAATCAACAAACACTTTATTTTTCTCATACTGTCTGAATGTGCCTGTCTCTTTAAGAGCCCCCTCCTGAAAAAGCCTAGTCCGCTCTGATTGGCTTGTGAGCAAAATATGGTCACGTGACATAGGAAGGGACGCCGCATCTGATTGGCTTTGTTGAATCACATGTTCTCTGATCTCCGTTTTTTTTCATGTCCTTTTAAAGTCACACTTTTACGAGAAAGATAACCAACTCTAAAACGATGGCATCAATGACTTCATGCCATCGTTGCGTGCCGTGTATTATGTCTGCAGTGGACGACCTATTCAAATTACACTTTCTGTATCAATTAGGAAATACTTGTGATTTCAGCCCAGAATCTCCATTTTATCATAAGCATCTGGAGATTGTTGTGAATTGAACAGAAGAAAATTTGTTTGTTTTTTAAATTTGTACATTTACGACTTAAATGTTGGACTTTTTTTTCACTACGGAATTATTTTTTTTGTGAAACAAAACAATCAACATAAATGATTTAGGAACAAACCTATAACAACTATATATATACTGTATATATTTGAACCTATCTGATTAGATTTGAGTCAACAACACATGTATTTCTTGCCGTGTTCCCCCAACGTGTCATTTCACACCGTCTATGGACTGAACAGCTTAAGTGTTTCCAGGTAAAGTGAAAACACACACACACACACACACACACACACACACACACACACACACACACACACACACACACACACACACACACACACACACACACACACACACACACACACACACACACACACACACACACTGCCCGTGTCACCTCACAGCCAGCCGTTGGAGGAAAAGTCCCGCCTCAGCTGCTGAGTCTCGGCCTCCGTGAGCGGCTGAAGAGGCGATCGACAGGCGCCGCCGTGGAAACCGAACCACTCCATCGCCTGCTTGAGGGCGGGAACTCCCAACTTCCTGGTCACCTAGCAACACAGAGCTCCAATCAGTCTCCCTGTACTACAACAACCCCCCCCATCTGCCGTGTGGGTTCAAAGCTTAATCAATACTGACACTTTAAAAGCACGTTTCCTGTATTTGTGATCGATATTTGGCTGCGGAGCTGCATCCGGATCACGTGTCACTTCCTACGAGAGCGAAGCTGGATTTTCACGATACGATGAGCTTGAGCGGTGGACTGATGCCGTTAGAGCGGCAACATTTAAACATTAACAGACACATCTGTAGCCTGAAGCATATCATTCAGTGTCGTTTTCTCAACATCTCACCCTGAGAACACACAACTCTCTCTTTGTTAAGTGACGTTAACTCAACACATCTTCATCTTGAAACAAACGTTTACCTGCTTGTAAGAATTACAAGATCTTGTTAAGTTTGTTATAAAAAACAATTCAGCTACAGTACTCATGAACATTTTGTGCTATCCATCATATTTCCACAGCAGATACTAGAGCAGATATTTCATTTTGACTTTAAAGAGTAACTAAATCCCCAAACCACTTTTTTCCAGCTGAAACCCAACGTGTGGGTATTTAGTAGTGTTGTTGATGGATTCAGGGCGTAATCTTGAAATTGTTGCGCAAAGCATTTGAATACTGTGTTTTAAATATACAGGGTGACTGCCCTCTACTGGTTAAAACTACTAATATTGCAATTTAGCGATTAGCTGATCTGGAGCCAGCGCCCTCCTTCCCCGTCCCTTTCCTATAAAACAACCTCTCCCGACTCCGTAGACTGTGGCGAGAGGAGGATTAGCGAAGAGTGGCCGCTACTCATTCAATTAGCTTGTGATCGGCTTATGCTAATCGCGAGCGTACACAAGTTCACAAATGTTTATAAGAGTTTATACTTTATGTTGTCACAATAACAGACCCTTTACAACACTCCACCCTAACCATAATCATACAAATGGTCAGCGTGCTAGCTATTAGCATTAGCGGTAGAGATTAGCATAGGCTAATTGGAAGGGTAATGAACGGTAATTTAAAAACTGTAAAGTCTGGCTGCACTTTAAAGTAATGTAGACCGAGCCCAGCAGTTTTTCAAATGTTTCGTATATGTAAAATAAAGACGAGATGGAATTGGCAAGCTAACTAGCTAACCAGCAAGACACGAAATGAGTAAAATGAATGCTTCATCTACGCACTCTTGTCACAGCGTAGTAAAGCACATTGCTAGCGTCAGATAATCAGTCATTAATGTTGATTCTACATTTTGTGGTTATTGAAAATGTTGCGTCTTACCCGCCCTTCCCAGTCCTGCACATGTTGATTCTTCTTGAAACATTTTATTTATTATTATTTCAAGCATAGAGGCACTTAAGCCAAAGTTACTCTTTAATGCTGTCATTTTGTTTGTAGTTTTAATTCGATTTACTCGGTTACTTTCTATGTAAACAGGGCATATGCATGCAAGAGGGAAGCTGCCTTGTTGCTGGGCAGACTGGACTTTATATTATGCACAACTTAAACGTCATAAAAGCAGCCAATAAACTCCAGATCAGCTCTGAGAGATGTGACTAAACCTCCAGTCTGTCATTACTTGTGAGAGTTTGTTCTTGTGTGTGTGTGTGTGTGTGTGTGTGTGTGTGTGTGTGTGTGTGTGTGTGTGTGTGTGGCGGATAAAAGCGTCCACCGCGCAGCAGATGGTACTCACGGCGGCGTTGGGCTCGATCAGGCGCTGCTGCAGGCCTCTGGCTTCCTCCCAGCGACCGGACACACACAGGCTCTCCAACTCACACAGCTCCCGGCCCAGCACGTTGGCCAGCGCACACACTCCGCCAACCGCACCTACACACCCGGATCACAATCGAGAGCTGACCGATTCATAATATAGAGCTGTTCTTCTTTTTCATACGACGATATGCTGTGAACCAATGAGAAACGTTCTTGACCTTTGGAGCCACCACATCCTCTCCTTCTAATAGAACGTGTCTCAACAAAAGAAGGAACAAAAGAAAGAACCAAACTATGTCTCAACAGCCATTCTAGCGCCTCCATCAGGCTGTTTGTGGAAGGCCGCTTAGAAGCCTCGATTTCGGTGATTTCGCCGTGGCCATCTTGGATTATGGCCGTCGTCATGTCGGTTTTTTTTTGCTTCCAATGAACAGAAGTTACAATATTTGGAATGCGGAGGAGAGACGTAGAGACGCCGTCTATTAGAGACCTGTCAATCAGCGTGTAGCCCCGCCCTAAAGCATCCCCTGCTTTATGGTCTGTGTGACTCTAAATGGACCATCATGTACTAAATGAACATCATGCTGTATTGAAGAAGACTTGAAACTAGAGATTGAGACATAAACTCATGTTTACAATGTTTACTGAGGGAATAAATCAAGAGAGAAGTAGAGTCATTTTCTATAGACTTCTATACAACCAGAGGAGTCGCCCCCTGGTGGACACTAGAGAGAATGCAGCTTTAAGACACTTCAGCGTCGGCTTCACTCGGCAGAACCGGAGGTTACCGCCTGGTCAGGATGTAATGGTACATTTAAAAAAATACAACAAAAAGGGTTTTGAAGAAGATTACCGTAGCTTTAAACTGTTGATGCCAGAACGTATCCTCCGAAACATTCCGGTAAATAAAATCCACATAATGTGAGACCTTTTGTGTTGCTGGCTTTCATAGAAAAACGCACGAAAAAAATGTAACTTTTAGGAGGATATCATTCGGATATACGTTGACTAAAGGGATCCCACAGGATTTTTGGTTAGCAATTCCACATTTCCGCAAAAAAAAAACCCCAAAAAAACCTGCTCCAGCTTTTAAGGGTTGTACTTACAACCAGCTGTTCCAATCTGGTTTCATACCCACGTTAAGTTGAAGGAAGGTGGCCGGATTAATCACGTTTGATCAGCTCACTGTGAGCAATCACTCAACTCGGCGCTTATATGTTTAGAATATTAAAAAGCTCCTTCCACCACTGACGCACAGTGTGTTGAAGCATTAGCATGCATCACGGCAAAGCACAAGAAGCACTTGAGCTGCCCGAGAAGTCGAACGTGTGGACAGAATTCAGTGTTCAAACAGCCGAAGATAAAACCGAGCAGAAAGCGTTTTTATTTTTCCTGCCTGAACATATTTCCCTCTCAAATGCAGCCATCCATCACTCTCCTGGTTGCACCGCTGTGTTGTCAACACACAGACATCAATGATTCACGAGCAACGTTTTTTGCGGTAGAAAGCCAGCCTTCTATCTTTTTCTCTCCTGACAGATCGGCACGCCGTTCATTCAGCATGATGTCTTTTTTTATTTTTTGACACACAGCTAGATACACACATCATCCAAGGCCGCTCGATCGGACGGCCTTCCAGCGTGACATCTCATTGCCTGCGTCTGGTGGAGGAGGGAAGCAGAGAGCTGGCTCCGTGCGCGGCCTTGAAGTTGTTGTTGTTGTTGTTGTTGTTGTGGATAGACGAGCCGGCGGCTGCTGATGGGCGGATTTTCTGTCTGAAAATGATGTTTGTGTTGGCTCGCCGCCGCTCGCATCGCACCGCTGACAGCAGCGTACTAAACGCTGCTGACTGACGGGCGAAGCTGCACCGCGAGTGACGGCTCGTGAGGAAAAAGACACCAAAGGCCGGCGAAAGAGGCAGAACCAGATTCAGAATGTCCAGGATCGTGGAGATGCGTGTGGCAGAACGGACTGAAACAGATCTCTGCCCGACAACACTTTCATCCTCACGATATAATTGTCATCAATTAACACTTTCCTCCACTGAAAGAAAAAGATATTGCCTATTTGTCTTTGTTCGATCTTTGAGTTGAGAGACGCAATAAATATTTACATTTCAACATGATTGGAGATGTGAAAATCTAAACCAGTCTCATGTCATGTATGTCATGCTGTAAGGCCATTAGCTTAGCTTAGCATGAAGACGAGAGGCAGGGGGAAACGGCTAGTCTACCAAAACTTCACTCGTTAAAAGGAGCAACATACGCTATTCAGAGCATTCATTCAGCAGCAAACAGCTATTCTTTTTAAAGATCTGAACAGATCCACCCCCCTCTGTGCGTTTCCAGAGATGCTCCTCGCTTTGTTGACTTAACTCAACGTTAGCCGTGTTTACGTCAATTGCGAGGCGAATTTTAAGTGAATTTTTTTAATGTAGCAAAACAGAAACGCGAATTAGTTCCATCATCTGGTTTGGAGAGAATAAACTCTGCTGCAGCGTAGTCCGGTCAGAAGTTGGCGCTGTCTGCTACGTTTGGCTGGAAGAAGAAGAAGAAGAAGAAGAAGAAGAAGAAGAAGAAGAAGAAGAAGAAGAAGAAGAAGAAGAAGAAGAAGAAGAAGAAGAAGAAGAAGAAGAAGAAGAAGAAGAAGAAGAAGAAGAAGAAGAAGAAGAAGAAGAAGAAGAAGAAGAAGGCTTATGCAAAGATATGCACAACCGCTACACAAAGCACAATTTCATTAAAGATAAAAACACCTTCTTGCACGATGACGACACCAATGGACACATTTCTGTCGGAGAAACGGGAACATCGTGAGACTTTGGCTCAATTCTGAGACTTTCTCTTCGACAACCTGCAAAACACGAGCGAAGCCGGCGCGAGTGTTGCGCTCTTTGTTGCGATGCTCTACGAGCGTTTGACTGACAGGGCTTCAGCTTTACTGTTGAGGGTGTTGAGAGGAATGAATTCAGATATCAAGACTTTAAACACACGCTCACCGTGGACACATTATCATATCCATCACTCAGCGCTACCTGTGTCCATCACACACACACACACACACACACAGCCAATTACTCCCATATTTCAGTTATGGAGATGAGAACACGTTCGGGAGCAAAGATCAGAGAAGTGTGAAAGTGTGTGTGTGTGTGTGTGTGGGGTGCAGGGCTGGCAGTGGGAGAACATGACTCATTAGGTTCCTGAGCATCATGCTGATGCCTATCCCCCAACGTGTTACCTAATCCAGGCTTATAGTACACGGTACGTGGCGGACATTCATATGAAGGCAGCTGCTGCCAAAAGGATGCTGATGAATCTTTGATTTGCTGCAACTTTAAATGAAAGATTGCACGCTTCCTCGCAGGATGAGAAAAAAAAACACTCAACAGTCCTTCATGTCTGAAAGGAAGAGAGGTTGCTGGTGAGATTGCTGAAGGTATGCGTGTCTCCGGTGCTTCCAGCCTGTGATGATGTTACGGTTGGGACATTCAGACACTCGAGTTCTGAGAAATAGAAAAATATCAGACTATGTTTTCATTGGTTCACAATGAAGTCAATGCTTCGTGTCTTAAACCTGCATTCTCTCTAGTGTCCACCAGGGGTGGTACAAAACTCCTCTGGTTGTATAGAAGTCTATAGAAAATGACTCTCCTTCTCTCTTGATTTATTCCCTCAGTAAACATTGTAAACATGAGTTTATGTCTCAATCTCTAGTTTCAAGTCTTGTTATTTTGGTCGGCAAAAGAAATCTCTTATCCAGCGTTCCATTTGACACAGCTCCACCCTCTCGTGTCACCTCCGGTTACAGAAAACAAGACGGCAACAGACGAAAACCAAGATGGCGACGGTACAAAACCAAGATGGCGACGGGCAAAAAAACAAGATGGTGACGGTACAAAACCAAGATGGCGACGGGCAAAAAACAAGATGGTGATGGTACAAAACCAAGATGGCGACGGGCAAAAAACAAGATGGCGACGGGCAAAAAACAAGATGGTGACGGTACAAAACCAAGATGGCGACGGGCAAAAAACAAGATGGCGACGGTACAAAACCAAGATGGTGACGGCACAAAACCAAGATGGCGACGAGCAAAAACCAAGATGGCGACGGTACAAAACCAAGATGGCGACGGGCAAAATGCCGAACTCGAGTTTCCAAAAGGCAGACCACAGACGAATACAGGAAATCAAGGTAACCAAGTCCACGAGGGGCAGAAGAGTGAAGCTATCTGCCACTGAGCTGGGCTCGTGTTGAAGTGTTTTCTCTTGTGGTAATACAATGTTTTGAAACCTCTTCATTGATGGTGCATTGACTAATGTGTAGAACTCTAAAACATGCCCAAATTCACAACGCTCTTTGTTTCAATAATTGCTCATTTTCCAGCCCCACAGCTCATGTAGTTTCATTATCATTCATCGTTCATTAAGTCCGTTTCTTACAACAGTTCCTACTCCCATCACGGACGCAACGATGATGTGACTTTAGCAAATGAATCAGAGTTGACTTAATGTACTTGGTGATGGATTAATTCTTGCAAGTCATTTCCACGCCTTCGCTAATTGATTTTTACAGTAAAATGAAATGAAACCATAACAGCTGCCAACAGCAGGTACAGTAGGAAATCAATCAAACGAGGACATGAAATCCTGTGCAACTTAATATCGGGAGTGTGAGTGAAATCAACAAGAAGAAGTGACAGCAGAATGCAAGGGATTATGGGTAGAAAGGACAGATGTTGACATCCGACAGCCAGCGGTTAAAGAAAATGAGAGATTTGTGAATTATGTGGACGATTTCTTTGCACCTTTAATTGAGGATTTGATATGAAAGACATACAAGACAAAGTCCCTGTGAGGAACAACAGCACCGTTAGTGGTCTCAGGGCTTCTTACCAACGCTATAGGCGGCCATGAGGAAGCCCGCTGAGCCCGCCAACACCTGGAAATCCTGCGTTTTGGTTCTGTGAACGATCAGGCCGATCCGTGAGATCTGAGGAGAGAGTAAGACACGCAGAGGGAGAGAAGAAGGTAAAACATCAGGACCGGTTCATTGTCATCACTCCTCCCTGCTGTCAGGACTAATATCTGGTGGGTTTTTAAATCGCTGGAGATGCTGTCACAAGAGACGCCGACAAATCAAACATCTCACAAGGAACACAAATCGCTCAAATTGAGACGAGCGTCGACTCTTAACATGGGGGAGGTTTTGGGAGGAGGGGGATCGTTCAAAATCTTAAACAGGAGAAGAAGAAGAGAAAGAAAAACCCAGAGACAAGTCCCAAGTGAGAAGAAAAAGGAATCATCTTCAGAAGAGGAGGAGGGGGAAGACTCATGAATAATTGATAAGCTTCCTATTTTGTTTTGCCTCTTCTGATTCTCCTTTGTCAATCCAGATGTGAAGAATCCAAATAAAGCTGAACAGTTCAAAAGGAGCGCGAGACATGAAGCCGAAGGCTCCGCGGGGAGAAACCTGCAGCCTCCACTTTAAAGCTATTCTTAACCGCCGAGGTGTCAATCAGTTTCCCCATATCAGTCATGTCAAACACGCAGGGCTGTAATTGATCAGTCAGTCAGTCGGGTTCCCGGAGCTCCCGCTGCGCTCCTGAAAAGCATCGAGCACTTTATTTCGACGCAGCTCCGCAGTGGGAGAAGACAACATGGCGCGGAGAGCAGAGTCTACTCATTGGCTTCTACTTTTCTTAAGTCTCGTTATTGTCATTAGCCTGCAGTGTGTCGACTCGAGAGCAAAGAGGAACTTAACCCTCTGAAGAGTCTTCACTCGTGATAATACATCACAACATGCTCCCAGAGGTCATTTATTTCAATGAGTCTTTTTGTTGTGGAATAAAAAACAAAACAAAAAATAAAATCTGATTTCAGTCGAACAAATGTAAAGTGAGTGAGACATGAATGTTTGTTATGAACTGTCTTCTTAATCAGCGTTATCTTGACGTTATATTTAGTCATAACTCTGTTTCAGGTGTGAGCTCGTTAGAGACGGGCTGTAATTGCTCACGGCTCTCTTGCAGGGACAAACAAAGTCGCTTTGATTATTTCAACCGAGGAGACGATGATTGGTTGATGTCGGTTGGTGTGCAAAAAAGCGATGACGCCTCGCAACAACGCCCTCGTAGGTTCACGCGTCTGGCACGTGCGGGACGTGCACGGGCTCAAAGCCAAAAACACAAGATGTGCAACAGCGTGGGAAGAAGGAATCAGATCTCAGGAGATGAGGTGAAACGTCCGATGCTTTCTGAGGGCAGAACTGTTAATAAATATCTTAGCATCATGACGGGAACATTGAAAGCTGCAGAGACGAGCCTGATCCAATTGGCGGATGACGAACGTCTCGAGCGGGATTCAAACCTGCGACACGTCTACACCTGCCAGCTGACAAACCTCATTTTCACCCTCAGTGCGTCTCAGTCATTCATTCACGGATGACCGATCAGTCAGACGCGACTGCCGCCTCTCGATCGGCGGTCAACGTCAAAAACATCTTGTCGATGAACGGAGACGATAAAAACACACAAACTGCCGCTTAGTCTCGTGTGCCCGGAATAGAAACGCACGCTTTTAAAAGGAACCTCCCACTGAAGACTCAAACCTCACCACCATCAACTATACTTAAAAGCTCCTTTATACGACATTAACATAGCAGCAAACAACTACCGCCCCTCTTCTCTCCCCGTTAATGCACATTACTGACTCTTCTTCTTGTGTTTTCTCTCCCCGCAGGTTATATCTGGACCCTGGTCTTGAATCCTGCCGTGGCCCTGCTGACACCCACTGCTACTATCTTTATTATTAGTAGTCGCATTACTATTACTGACACCATTAATGCTTTTATTATCATTCTACTATATAGTAGTCGTAAATGTTCCATCGTTATTCTGCTTACTACTCTCATTATGTGAATAATTCCTGTCATATGCATTTAATGTGCTGTAACTCTGTACACATGGAATCTATTCATGTCTGGGAGAGGGATCCCTGCTCCGTTGCTCTCCCTCAGGTTTCTCCCTTTCCTGCTCTGATGTGAGGGTCCTGGGACGGAGGATGTCGTATGTGTACAGATTGTAAAGCCCTCTGAGGAGAGTCTGTGATTGGAGGCTATAGAACATGAAATGAATAGAATATTGTCTGTGGAAAGATATATTGGAGTAATGTCTACCTGAGCAGAGAATAAAGTCCATAGAAATAAGACAGGAGTAGAACAGACATCGTTCTGGTGTCAGACATCAGTGGGGTGGTCAATTGTTGTCGTAGCTCCGGACACGAAACCATTTGAGGACGTCATCTTTGGACTTTTGGAAATACAGATTTTATAAACCAAACGACTAATCGAGAATATAAAATCGACAGATGGACTACATGTGCATGGACTACATGTGCATGGACTACAACATATGCATGGGCTACAACATATGCATGGACTACATGTGCATGGACTACATGTGCATGCACTACATGTGCATGGACTACATGTGCATGGACTACATGTGCATGGACTAAAACATGTGCATGGACTAAAACATGTGCATGGACTAAAACATGTGCATGGACTAAAACATGTGCATGGACTACATGTTCATGGACTACATGTTCATGGACTACATGTTCATGGACTACATGTTCATGGACTACATGTTCATGGACTACATGTGCATGGACTACAACATGTGCATGGACTACAACATGTGCATGGACTACAACATGTGCATGGACTACAACATGTGTATGGACTACATGTGCATGGACTACAACATATGCATGGACTACAACATATGCATGGATTACAACATGTGTATGACTACATGTGCATGACTACATGTGCATGGACTACATGTGCATGGACTACATGTGCATGGACTACATGTGCATGGACTACAACATGTGCATGGACTACAACATGGACTACAACATGTGCTACAACATGTGCATGGACTACAACATGTGCATGGACTACATGTGCATGGACTACAACATGTGCATGGACTAAAACATGTGCATGTACTACATGTACTACATGTGCATGTACTACATGTGCATGTACTACAACATGTGCATGTACTACATGTGCATGGACTACAACATGTGCATGCACTACAACATGTGCATGCACTACATGTGCATGCACTACAACATGTGCATGCACTACAACATGTGCATGCACTACAACATGTGCATGCACTACATGTGCATGCACTACATGTGCATGCACTACATGTGCATGCACTACATGTGCATGCGCTACATGTGCATGCGCTACATGTGCATGCGCTACATGTGCATGCGCTACATGTGCATGCGCTACATGTGCATGCGCTACATGTGCATGCGCTACATGTGCATGCGCTACATGTGCATGCGCTACATGTGCATGCGCTACATGTGCATGGGCTACATGTGCATGGGCTACATGTGCATGGGCTACATGTGCATGGGCTACATGTGCATGGGCCACATGTGCATGGGCCACATGTGCATGGGCCACATGTGCATGGGCCACATGTGCATGGGCCACATGTGCATGGGCCACATGTGCATGGGCCACATGTGCATGGGCTACATGTGCATGCACTACATGTGCATGCACTACATGTGCATGCACTACATGTGCATGGACTACATGTGCATGGACTACATGTGCATGGACTACATGTGCATGCACTACATGTGCATGCACTACATGTGCATGGACTACATTATTTTCAGAAAACATGTCCTCAAATGTACTTTGGGCCAAAATATAACAAGATTCAAGTCCAGCGGAGACATTTTTTGATCACGTAATCTGCCAAATAGCAGGAGCTGGCTGATGTGGGGAAATCTGTTCGCCACTCATGTTCTGAATAATCTTTCTGCAACTTCGTCTGCCTTCCTCAGATTGACCCTTCACCCCTTGTTTTCTGCGTCCGTCCTCTTCCCGCCCACCATTGAGCAGGGCCGCTGTGTGCTTGAACTACGCCCACGCTCCCGTCTCCCAGCAAGTGGACAAACTGCTATTTCCCAAATCACAAATCCATTCGTGCAACTTCTTGCAGACACTTCCCACACAGACGAAAGAGGTATTAAGGGCTCGACAAGAGCAAACTGCTCTCTTTTTTTTTGCCTCCCAACAAGTAACCCTGCAACCAACCCAGCAGGATAAAAGCACACACACACACACACACACACACACACACACACACACACACACACACACACACACACACACACACTTAAGTTTTAGGTTCTTCAACAGCCATAACTCTCTTCTCCACAGCAGCTAGTTTGCTGAACACACACAGTGCTGCTTCTACTGATTGTGCAGCATCAGAGTGAGCCAACACTGCTGCCGAATCAGCATTGATTTAGCAACAACATTTGAAAATGTCAGCGTTCATCTTTTCACTCTGTCAAAGCCGGACACATTACGTGGACACCTGCAGCTCGGTCAGTTCGAAGAAGCGTCGGTGCGGCTGCTCAACGTATCCTCCTGGAATTTGCAACGCGTATGCAGTCTTTTCAAAATAAACTCCCGTCTCCACAGGAAACTATTTAGTTAAGTTTACGACTGCTGTATGTGAACAGCCTGAGCTGCTCGACAGTCACACAGATCATGTGTCTGTGACACCGACAGCTGCATGTGAAAATAATAAAGCCGATGCGCTGCTTACGTCTCCTCCGCTGTCTTTAAGGCCCAGGATGTTGGGGTGCTGAGAAAGCTGCACCACAGCGTCCAGCGGCAGCTCCAGCCCCGTGTTGGCCGGCACGCTGTACAGAACCACCGGCACCGGGCTGCTGTCCGCCACCTGCAGGGGAGACGCAGAGAGATGAGCGCCATGTCTGAACTCTCCCCTCTCTTTGTTTCCCAGTCAATCAAAGCACTGCACTTTTTAAAGCTTTTCTGATTTAACACCACCCTGAGCCTCCCACGCAGCACTTACTGTGTTCCTATTAGCTTGTTTCTGTACTGTTGCTCTGGTTTATGCTCTGAGATGCTTGTTTAGAAAAGGAGATGCACTTATGACTTCTGGTGACTGTAGTTCTCCTCAAAACAACCAAACTATCCTTTAACATGTGAGAACATGCTGACCGGCCCTCGTTCCTTCAAATGGCTGTTCAGACTTGGTTCTAGGGTTACGGTTAGAATCCAGTGTAAGTTAAGGTTAGTGTCAGGATTAGGTTATGCATCATGTTAACTCGGGTTCCTCGTGAGTATGCGAGTGTGCTCGACAGCCAGCGGACCTTTGTGAAGTGCTGGATCAGAGCGCGGCCGTCCATCTTGCCCTTGTAGAAGCAGGGCGTCACCACGAGGACGACGTCGGCTCCGGCCGCCGCCATCTTCTCGGTGAGCTGCACTGTGGCTCTCGTGGCTGATGAGACGAGAGAGTCGAAACACAACTTCACAACTTCACAACCTGCACGACACGGCCGTCAACAACCTGAAAGGACTGGAGGCGGAATCACGGCTGCAGGAGGGTTCATATTGTACTTGTTGTTCATTCTGTATTTATTTACTGTAATTTAATTTTAATATTGATTGAGTTTTTGAGACCCAAATTATTAACATTAACTTATGACAAATGATAAAAATGAAACACCAATAAACTAAACAAACAATTAGTTACAAGTAGTAACTTAGTAGTAGTAGTTACAAGTTTCCATGATCAAAGATGGAAGTATACAAATCCAATATTTTGTAAATGCATGTGCATGAATGCATCATAAATCATCCGTTTATTACGTTTACGAATAAAAAAACAGAGAAGTGAAGAGAAGAGAAGTAAAGTAAAGTAAAGTAAAGTAAAGTGAAGAGAAGAGAAGAGAAGAGAAGAGAAGAGAAGTGAAGAGAAGAGAAGTGAAGAGAAGTGAAGAGAAGTGAAGAGAAGAGAAGTGAAGAGAAGTGAAGAGAAGAGAAGTGAAGAGAAGTGAAGAGAAGAGAAGTGAAGAGAAGAGAAGTGAAGAGAAGTGAAGAGAAGAGAAGTGAAGAGAAGTGAAGAGAAGAGAAGTGAAGAGAAGAGAAGTGAAGTGAAGTGAAGCGGCTGTAAAGCTGACGTCAGAATGGTGGAAGGGCCGGGCAGAACCGTACGTAAGGAATCTGTCCCTGGACTGTTGACTGAATGAACACAGAGATCTGGAGGTTCCTATACCGTCAGTGAATGTGAGTTAAAGCTCATCTCTCTCTCTCTCATCTATGAATGTTCATTATAGAACTCAACAGGAAATCAAACTGTTCCAGACTTCATTTGACTTCATTTCACGCCTCTAAAGATCCACGTTCAGTGTGAATAAACTGACTCACGACCTCTTTGCCTTCACTGAAGGCCGCTGAAGGGTTAACAGTCTTGTGATCCACTTGAAGAACTTTGCTCACAACACGAGTGAACTTTTGAGAGTTGAACCGCGTTTTCTTTTTTATTCCATAATGAGTTTTTATTTCAGCGTATAGCTGATTGTTTTGACCGCGTGTCACTTTAAAAAAAATGAAAATGTCACATTAACATGACGGCTGGCTTGAAGCCAACGAATGGTTGTCATATTTTGTTTTAATTACATTTATCACAGAACCTTGAATGTATTAAAAAAAAGCAGCTTTTCATCGTCGTGGTTGACATCTTCAGTGGTACAAACATGACATCCAGAACCGTACAGTCCATGTTTATCCTTCAGCGTTCATCTCTTTGTATTCGGCTTCTTTTCAACGTGACTTCTGTATGGGCATTTTCTTTATCTTATTGTGTGTATATATATATATATACATATAATATGTATATTGTGTGTGCAACGTACTTGGCCAATAAAAGGTGACTCTGACTCGAGTTAACACTGTGCATGAGATGGGCTGAGAGCACACACACACACACACACACACACACACACACACACACACCTACATTCACAGCCTGATCCGGCCATCAGCAGTTTGTCCGTGGGCAGCGATCGTCTGACCGTCTTCACCACCTCCACCCGCTCCTCCTCCGTCAGGTACGGGTACTCCCCGTTGGAGCCCTGAACCACCAGACCTGCAACACAGAACACCTCATTATGTTCATGCAACAGCTGTGATGGCAGCTGCATGAAACGCTGCAAAAGTCGTAATGATAGCAGCAACACGAGAGACAACAGAGAAACCCTCATCACACGGGACAGAAACAGGACAGAAACATACTAAATGATGAAAAAGACGAGTAGTTATAGTAGATGAGAACTAATGGTAGTATAGCAGCAACAGACAGAGTTTAGTGCCATGACAGCAGCAGATATACACAGTAGTCTCAGTAGAGGTGTTAACATGCTTTGATGTGTTGGTGCATGACATACATTTAAGAAATTTTAATTTAAAATCAAGTATTGCAAAAAAAAGCATGAATGAAAAGGAAAAATACAGAAAAATGTGGGTAGAAAATGTGTAAATATATTAAATTAAAATGTGACAGTAGCAGGAATGTTCTAATAATTGTTATTTTTTCTTGAACTCGTAGGCTATTGTAAATATTTATATATTGTAGTAGTAATAGCAAGCCACCAGAGGGCGACAGACACCTCCAGGCCTCCAGGTGATTTTGCGTTTTTCCCTCCATGCTGAACTTTGTCCTCTCTCTCAGGTCCCTAAACAAACCGATGAACCTCTCCGCGGGTTTCTGCCAAAGAGCAACAAGTTCACGTGTCCGTGACGTCATCCCAACTATCTTAAAGTTGAACCAAAGACGTCTGCAGACTGGTTTCCCTGAAGGATCTCCTCACATGCACCCGCTTCCATGAACCGTCAGTGTGAAGCACATCCTGTGTGACAGACAGACGCGTTCTGTTCTTACTGAGGACCATCTGGGTCCGTCTCACCGAGCCCTGTAACCGGTCTAGACTCTCCTGGACTTCCATAAACAGCTGTGTGTCCTGACCTTTGAACGGTATCTTGGCGTACTTCTGCAGGTTTCCCTCCAGTTTCTGGTAGTCCACGTCCTCCTCGGGGGTGAACGGGGTGGCAATGGGCGGGTACATCCCGCGGAGGTCCAGCCTGGAAGCTGCCGTGCGGCTCTGGGTCCGCTTCCATGCGGACAGGTGACCTCTGCACAGGGGGCTCAGACCTCTCCAGACCCGGACGCGCAGCATTGTGAAGCGGACTGAGTGACCGTCCGAGCTGCCCGCTGCTCTGTGTGTGTGTGTGTGCGCGTGTGCGTGTGTGTGACTATAAGCAGCTGCAGCAGACGAGGACAGTTAATCACTAATCCGCTTTTGTAAATATTGACTTGAATTTGGGATTTCAGCGCAACTCTGAAACTGTCTCGACTCTCCGCTTCACTCGGTCACGTGCCGCAGCGCGGCGCGTTTCTGTAAAAAGAAAAGAAAAGCGCGCGTGTTTGTTTCTGTCGCCTTCACGCGCCACCTCCTGCAGGTCAGCTGGCACCTGTTTTGGGACGATTGTCGAAACGTTTTCCCTCAACGCAAAGTTAGCAACGTGTGCTGCAGCAGATCAGAAGCTCCGCCCCGGAGCAGTAAGGGCTCATCAACCAAGCACGGCCCAGCACTGAGGGGGGGAGGGGATTACTCCATTACCTGAGCACAAGGGTCAGGTGTCCAAAGTGTCAGGGGCCTCCGTGTACCAACGAGGAAGAGACTCAGATGACCACACATAAACATACAACTACAAAGACACGCAAAATGACACAAAGCAATCTAACACGAGTCTCCATTTGACCACAAAGAGCCACGAAACAGCCACAAAGAGCCACGAAACAGCCACAAAGAAACTCAAAAAGTCTGAAAAGAGACAGAAAACAAATACAAAAAGAGGCAAAACAACCACAGACATAAATAACTACAAAAACACTTCAACAATTAACCAAGAGACACAAAACAACTGCAAAGAGACACAAACAATTACACAAAGAGACTCACATTTTTGGGAATTGAAAACAAAGTTAGTGTTGAGAAATGGCTGAAAAACGAATTATTGCTTGAGCTTCATACAAAGATGAGCACCACGTGTTGCATTTGTCATTGAGTTTGTATTGTGGGCGTCAGCGGTCACATCAAATAAGAATTAACAGGAAAACGTATCAAGAGGAACACAAACAGAAAATAAGAAAAGACTAAAAGGACTGATCACAAAGTCTCCAACAGAACAACACGAGGCAGTTACTCTCATATTACAGCATATGAATCATAATTAATAAATGCGCCACAGCCTCTGATGGACGTCACTCTACTGCCCCCGTGTGGAGAAGCGTTGAGCTGCATCGACATTAAACCAATCACTGATAAAGTCTCAGCGTTCTGCAGTTTGATCGATAGATGTAATTAATAGAAAGCAGCCGATCAGAAGGTACGAAGCATCCTGTCTGACAGCATCAGAGCCAGAGCTCACCAAGACGGGCTGAGACTCTGTTGCCTCCTTTTTATTAAAACAACAAGTATATGTGGACACTCCTGCACATGCTTTAGTGTTTGTTGATCTGAAGCTGTTTCTTTACAGTGGTTTAAAGTGGTTTGGAAGAACTTGACCTCAACCATCTCACGCCGTTGTGATGAACTAGAGAGCAGACTGAGAGGAAAGGTTTATCTTCCAACATCAGTGTTTGACCTCGCTCATACTCCCGTGTCTTACTGTAATGGAAGCAAAGTCTTGCAGACATGTGATGAGATGAGATGAGATGAGATGAGATACAATGAGATGAGATGAGATGAGATGAGATACAATGAGATGAGATGAGATGAGATGAGATACAATGAGATGAGATGAGATGAGATGAGATGAGATGAGATACAATGAGATGAGATGAGATGAGATACAATGAGATGAGATGAGATGAGATGAGATGAGATGAGATACAATGAGATGAGATGAGATGAGATGAGATACAATGAGATGAGATGAGATGAGATGAGATACAATGAGATGAGATGAGATGAGATCAGGTATCTTTCACTATATTATATTATCTATTTTATGTTCCTGCTTGATTTATGTTGCTGCCTTTATGTTTGCTTGTTTGTCTACTTGTGTTGATGATATGAGTTTTATATTTGCTTATAGTTCATTCATTGAGACGAGATTCGTCCTATAAGCCCCACGTGTTTGTTTTTTAATGCACAACTTGCTTCTTTTCTTTTTGGTGTTGTGTTTCTGTCTCTTTGTTTTTATTGTACAAATCTCAAAATGAGACGAGACAAGATAAAATAAAACTATTTATTTCGGGGGAATTGTTGTTCAACAGCTGCAAAGTGGGAAAGAGTGCAAATAAAACAAAATATGATCAAATAAAAAGTATCAGTAAGGTGCACAAACCAAATGTAGACAATAGCAGAGATGTAAAGATGTTTGAGAGAACACACATATAACTGGTTTACAAAAATGTGCAAAACATAAAGAAGTAGACGGTAAACGGTGAGGACCATGAAGTGGTTGATGGCTCCGTCTCATGATGAGTTGCTGTTTGATGAGGGAGGGAGAGGATTGATGTGTTTGTGTGGATCACGTCTTGTATCCAGTAATAACAATAGCTGATTCCTGAGAGACCGATGTAAACAGAGAGGAAGAATCAATCCGAACACTTCTTCCTTCTTTGTTTTACTCTCGGGTTTAAAGGAGAGGAGAACGATCTGTATTCCTCCTCCCGTCTGTTTAGACAGTAAGTTGCTGTAATCAGAGGGTTTAGCCACAAAAACACCTCCAGACTGAGACTCCAGTAACAGTAAATGTATTCATGTTGCTCACCGCAGTGAAGATCTTTTAAAACAAAACACTGGCTCCAAACAAAAGCAGAAAAACCAAAAATAGAAAAAACGTAAAGAAAGAATACAAAGAAAGGGACACAAAGGCACAAATTCTGATTTAGTAATTAAATGAATAAATATATATGTAAATGCAGGACATTACTGTTTTATGGCCTTTCTGTTGATACAGCATTTGATAGGTTCTATATGCAGGAAGTAGCGTGTTCAAACTGAATACATACTGCATGCACCAGTAAGTACTTTGTGAGGGAAGCTGCAGCGTGTACGAAAAGAAAATCTATGAATTTTAACTCTGTTTCAATTTGAGATTTTGTTATTTTAGGCTGCCTTGAAACATCTGGCCGGGGACAGCAGATGGAAATTAGCCTCTCTGGCTAACTTACAGTGTAACTGTTAATTAGTGTGCATTGTCCCTGAAAAATAAATAAATAAATAAAAAGAAAAAAGAAAAAGTATCGTGGTGGAAAATGTCTAGGTTAATCGGGAGGAGAGAGTTTGTGTTCTCAAATGAATAATGAAGTCAATCAGAAGATTCAAAGTTGTCTCTTTCCGTTTATTCTCTTGCAAGAGGGAAGAAAGCACAGAAACCACGTATTCAGTAGACTGCGTGAAACCTTCTTCGACGAAATGCAATATTGAACATCATGCATGCAAAGGTTCACGCCTTTACAACTTCAGATAATGCGTCACAAAGGAAGTCAAAGTATTTCAGACAAAGGACGTCTGTGAGTCAAGGCCTCTCTGTGTCTCCGTCTCACCAAGAAAGAAACAGTGTACAAGATAACAGATAACAAGACACCTGGAGACAAAACTAATTAAAATCTACTGTTTGGTGTTTGCACTTTTACATTCTTTAAAACTTCACATGACACTATATTTTCCCATTACAGTATGCAGCCTGGAACGCAGCTGGAGATTCTACAAAAATAACGTGAAGAAGATCTGAAGTTATGACTGAGCGGCGAGGTGCTGTTGCTCCCCGGACCTCGTCGCTTCCCCGAATTCAACTGCCATTCTCGGTTCCTGGTTAGCCATCTTAAAATACAGTCGTCGCCATGTTGTTTTTTTGGCTGTATTGAAGAAGACTTGAAACTAGAGATTGAGACATAAACTCATGTTTACAATGTTTACTGAGGTAATAAATCAAGAGAGAAGTAGAGTCATTTTCTATAGACTTCTATACAACCAGAGGAGTCGCCCCCTGGTGGTCATTAGAGAGAATGCAGCTTTAACTCATGAAGCTTTGACTTCACTCGGCAGAACCGGAGGTTGCCGCCTGGTCCAGCCTCGAACAGGCCTTTTGTAAAAGTGGCTATACTTTAAAAATGCAGATCTGTCAGCTCAACATTCATTCTGTGAACTTAGTTCAACAAAAACAGGTTTCAAGATTAGAAATGCTGTTTTACGCCATCCTATACGTCCTATTTTGTATCTATTGTTCTCTGACGTTTTTCATCATTCTGACACCACAACGCAACAAATGTTGAGGATGAATAATTTCACTACTGCCCCCTGAAAAGAAAAATAAGTTACATAACATACACTTTATTTCTTTCCTTGGCAAATATCATGTTTTTTTCCCAAATGATGAACAACTTTAGTCATTCTATATCAAATAGCTTGAGAGATGTGCATAGCTGCCATAAAGGATGCTTCTGGACACCTGTATAGTTTATAGTAGAGTGTTTACAACGTCTGGCTACAAGCCAATAATAACAATAATAATAAAAACTTTTGGGTTGCCGAGCCTGGAAAAGTGAAATTTAGCTCCTGTGAATGTTTTTCTGTGTGGCAGAATCGCAGATAACCCATACACACTCATAGATATCAATGTTAAAACACACCACCAGTTATACAGATTAGTACGACTCTAGATCATTAAAAATGTATTTTTTACAATAGTCTACAAAGTCAGCAGTTTGTAAATGTGATTTACAAACTGCTTTTGGTCTAAATTCACTTTTCCAGGAGTTTTAAGGTCAAAGGTTATTGAATGGTTCTTAAAGTCACAGCTGGAGGATAAACAGCCTCTGACTGATCTATAAAGCATCATTAAGTTATTATCTGTTGATGTGATGATACCTCATCAACAGCGAACTTTAACAACATAGATGGAAATCTCAATTTAAATGAGATTTATTTTTGGTAACGATCAGCTTAACGCACTCCAGTGGAAGAAGAATAACCCTAAAACACAAGAAATGCACTACAAATCAGTGACTGAGCTCAATTAACATAATGTGAAGTCGTTTTTTCACGGTGAGCTCGAGGCTATTATTGGAAAGTTACGTCACGGCGCAGTGGAGCGCGCGCCTCTCTCTCTCTCTCTCTCTCTCTCTCTCTCTCGGTACAGCAGAACATCGGATAGGTAGCAGAGAGCTGCTGGTCCCTCCCTCTCCCCCACATGGACCGAAACCACGCAGCGCCACGTGACCCCGCAGCTCGGGACTGAACGAGCCCCCTCACACCGCATCATGGTTGCGGAGGATGCGGCCGCGCGGTCGCGAACCGGAGCCCCGCTCTCCCCCGGAGCTCCGCTCTCTCCCTGCCGCCTGCTGCTGCTCTCCCTGTCCGTCTGCTCGCTGCTCCCCGCCCCGGCGCTCGGCTTGCTCGGCTTTCGGCCGGAGGAGACCGGAGCGGAGCTGTCCGTGGCGGACGGGGTGCTGAAAGCCACGGAGGGGACCCGCTTCATGCTGCGGGTTTATTACTCCACCTCCCCGCAGAGGCTCAACCGCACCGCGGCGACTCGCGCCAACAACGCCGCGCCCTGGATCGCCTTCATCGAGGAGCCGACCCCCGGGCGAGAGGGACAAGTTCACCCGAAGAGGAACATGTGCATGGACAAGAACGCCAGGACGTCCGACATCGAGGTTTTGGGTTCTTTCAAGTCTGCGTCCAGTCAGAACTCGGTGCTGGTGGAGCTGCTTGCCAAGGACCTGCGCAGGGGGGAGAAGATCAAATACTACTCCATGTGCGCTTTTGACGGATCCAAATGGGAACACTACCGGACGAGGGACTTCTGGGTGGCCGTGGCGGAGCGCTCGCCCCCCCCGGAGCTCTGGCGGCAGGTGCTGGTCTCCGTCCTGCTGCTCGGGCTGTCCGCGCTCTTCAGCGGGCTGAACCTGAGCCTGCTGGCGCTGGACCCGGTGGAGCTGCAGGTCCTCCAGAACAGCGGCACCGACAAGGAGCAGAACTACGCGCGGAAAATCGAGTCGGTGCGTCGGCACGGCAACTACGTCCTGTGCACTCTGCTGCTGGGGACCGCGATCATCAACGCCTCGCTCGCCGTGTGGATGTGCCAGATCCTGGGCATGACCTGGCTCTCCACGGTCATCTGCGCCTTCGGCATCTTCTTCATCGGGGAGATCCTCCCGCACTCGGTGGCGTCGCGTCACGGCCTGGCCATCGCCTCCAAAACCATCTGGGTGACGCGGCTGCTGATGGTGCTCTCCTTCCCCATCTCCTACCCCATCAGCAAGCTGCTGGACCTCATCCTCAACCAGGAGATCTCAAACTTCTACACCAGGGAGAAACTCCTGGAGATGCTGCGCGTCTCCGACCCGTACCACGACCTGGTCAAAGAGGAGCTCAACATCATCCAGGGGGCGCTGGAGCTGCGCAGCAAGACCGTGGAGGACGTGCTGACGCCGCTGACCGACTGCTTCATGCTGGCCTCGGACGTCGTCCTGGACTTCAACACCATGTCGGACATGATGCAGAGCGGCTACACGAGGATACCGGTGTTTGAGAACGAGCGGTCCAACATCGTGGACATCCTGTTCGTCAAGGACCTCGCGTTCGTGGACCCGGACGACTGCACCCCGCTGAAGACCATCACCCAGTTCTACAAACACCCGCTGCACTGCGTCTTCAACGACACCAAGCTGGACGCCATGCTGGAGGAGTTCAAGAAAGGTGAGGGGGGGGGGGGGAGTGTGTGTACGTGTGTGTGTGTGTGTGTGTGTGTGTGTGTGTGTGTGTGTGTGTGTGTGTGCGTGTGTGTGTGTGTGTGTGTGTGTGTTTGGCATCACTGAGGTCAAATGAAGTGCAGTCACAGAAGTTCATACAGAACTATAAATGAAATACATTTGATCGGACAAACTAATACAGTTAATAGAATATGATTATTCAGATATGACATGAATGACATAGTTATGATAATAATCTTTATTTGTAGCACCTTTCATAATATAAAATGCAGCTCAAAGTGCTTCACAAGAGAAACAAATCACAGCAAAACCAATAAAATAATAAATCCTGAAGAGACGCGTAATGACAATACTTGTAGTAAAACAAGTTTGGTGAAAAACATGTATGAATATAAAATGAAAACAAAAAACAACAATGCAGTTGGGGGCGGGGGGGGGGGGGGGGGGGGTATGGGGGTGCTGACTCGGGCGTTCGTCCCTTTGGTGCCTGTTCTTCACCTGGTGCTCAGCAGTCTGTGATTCATGCGTCATCGCTGTCATGTGACAGCTTCTCACCTCCATCATCCGTCTGATTGATTGATTGATTTTCACATCAAGTGAAGGATTAGGTTCGAGTACACAGTGAGCGGTCCTACAGGTTCACTGCAGATGAAATAACTGGAGTTTACTGATTCTACGTTTCTCTCAGGCTGCACAGCTGACATCACGGTCAGGATGGAGAAACTTCTGTAGGCAACTTTATTGACTCGAGCTAAAATGACCCCGCTCAATCTTTATGACCCACTGGATGTTTGTTGTGTCGGTATCTGCCGCCCGGCCTGGATCTTCTTCTGTCGCTGTGCTCTCCGACTTTTACTGTTTGCAAAACTCGCTCCCAAACGAGAGCGAATCCAAAGAGTTGACTTTCAGCAGCTGGCGAGTCGGAGACGAGGGCCCAACTTTAAATATCGTGTTTACGAAAGCGATGCAGTGATCCTGAAATCAGGCCGATCTATTCAATTCAATTCTATGTTTGTCTCACAGTCAAACCTCGTACTAAACCTGAAATACTTTAAGTTCTCCATGATTTCATGAAATACAATTAGGGGGGAAAACATGTTTTTGTAGCCTGTTTGCATTATAGCAGACGGCTTAAATCACAGGAGGAGGAGACCTAAAGGTTGCTGGTTTTGAACCTCTGTCTGCTCCTTTAAGGCGGCTCAGTGCGTAACAGTGACGCATTGTGAATGTGTTTCTGTAAATAAGAGTTTGCAGTTTGCGTTGCTCCTCCCCTGCATACAAACACAACAAACAACAGAGAGCACGAGCCCAGTTTGCTGCAGCAGAGCGCCGTTTCTCCTGCCCGGGTTCAGCTGCATCGCTGCTTATTGAGGAGCGTTAAATGGGTGGGGTGCTCACCGGCCAATCAGGGGCCTCGCTGCCTGTCACTGCCTTGTGCACAGTCAGCTTTTCTGTTTTTTTTTGTTTTTTTCCCTGCTGGGTTTGTGGTGAGGACAGGAAGAGACGGGAGGTAAACGGAGAGAGGACACCTTGACCGAGTGTGTTGACAGGAGACAAGAGACGGAGACGTTTACGCGTTTACTGTGAAGTCAAACATCTGGTGTTCATATCCTACAGAACAAATTCAAATGTCTCTGAAAAGGTTTTTACAGAAGCGAAGATGCAATTCTAGAAATTTGAGCTGCGGATCTTCTGACTTTCATGTTGTTTTCTACACAAACATCCGTGTGTCACTGCTCCACAGAGGACAGATAGTCCACAGACGTCTTTCCTTCTGTCTCTCTCTCTCTTTCTGCAACATCACTTTCAGGCACTGCGGCAGAAACAAAACGTTCCCTCATTCATTTCAATGGGACTCCTGCAGAGCAGTGGATGCTGCAATGGTGGGGGTGGGGGGACACACACCGCTGCATAGCGTTGCAGCGTTTAGTTAAATTAAACTGCAAGTGTTTCTTCATCTTCCTGTTCCCCGTAGCAACACACCCACAATCACACAGCTCCTTCTGTTGTTGTGTATCTCATCACACTCTTCTTCTCTGATCTGTAGCTCGTCACACTCTTCTTCTCTGATCTGTATCTCGTCACACTCTTCTTCTCTGATCTGTAGCTCGTCACACTCTTCTTCTCTGATCTGTATCTCGTCACACTCTTCTTCTCTGATCTCTTTTCGGATCTGATTTACACATTTATATCGTTCGTCAGCTGGTTAGCTGTTCCTTTTTTAAACACATTTGATTTATCTACTTTAAAAAGGGTGACGGCGTTGTTGTTGTTGTTGTTGTTGTTTTTTGGCTACGTTCACACTCAGCGTTTCCTCAACGGTTTCGTATGGAATCCTCAGAAAGGTTTCGGTGGAGATCCACCAAACAACAAACGGAACGATGGGACGGAACCCCAAACGGTCCGGCAGGTGGACGAGGCTTCCTATTGGCTCAACTATTTTCAACATGGCGGCCGGGTCACAAACGTTCTCGTTTTACAGCGGAACGGTTCATTTAAAATGTTGTTTCACGGAAGTGCCGTTAATGAAGCACGCAAGTTACGTGACAAATGAATCAACATCGACTTCTCGTTTCACACGAGGAACAAACTGCGGATCTCACGGCCGAAAGATCGCTCTGTGTTGACTCATCCACCTCCACTCCACAAAAATAAAGTTTTTTATTGATTCATCTGCATGAATGTTGTGATTCAGGTCTCGACTCGTAGAAACCGAGCTGGTTACCGTATGTAACAGAGATACCAGCGCTTGCAGGAAGAGCTCATCGGCTGCAGAAGAAGACAGAAGAGTTGGATGTGAGTAATGAACCGGATCTCCTCCTGCCGAGAGTAAAACGCTGATTTCTCCACATTGAAAAGAGACTGAAGAGGTGCAGCGGCGTCTGTGTCAGTGGTGAGACCTTGTTTGGCCTGAGTGCAAAGCAGAATGTCTGGCACAAAAGAAATACCCCCCCCCCCCCTGTGAACAACAACAACAACGGCGTGTCGGTACGGAGAGCCTCACCGGTGCCAGAGGAAGCGCTGTTGGACAGAAGGGAAGCTGAACGGTGGACGAGAGTCTGCATCCGTCTGCCAGAGAGTCTGTTTTCCAACAATCAGCCCCAAAAAAACAGAACTAGGACAAAAGCGCCGGCGTCACAATGAAGATCAAAAAAGTGTCAGTTTGGCAAATTGAAATCTTGAACCTGCGGTGAGACTTCAAACTTTCTGTCCGACCAAGAAAGTTTCCAAAAGAGTCCGAACTTAACTGAGCGTTAGTCGGTACGTTTAGAGAACAGAAGAGAAATACCTGCTATGTGTTTGTTTGCGTAGAATAACTTATTACCTTTGATGCATTTGGGAGCTGTTGAAAGGAAGCCGGGGCTTCATTGAAGCAGCTCACTTGGACCTGGACCATCATTAAGGCTATTTATTAATTAGGGCTTTTCCTGCTACGAAGAGTCAAAATGTCTGCGATCGACTCTCTAACGATGCTTTCGTCTGCTATGAAGCGTTATGTGAGATTATATTCAAAACTCTTTACGCTTTATTTCATTTGATCCATGCATCTAACTTTTCCCCGTTTATACCCAGGAATATACAAAGGTTTCTCTCTCTCTATGGCTCGTTTTAAGGGGAAATCAACGTGTGAGGAAGACGCTGATGGAGAAACAAAAAAACGAAGAGATGTGATTCCTAAATCTAGAGGACACACAGAGGAAGAACATATAGCACATCAGCTCTCTGCCTCTCAGACCAGTGTGTATGTACGGCTGACCTATTTAGCTGAATGCAGCTCTGCCAGAAGTGTGTGTGTGTGTGTGTGTGTGTGTGTGTGTGTGTGTGTGTGTGTGTGTGTGTGTGTGTGTGTGTGTGTGTGTGTGTGTGTGTGTGTGTGTGAGGTAGTATTTGGCAGGCGGAGAGAGAAGCAGAGAGAGAATCTCAGTGAGGCAGTTGATTTGGAGCCAGAGTGTTGAGGAGGAGCTCCAAAACAAGGATTCGCTCTGTGTTCTGGATGTGTGTGTGTGTGTGTGTGTGTGTGTGTACGGTGTGCACGTGTATTCCTGTATATTTGTCCACGTGTCTGCCTGTGTTTTCACCCAGCAGTAGACGGATTATGAATCATCCTGGAGGTGAAGCCAGCGCCGGCTCTGCAGCCCCGTGGGGTGAATTCATGTGCTGGACCGTGTTCGTGCACGCAGTGAACTGTGTGTGCGTTTTAGCTCTTACACCCATTCAGCTCCGCCCACTGAGCATCAGTCTGCAGAGCGCCCACTCGCTGTGAGTCACACGCATGTGAGCAGAGACAGCGCTACTCAAATCTAATCACACAATCTGAAGAAATGTTATTTGACAATATGCTGCTTCTTGTACGGGCCTTCTGCATCGTCACTGGTTCTTTGGGAGTGGGCCTGACCCTGTCTGAGCGGCGTTATTTAGGCTGCGAGGATTAATCTAATCTAAGATTAGGAATCAGAGTCAAAACAAAAACGAGGTTTAAAACGAGCAAATCCAGATTCAAAAATAAACAGAGCTCTGTTGGACAATTGAGGAACGGATCTGTTGAGGAAAGCCATTTGTTAACCAAAGTGTAATGTTTAATCAGAGTTTTATCAATATGCCGCTTGCCTACTCATTTGCATTTTTCTTTGTCCACGTGTTGTAAACACTGTAAAGTATGAATTCCGGGTTGAAAGTGATACTGAATCAAGGTTTTCTTCAAGGGAAGTCCCACCTCGCCATCGTGCAGCGGGTGAACAACGAGGGCGAGGGCGACCCGTTCTACGAGGTGATGGGCATCGTCACCCTGGAGGACGTCATCGAGGAAATCATCAAGTCGGAGATCCTCGACGAGACCGACCTCTACAGTACGTATGCGGGTTGGGCTTCGACGGTGGGACCGCGTGGGAGTTCAGCGTTCCCTCATTCTGCGTGTGCTTCTGTTCCGTCAGCGGATAATCGTACGAAGCGTCGCGTTTCTCACCACGAGAGGAAGCAGCAGGACTTCTCCATCTTCAAACTGTCAGAGGACGAGATGAAAGTGAACATCTCTCCTCAGCTTCTCTTGGCGACGCACCGCTTCCTGTCCACAGGTAACGAGTCAGCTGTTCTTAGAACAAAACATCCTCACAGGGAAGGAGAGGGAGGTCCTCCGAACTCAGGATGTTGTCTTCCGTTCTTTAAGGGAAATCAAATGTTGGGTTACCTGGAATTCTTGTCATGCCTCCACGGCAAGACGAAGAATTAAAAATGGAAAATCAAAAAATGGAGAAGTCTTGGTGAATTTAAGTGAATTGGTTTTGCTTTTAACAACAGAAAAATATGAGAACATCCATCAACGAACTCTCACACAACTCATGTATCAAAGTCTCATTAATCCAGTCGTATGCTAGCTACTGTCCACGGTCCTGCAGATTGGGTCAAGAGAACCTTTTGTCTCCTTCTCCCCCCTCCGTCAGAGGTGGAGCCCTTCAAACCAGCTCACATCTCAGAGAAGATCTTGCTGAGGCTGATCAAACACCCCAGCGTGGTTCAGGAGCTCAAGTTTGATGAGAAGAACAAGCGAGCGCCGCAGCACTTCCTGTTCCAGCGCAACAAACCGGTGGACTACTTTATCCTGGTCCTGCAGGTACCTGCTTTTCATACTGCAATAAATACTGCAACAAAAAAACATGTTCCTGGCACGGACAAGCTCACCTGGTGTTTCTGTTTCTTCAGGGTCGAGTTGAGGTGGAGTTTGGTAAAGAGGCGCTGAAGTTTGAGAACGGAGCTTTTTCTTATTTCGGGGTTCCGTCCATCATGCCAGCAGGTACAAATACACACACACTGTTTTTATTCTTGTCATCAAACTTTCTCTCCACTACATGTCTCCCTACACATAACATTTAACCTGAATGCAGTACAGTAAACTATTACCCATGTTAATGTTCACCCTAAGCTGAAAATGAGTCCCTAAAGTGACCGAATGTCCCAGAAATGTCCTTGTTTTGTTAACAGAAAAACACTGGATTTGTTTACCAATGAAGTCAAAGTTGTACAGTTGCAATAAATACAATTTAAAACAATCTTAAAAACGAAGCTGAAAGAAGCTTAAACCTGTTTGCGTTTTGTAAAATCCTGATCGCCAGCACTGAAACACTCCAGAGACGTCGTTTAAATCGCTTTGCACAGCTTGAAATGTGTGAACGCTTCCAAGTGATTCAACAGCCGGGAAAATAATCGCCAGCATTCATCGAGTGAAGTGACTCAAATAAATGGAAGCTTTCAGCTCCAACGGCCGAGCCCACCGCAGGTCCAGAAGGTCCAACTGAAGCTGCGCTCTAATGAGTTGATCAAGTCTTACTCATCCCGGTAGAAGTGCTTCATGGAATATTTAAACGTGTCTTTTCTTTCTCCTGCAGTCCACAGATCCCCGTCTCGCAGCAGTGGTTTGGACCGCTCTGAGTCCATGCTGTACGGAGGCAGCATGGGCCAACTGAACGGGGGGGCGAACGTCTACCTGCCGGACTACTCTGTGAGACAGCTCACGCATCTACAAGGTCATCAAGGTAACACTGTGGTTTCAATGTCTGCATCTGTCTGTATCTAACACTCAACTGTTTTCATCTCAACTATCATCCAGTGAAACAGAAGTCTTATTAGCTTCTGTACCGTGAGTATCACAGTGAAACGGAATAGTGCTGCAGAAATTAGTCCGAAATTAATGAGTCAGCATCTTTTCACGTCCAGTTTCCATGTCTTGAAGTCAATGTTGTTACGTTGTTACGTTGTTGCGTTACGTTGTTGCGTTACGTTGTTGCGTTACGTTGTTGCGTTACGTTGTTGCGTTACGTTGTTGCGTTACGTTGTTGCGTTACGTTGTTGCGTTACGTTGTTGCGTTACGTTGTTGCGTTACGCTGTTGCGTTACGCTGTTGCGTTACGCTGTTGCGTTACGTTGTTGCGTTACGTTGTTGCGTTACGTTGTTGCGTTACGTTGTTGCGTTACGTTGTTGCGTTACGTTGTTGCGTTGTTGCGTCGCGTTGCTGCGTCGCGTTGCTGCGTCGCGTTGCTGCGTCGCGTTGCTGCGTCGCGTTGCTGCGTGCAATGGCAAGATTTTTTTTCTGGTGGCTGGGTTGACTTGTTCTTAGACACAGTTTGACAAGAGTCAAACATCCTTCCAACCCTTAATATTACCCACAATCCTCTGTTCCCGTGTGTCAGATTACCCGGAGCCACTACCACAATGCTGTAACAGCCACCCGGATGGACAGCTCCCCTCAGACGCCTGATGCCGAAGCCTGTCTGGCAGAAGGCACCACCCCGACCCCAGAGCCCCCGGCGGCAGAGCACGGCGCCACGCTGAGGCCCCCGGAGCACACCACCACCACCACCACCCACACCCTCATGCCCCCACCCAGGGAGACCGGCCGGCCCAGCTCGGCTCGAACCCGAGGACAGCAGTCCAGCGTCCCGCACAGCACGTCGCTGCTGAATGAGAAGAATCGTATCGTCCGTAAGTATCCTCGACAGACAGGAAATTATTATTCTGGAGTTCAGACTGAAGTAAATAAGAAATGCTGTGAGCCGTCAGAGGCAGACGAACAACGCTGGGTCCCTCAAATGAGTTTCTCTCAATTCATGAGAGCAAAATACTGAAAATGAACTGAGTTCAAGAACCTCATCCAAACTGCATCCAAGCAGCTGACAGAAACAGTCTGGAGAGATAAACAGACCGACGGACGGAGAAATGACTGAATATGATTGAGACGATAAGAAAAGAGAAAGAAGAGACAGAGGGCTTGTTTGTGCTTCTTAATGGATCGCTATGAGACCGTTAGTGTTACATTACGGGGAAAGTTAGTTTTGAATGGGTTTTGGGATTAACATTAAGAATGTACTGTCAGGTTTTACTGGCTGGGGCAGTTTTTGGAAGAATATACTCTGTTTATTTGATCGAGACCATAAACTCATGTTTACAATGTTTACTGAGGGAATAAATCAAGAGAGAAGTAGAGTCATGTTCTATAGACTTCTATACAACCAGAGGAGTCGCCCCCTGGTGGACACTAGAGAGAATGCAGCTTTAACACATGAAGCATCGGCTTCACTCTTAAGAACCGGAGGTTGCCGCCTGGAGGTAGTCCGACGTTATAACACGTGTTATGAAAAGGCGTCACGTGTGTTTTGATGTGTTTGTGTGTGATTCTGCTGCAGGCAGCAAGTCTGACGGACAGAAGAGTCCGAGCGACTCAGTGTTTCTCAGGATGGACGAGATCCCTTACATCCGGGAGGGACAGATATGAGCCCGACGCACACACTGGTACGACAAATGATCCTGAATATACTAATAACGTAACAATATCAATAACAATACATGGTGACATGTTTTAATGTTTAAATTCATTTAAATCTTGTCTTGAGCAGGTTTAAAAGGTTCCAGACATCAGATGACACGATGTCTTTAGTTTCACA
>CM051693.1:28103704-28121204 GCA_028022725.1 Lycodopsis pacificus
CTTTGATTAACATGCAAACTCAACACTCACAATCGCAGCCTCCCTCTCCAGAACCTCCCTCTCAAACCTACATGAGTGATGTGGACTTGCCTCCTTTGTATTCTCATGAGGTTTCCTAAACGGCGCGTTACAAACAAATAGCTCATCGAGTTGTTGTGAATGTATTTCCCTACTTGCTGCTGATTTTTATGCATTTTAGTTCGGTATTAAAGTCACCGAATGGAGAATTAACACTCACGTATAATCACAGAGAACCTCATGTTTCATGTTTGACTGGTAATGGAGCAGATGTGTTGCAGCTAAATGCAAAAGAGCAACCAAACCAGCTGCCAATCATCCGCACCAACAGAATCCATACACCGGAGGCGCAAAGGAACCGAATTAGAGAAGTTCCACGTTGACCTTTTAACAACATACTTGCTTTAAAACACTCTGAATATGTTTGTTTTCTATTTTTAAATCAATCTCTTTTTACTTTTATTGTCGCGCACCGATCACCAAGTCAAACTGCTTGTCTGTAACATCTTTGTCTCCTCAGGCCACAGGAAGAGGAAAAAATCCCGCGAAGGAGAAAAGACACCGGAGGACATTTCAGAGCAGCCGCTGGTGAAAACCTAGCGGAGCGCGTGCGACGGACCCGAGCGCTCCGTCGTCCGATGGTTCTTCCGGTTGTTTGTAAAGACCGGTGCGGTTGTCGAACTACAGCTATCAGAGTTTTATCTGAAAACAACACGCACACTGTGGGAGATTACAACGTGGACCCGTCACCAGGAACGTAATGAACGCAGCTTCACATCTTCGCAGGTTATTCATGTCGCTGCTTGTATATAAAGGAATGACGATGATGTCCATGTACAGATAATAGTTTTATACCCTCCTCATTTGATCACTACTCCAATGGAGCGAATAGAATAACGGATGGAAGACACAAAGATGTTGCTGTGTTTGTACATACTGCTCCAGATATGTCATGTCAACAGAACTTTTGATTTGATTTATGTTATTGGTTACCTGCTGAAAGAGAGGCGAAGTCCCGCCCCCTCCGGTGCCCCATTGGACTTTATTTGTGAAAAGGATGGACGATAGTCTACGGCGAGAGAGGAATATTTCTTTGGATCCCATTTGAGATGTGGTATGAATTACACATGCGTCCATTTAAAAGATAACTTTGCAAATCAGTTTGTCGTGGAACCGTTGAGTGTTGTGTGGAACCGCTAGTCTCACACAACGTACGTCACCAACGCCAACATAGCGTGTTTCATCCGAGAATGTAACTTTGTCCGGAGGCAACCTGAAAAGTGAAGTCGGTGCTTCATGTCTTAAAGCTGCATTCTCTCTAGTGGCCACCAGGGGGCGACTCCTCTGGTTGTATAGAAGTCTATAGAAAATGACTCTACTTCTCTCTTGATTTATTCCCTCAGTAAACATTGTAAACATGAGTTTATGTCTCAATCTCTAGTTTCAAGTCTTCTTCAATACAGCATGATGTTCATTTAGTACATGATGGTCCATTTAGAGTCACACAGACCATGAAGCAGGGGATGCTGGAAAATGATATTTAAATTGACGAACAATCACGTCTGTAATTCATGTAACAATTTGTCCTTCGCGGTTGACTACCGTACATATTCTTTTCCAAAATAAATGGTGGACCGCCGGAAGGGGCGGGACTTCGCGTGACATGAATGAAATCACAAATACGAATCTTTTCTTCTTCCGTTTCTGTACGAACGAGCATTTTGTATCCAGAATGTGTCCGGATGTTCTTCCCTCTCCTCAGCAGAGTACATGAGGCCTACAGTGTGTGGACGTGTTCCTGTGTTGGGCCGCTCACTTACAAACCGGTGTGAGCCGCCCTGTCTGCACACGGATTCTT
The DNA here is from genome assembly GCA_028022725.1 of Lycodopsis pacificus. Lineage (NCBI taxonomy): Eukaryota > Metazoa > Chordata > Actinopteri > Perciformes > Zoarcidae > Lycodopsis > Lycodopsis pacificus. The sequence goes on from CM051693.1 coordinate 28,105,581, forward strand.
AGAAATCTCGAGTGAGCCTTTCATTTGCGTTCAGCTTTATGACCACTGAGCCTCTTTAAATAATCATCTGTTGAGCGGAGCGCTTTTCATCAGATCCCTTTCTATTATTGATGAACCTCGCCCCCTCTGCGGCTTCTTTCTCTTTTATTGGAGGCGAAATGAAAGTGAGCTTCCTCAACCAATCAACATGTGGGTAATAGAGTGCTGCGGGGATGACAACGTCTAACCGGGAGCTTGTTCCCTCGACATAAAGCCAACGGGATTCTTCCATTCGATTTTGGATTATTACAGAAAATAATCTCTGTGGAAAACAAACGCTTATGACACTTACACGTTTTGTTCATCAAGATAATCTACGCGGATGAAAACCACTTTTAGGATTTTTATAGCGTGAATACAATCAGCAGAAGTAAAACGCTAACGTTAGGCTATGAACTCCACCGCGGTCACATGACTTAACGTCACCACTAGGCCAAAGCAGGACTAGTGTTCTAGAGCAGGCGGCAACCTCCGGTTCTTAAGAGTGAAGCCGATGCTTCATGTCTTAACCTGCATTCTCTCTAGTGTCCACCAGGGGGCGACTCCTCTGGTCGTATAGAAGTCTATAGAAAATGACTCTACTTCTCTCTTGATTTATTCCCTCAGTAAACATTGTAAACATGAGTTTATGTCTCAATCTCTAGTTTCAAGTCTTCTTCAATACAGCATGATGTTCATTTAGTACATGATGGTCCATTTAGAGTCACACAGACCATAAAGCAGGGGATGCTTTAGGGGCGGGGCTTACAGTGATTGACAGGTCTCTACCAGTATGCGGCGTCTCTACGTCACTCCTCCTCAGTCCAAATATGGTAACTTTCGTTCATCGGTTGCACAAAAAACCAAGATGGCGACGGCCGTAATCCAAGATGGCGATGGTGATGGCGGTCCACCAACCAACGGGTGACGTCCTGATGACTACGTCCACTTACAGACTATGTTCTCGTGATGACGTTCAGTCTTCTCGTTTAGACACTTTTTTAAGACGCGTAAAAGCTTCTAAACTCACCAGACGGGTGTTTACTGACGTATTTTATATCGTAGAACAAAACGTTCAAATCTCTTCAGCTCGTGTTAACCACGGACCGTATTTCAGACATCTCCAACAGGAAGTGTAAAAACGCCGACTCATTCCTGCAGCACTCCGTAGACAGAACTAGCTTAAGCTTTAATGTAATCCTACTTTTCACATCGTTCAAATGACCTGCATTCATACCATAATGACTTTTTTCATTTATTGTCCACATCGGCAGCAAAAAAATGGGATTTCTAAAACAAAATTTGTAGAATTTGAGATGTAGAAAATTCCAAGAATATTCTCTGAAAGATCTTTCCTCTGCCTCCCCCTGCATGGATCTGAATGTGAATTTAAGGGGTTATTTAATGGGTTTACATGAACGTAATGAAGAGCTTCTCCAGCATGACGTGTGAACGCAGCAGCGCTTTAGAATATTTGAATCGGGGTTAAATGCTTCTTCACTCCTCTTTAATCTGTGCTGCAGACATGTTGAAAACACTTCATGCAATTGTTGTCGATTCGAACGAGTCGGCAGATTGTGGAGGAGAAACCATGACCAGCAGTCTTCTTTTTTTCTTTTTTACCTTATCAAAAAACAACACCGATGATTTCAGCAGTTCTGTGAAATGTTGTTTTTGGTCTGAACGAGTCGACGTTTTAACGGGAGACATGTCTGACGTGTCACAGCAGGAGCAGCACAGGTGTAAATAAAACGGCTGGATTCCAATGAGCTCCTGTCTCCGTACTGTCACGCATCATCATTCATCATTTTCTAATAATAATAATAACCAGCAGAGATACAAGAAGCTCAAGATATATTTAGGGGAGCGACTACAGAATAGGGTCAAAACATGAACTCATAGATGTCCCCATGAGACTTCACCAGTTCATCGCTCACATTAAGAGGATTATTTATTGTGTCACAAGTCTTCTGAAATGTTAAGTTTGAAATATGCAAATGAGGTATTATCTAATGGTCGCTTTTGGTGAATTTAGTATAAATCTACAGACGTAAACACACAAACGTAGTAAAATAAAAACACCTAAATGTGTATTTTGGAAGTTTTCTTTCAGCTCGTCAGAAAGAAGACGTGCTATGGAAGCGACATGTTATGGATACATATTCCTTTAGAATGAATTATTTAATAAAAGTGGCTGTTAGTGGCTGGGATTTCAAGACTCTCGAGTCACGAGATGTTACAGTTTGGTGATTTATGTCAAATAGTCTTCAACACTGATATATCATCATATATAATATAATATCTCAGGCTCTTTGTGCCAAGAAATGTATTCAGATTTAACAGTTTAACTTCAGATGCTTCCGGTTGCAACTGCTCACATTTCTCGCTACCCAGAATCCTTCAGTTCTGTCCCAGAACCTGCAGCGGTCTGGACGTTTAGTGTTTGTCTGCACGGAGACAGGACGGGACGGGACAGACAGATGGGCGTGGCTCCGTCTGACTGAGTTTGCAGGATCACATTTGTGGCACTGCAGCACAGAGGAGGAGCAGGAGGAGGAGGAGGAGGAGGAAGAAGAGGAGGAGGAGCAGCAGGAGGTGGGAGATGCAGGGAAGGATGGGAGAAAAGAAGATCGAGGTCTGAAGTCTCATGTCGGACCGACATAGAAGCTGTTCATTGACAGAATAATTCATATAATTAAGGTCCCTGATTGAACTAACCCGCTGCATCACCTGTAACATTTTATTTTGGCGGGTCACCAGCATTAAGGAGCAGTATGTGTTTCATTGCAAAAATAACTGTTGGGACACTGTGACAGTTATCTCATTTAAAGATTTGAATTACTGCTACAGTTAGTTTTAAAACGCAGAGACGGATCCATCGCAGACCGGGGGAGGACGCTCTCTAACTCCGCTCATTGTTATTGTAACAGCGAGGGGGGGGGGGGGGGGGGGGGGCCTCCCTCCTGGGTGCAGTATACATCAAACCTGCTGAGTCACTTTGCTGCATTGAAGCGGCCGACCGCAGCCAACCGGCTTCGTCCTTTGGGGGTCAAAGACGTGACGATGAGCGCTTCCTCGGCAGGATTTCTGTTGATTGGATTCGAGACTCGCTTGATCTTTGTGTTTTCACCGTTTCTACACAGAGACAACATGAGCTCTGATTGGTGCTCAGGAGACATTTGAATTGTTTTCAGCTCGAGTGAAAAAGATGAACTTATGGACGAAATGTTTGACAGAAGAAACTTGATGCTTGTTAAATATGAAGCCGTCATGGTGTTTTACGTCATAATGTACAGAAATATAAAGCTCCACAACACACCTCAACAGTGTCCAGCTCAGAATCAACTCATTTACTTCTTATATTTATGGATATTTTAGAAAAGGTCCAGGAAGGTTTATTTTGGGTGGAAATAACAGACGGAACAGAAATATTTGGTGCGTGTTTCATAGTTTATTACAGTATTATTACTGCTGTGTGCAATTACAAACACCACCACGTGATGGGAGAGCGGTCACGTGACTGAGGTCGCTTTCCGTCACACGATAAGGACACTGCAGGGCGGAGAGAGAGAGAGAGAGAGAGAGAGAGAGGGAGAGGGAGAGGGAGAGAGAGAGAGAGAGAGAGGGGAAGAGAGAGAGAGGGGAAGAAAGAGAGAGAGACGGAGAGAGCGAGAGCGGGAGGGAGAGAGAGAGACAGAGGGAGGGAGAGAGAGACGGAGGGAGGGAGGGACAGAGACACAGAGACAGAGCGAGAGAGAGAGAGAGAGAGAGAGAGCAAGAGAGGCGCTTTGTTCAGTCACTCTGTGGACGTCACACTGTGACCTTCCATGAAGCTGCACAGGTGAGACAAACACCTGCAGCACCAGCTGCTCACGGCGCCCTCACTCACACTTCAGCATAACGACTTGATCAATAAATATACATCGATTTCATTGTTAAAATTGGGAATTCTGATGAAAGGAATCAGGATTTTTTTTTAACTGATTTGTTTTTGGGCTTCAGTGCTTCTGCGGGGAGTAACCAGCGTGACTACATCTATTTACATTAACCTGCCGTCTACGTCTACTCGTTAAATACTACACGTTGATCCCTTGCAGGGCTTTAAATTACATCGAGGAAGCAAAAAAACATCTACAAACGAAGGTTTTAACTTTGTGACTTTACACATTCGGGTGTGGTTCTTTGTGCGTTCAAGTACTTTCCTAAAATCATTGCACCTCCCGAAGGTTTTTACACCTTCACGTGAGAACAAAACAAACATTGGTTCGACTGCAAAAAACCCCCTGGTGCAGTCGAACCAATCAAGAGGTTGGATGATGGGAAAGGGGGCGGGGCATAAGGGCACAGACATCGACGATACTTGTTGCACACAGGAGGCGGGAGGCCGGCCGGCCGGACGGAGGGACGGAGGCGGCCTTCACTGGACCGTGGTGACGGCGTCGTGGATGGACTGAGCGATGTAGTCGATGTTCTTGGTGGTCAGGCCGCACATGTTGATGCGGCCGCTGGCCATCAGGTACACGTGCTTCTCTTTGATCAGGTACTCCACCTGTTTGGCTGGAGAGACAGAGTGCAACACACGGACGGTCACACACACACACGCTAACTTTTAACAGTAAGACGGTGGGAGCCCCGCTGCGTTCCCACACTCACGGTTCAGGCCGGTGAAGCTGAACATGCCGATCTGCTGGGTGATGTGGTCCCAGGTCCCCGGGGTGCCCAGACCCTGCAGCTTGGCCTTCAGCTGATCCCTCATCAGCAGGACGCGCTCTGCCATGGTCTTCACGTTACCCTTCCTGCGGCGAGGAGACGAGAGAAGGAGGCGAGAGAAGGACACAAGGCTGAGAGTTAGAAAAAAAGAACTCGAATAAAACGCAGCAGCGCTTGAAGTTCAGGTAAATGAAGTTCTCAAAGCCGCCCGACTGCTGCTTCAATATTTTAAAAGAAAGTTGTGAAATATTCATGAGCCCTTCACCGGGGGTTCAGCACCCGACTACCATCTCACGTCATTACTCACTGAAGAGAAAACTATTGTATTACACTCCAAGCAGTTTTTGCCTCGTTTCTATGGAAACAGCGCCATCATTGAGAGAACTCAACTATATCTTTTGTGCAGTTTAACACGGTTACAATGCCATAAAAATCATAAACATTTATATTTATTTATTTGTAATTCTTACGAAAATTGGAAAAATATTGAATTCATATATCTGACATTGTTCCGTAGAAAGTGAGGCTCTCCTCCGCGCTCTGTGTACAGGTGGCAGCGTACCATTCGTTGAAGAGCTCGGGGCAGTTGAGGGTCTTGCTGACGATGCGTGCTCCCTGAGACGGCGGGTTGGACCAAGTCGTCCTCACGATCTTCTCCATCTGGGACAGGATGCGGGACAAGTTCTCGCTGTCCTGGGCGACCACGGTCAGGTTACCGACTCTCTCGTCTGAGAAAACAGACGGACTACTTTCATATTTAATGTACGAACTCGCTGTGTGAACTGTTCTTTTGGGGCTTGAACTCATTTTGGGCATATTTATAGATATATACATATATTTTTTTTGCATTCATTTCTGTGCACTCACTGTAAAGGCCGAAGTTTTTGGAGAAGGACTGAGCTACGAACAGCTCGAAGCCCTCGGAGACAAAGTAACGGATGGCCCAGGCGTCTTTGTCCAGATCACCAGAGGCGAAGCCCTGATAGGCCGAGTCAAAGAACGCGAACAAGTTCCTCCTCTAGAGAAAGAGAAGAGATTAAAACAGAGGAAACTGATTTAAAAAACATAATTAAGCAAAAGTTGATGAAAACAAATGTTCAAAGGAGCAATAACCCCCCTGAACCCCACACAGCTTCTCACTGCGGTATTAAAGTCGTGCACCTCTACGGAGAAACACACAACCGAGCTACAAGGACAGAACTCAAACGTGTCGTAAACTCATTAAAACACAGTTATGATGCCATAGATCATAAGAAAAATCATTGAAAAGCAATGGAATCTATATCTTTAAGTGCCCACAAGTGTTACTCATGTCATAAAACTAATTGGGGCTATAAATATTGAACTATTCATATTTTTACATCTGTAAACAGCCTGTAGTTCAGTCACGTGACTGAATTTTATGTTTTGTTTCGTGACAGAAGCGCTCGTCACACGTGATGTGGTCGAGGACCGTCGGAAACTGGAAAATCTGAAGATAGCGCCGGTTTCTACAGCTTCTGGTGATGATAGATGGCATAATTTTCAGCACGTTATTAAGAAAGAACATGTTTTTGAAACCTGCCGGTGATAAACTGTAAATATTCAGGTGATGTCCAGGACCAAGAGAATATGTACCTGCATAGAGGACCTGAACACCATCTCACCTTCATGATCTCTGAGATCTTCTTCCACTCCTCCGGGGTCGGGTCGGTGCCGGTGGGGTTGTGTGCGCAGGCGTGGAGGATGAAGATGGAGTGTTCTGGAGCTTTCTGTTTTTAAGAAGAGGGGATGCGTTAGGGCGGGGCTTACTGTGATTGACAGGTCACTGCCAGAGACGTGCACAACGTCTCTGCGTCACGCCTCCACATTCCAAACATGGCCACACGTCTGTTCATCGACGAACTCGAAGCTTCATAACATCAGACCACAAACCAACGAGTCACGATGACTACGTCCACTTCTTCTGTACAGTCTGTGGCCCTGAACGCATCACAATGTAAGTGAATGAAACCTGCGTATGTTAGCCGTTAGCTCCGATGCTGCTAACGTCACCAGCTCTCCTCCGGCTGATTCCAACACAGATGTATTGTTCACAACGTGACGTCATCAGTAAAGCTCAACTTCACACTGTGATGGTTTAACTGTGTGTACGGATCCACTATGGTCCGTTACACCACTGCCACTTATCTGTGGAGGATTTAACGGTGCACGGCGATTCTTTTTGAGTCGGCCGTCCTCACCTCCAGGTCGTCCAGCAGCCCGGCGAGGTCCAGGCCCCTGTTAGCAGCATCCCAGTAGTGGTAGGGCCGGATGTCTTTGAAGCCGGCATCAGCAAACACACTGTTGTGGTTCTCTGGGAGGAAGAAGGACGATAGATAACTAAAACCTCAAATCCATTATCAGGCAGCAAAAGATCGAAAGACATTTTAGGGAATTCAGAGCTCCGGTTCCATATTAGCTCCACGTCCACTGACCCCAGGTGGGCGCTGAGACGTAGACGGGCGTGGCCGTGTTGTTGACGCCGTTGTACCAACGCCGCAGGAACTCTGCCCCGATCCTCAACGCGCCCGTCCCGCCCAGAGCCTGGACCCCGCCCACCTGAGACGGGATGAAACGAAATGTAGCGAATGAAACAACTCAGGGATGCAACGCCGACTATTCAGTTAGAATGTAACTGATATTTAAGTTTACGTGATATTTATTTGATTCATCAAATAATGTTTATGTCTATAAGAAGTCAAAAACAATGACATCACAAGTTTAACATCTTATTCAATCTATGCGTACCTGTGTGTCTCACCCTGTGTGTGTGTGTGTGTGTGTGTGTGTGTGTCTCACACTGTGTGTGTGTGTGTCTCATCCTCTGTGTGTGTGTGTGTGTGTGTGTGTGTAGGTGTGTGTGTCTCATCCTCTGTGTGTGTGTGTGTGTGTGTGTCTCACCCTGTTGTCCTTGATGGCGGCGCTGTCGTCTCCCAGGGCCACCTTGGAGGAGGCGGAGCGGAACTCGGGCAGGCCGAGGATGGGCAGGTACTCGTGGTTCAGGCTGCCGTCCTCCACGATCAGCCGCTCCACCTTCTTCACCACCGGCAGCACCCACGGCTGGCACTCATCGGTACGGTAAGCTGGAGGGGACACAAAGCAGCGCGGCACTTTAACCAACGAGCCTCGAAGACACCGACACCGACGTACACAATGAAAACCCCACACGTTTAATAACTCAACACATTGTCAGTAGAGTTTTCTCTACTTTTAGGTAAAATATCATCGTTTCACAGCTTAAATCACCGCATCGCCTCAACCACACCGCACCTCCAGGCACCGTTGTATGACATGTTCTGATCTCTGATCATGTTAAACTGTAAACAACCAATCAGAAGAGAGCTAGAAACGTTAGCAGCACTGCTAACGGCTAACCAACGGAGGTTCACTTCAGTTACATTGTGATGCCTTCAGGCTCTGCTCAGTGAACATGAGTACTGGCTGAAGGTACATTATAACGTTATGATGTGTTCACATGTAATCTGTAAAATGTAGTTTTGGTGGGAGGAGATGTTTGTGTGGCACATATTTGACTGCTGAAGAACTCGTGCTCCCTCGTACTGAAGCTGTATCAGATGTCAGGCCTTCACCACCGCTGCACACGCACTTTAAAAAGGTCAAACAAGCAGCTTGTTGCTCAGTGGCTTCTCTTCAGGGTCAAAATGTACAAAGAGAGTTCTTTTTATTTCCAAATGTGCTCCAGAATTCACACAGTAAGTCAAACGAAGCGTTATTTTAAGGAGCAGTTCCGTCACGCTGATCACGACACATCAGGTCGAAACAAACGTGTTTTCAGACCCTGAATATATTAAATTAGGATTCATAAAGGCCGGCGACGAGGATGGGAAGCAGAACACGGAGGCACAGATGTCATGGTTTCTTATCTCATATATTTGGGAAGGTGGTCCTCGTGTGAAGTGGGCAGAAGTTACAGAAGGTGGAGATACTGAGGCTACTGTAGCGTTGAGACACAGAATACACGCCGGCTTTTCTCGGACGTCATTGCTTCACTTTCTGCAAAGTGACACAGTTCTCTGAAGTCATTAAACCGGTGAGAGATAAACGCAACAAATAATGAGTCCTGATGACTCATGATGTCTGTTTAGTTGACATCATGAGAATGACAGCATTACACACACACACACACACACACACACACACAAAACATCAAGGATGACATGACATTTAAATGTCAACACTTTAGTGGTCTATTGTGTAAAGAGAGTAAAGGTGCAGGTGTCCTAAGGCATTAGTGACATCATACTACCCACAAACCCCGGCAATGAATAGTAAGATGATCATCAAAAAGTCAATTTAAGTCAGACAGCAAAAAAATATCCCATATGCAGGATATGACTGGGACAACAGATCAACACCTTCAGGTATTTAATAAGCCATGATTGGACCTTTTTATTTTTAAATTGTTGTAGAGTTGTGATTATGAATTGTTTCAATCTACAAACACAGCTCCAGCCATCACAAGGTGAATAACTGGTAATCTGTCAGACAATAACACAACAATACTCGACGTTGTTTCATCTCAAGTGTCCTGCAGAGGCATCAATTAAAGACGACATCATCACAAGTGCAGCACAATGATTGGACAGCTTCAATACGAGCAACTCTATTCATATTTTAGGCTGCTAAAAACCTGAATTTAGTTTGGAAAAAATAAATAGTTGCATTAAAGTTACCAAACCAGTAATCTTCCTGCTAGTAACTAAAAAAAATAAATACAAAAAAATGACAAGTATCAACATTTAAACAGACTCTGTGCGTGTGATGCGTTCAAGGACACACGTGAGACAGTGGGATAAATAGCCTTCGCAAAAGCACCTGCTGTTTATTCCACATTGTGACAAACAAGACGAGGTTCTGCTTCTCTTCAACGTAACTCCCTCCAGTGTCACGTGTTTAGCAGCTGTAGCATGTATAAGTAATAAATACACTGTGTAATATAATATTTTAGTTATTGTGGATTTTTTACTTTACTTATATAATGTTCTCTACTGTTGTATTACTTATTTATAATACTATGTCTCTTGTTTGCACTATTCACTATGCTGCTGTCATCCAGTAAACATATAAATATACATACAACAAGTTAACGTTATATATAATACTAATAAATGAGTATCTTATCGTATCTTATATAAAGCTGTCAACACACAGCTAACTTGTGCTGTAGCGCGTTAGCTTCCCTGCTAGCTTGTAGCGAAGGTCAAATCAAGGAACTGCTAATATTTGTTAGCATCACAAAGCTAAGTTAGCATTAGCATTAGCATGCTAACTTAGCTTTAGCATCAGCAGCTATAGGGACCATCTCTCTCAACTCACCGCCGACTCCCAGATTCACCTTCTGCGCGTGGCTGTCCTCCCGGAAGTCGGCGCTCAGTTTGAAGACCGCCACCGGAGGAGCCTGCGGGACATCGCTGAATATGGACATGGCTTCAGGGACGATCACGGAGCAGACTTGAGCGGGAGAGGATGCTTCCAGCGACGGGTAGACAGAGCAGAGAGCGACCGGCAAGGTTCACCTTCACCGTACTTGTCCGGGACAGACAGGACATAACGGCGTCAATCCGGCAGCCAATCAGAAGGCGCGTAACACTGACGTAAGCCTCAGATAGCCAATGAGAGCGCAGCAACATTTGATTTTTTCTATATTTAGTTTTTTTCATTAAATATAGATTCGTATATATATACATAAGGCAGATAGATAGAAAGAGCCGACAAAGCAGAAGATGTACAATGTACAAAACACACAATCGTTCCTGCAAAATAAATATAAATATGTGGTAAACGAGAGAATTGATGAACATCTGACAGCTCCTGTGATCTGCCACAAGAGGGCAGTGTGACCGCGCAGAAGAAGGTGCAGAGTCAGAATTACTTCAGTGAAAACATGCCTTTAAAAAAAGCCGAATTTCATGTTTTCAAGTGTCTAATGATAATACATTGTACTAGTTAGTCTCCCCATTTCCCATCCTTTACTCTACTTTTATATTTTATTATAGGATTGGTTTCAATGTACAATAATATACTGCACTATAGTAATAGTGAGTACTCCATGACAGTAATCTCCTCATCTCCCTCTCCGTCTTTCTCCCTCTCTCTCTTTCTCCCTCCCTGTCTCTCTCTCTCTCCCTGTCTCCCTCTCTCTCCCTCTCCCTGTCTCTCTCTCTCCCTCTCCCTGTCTCCCTCTCTCTCCCTCTCTCTCGCTCGCTCTCTCCCTCTCTCTCTCTCTCTCTCTCTCTCTCTCTCTTTATCTCTCTCTCTCTCTCCCTCTCCCTGTCTCTCCCCCTCTCTCTCTCTCTCTCTCTCTCTCTCTCTCTCTCTCTCTTTATCTCTCTCTCTCTCTCCCTCTCTCCCTCTCTCCCCCTCTCTCCCTCTCTCTCTCTTTGTCTCTCCCTGTCTCTCTCTCTCTCTCTCTCTCTCTCTCTCTCTCTCTCTCTCTCTCTCTCTTTATCTCTCTCTCTCTCTCCCTCTCCCTGTCTCTCCCCCTCTCTCTCTCTCTTTGTCTCTCCCTGTCTCCCTCCCTCTCTCCCTCTCTCCCGCCCTCTCTTTCTCTCTCTCGTTTGATCTGAAATGTCTGATGAATAGCCTCAGCTTCACTTCTGTATAGTCTCCACTTGCAGCCCTCCTGTAGCTAAAGTAGCATGTGTCAGTAAAGTGTAACTGTCTCACACACACACACACACACACACTGCTCTCCCTCTCTCCCTCTGTCATTGCCTGGAGACGATGAGGCCTCCTCCTCACCTCCACCTTTTCCTTTCCCTCTCCAGGAAACACTCGGGTGAACCGCCAACAGTGTTGGATTTCAAAGCGGCCGACGCTCCTGCAGGAAGATGATTGAGTCAATTTGTCGACTTGACGGAGGTTTTGTGACCTCGGTTCCTGCTCCCCTGCTGACTGCAGGCTACGGGGCTGACGGAGCTTGTATCAGGTGCTTGTTCAGGACTTTTCCTGCTGCAACGACCTGCTTGAAGAACTTGAATCTGAGGGAGGTTAGTAATTGCCAAGTGTGCTTACAATTCACCTGCTGGGAGTGAACATGAATCCAGAGGGCGTACAGCTTAAAGGGCTGGTCCACCTAAATAACAAAAAGAAAAGGATCTTAAATATACTTCATGCATTACAGCCACAGTAGTGTGCAGCTGTATTAATACGCAGCAGCTCTTTATCTCCTTTACTTTCCTCATTTTCACCTTTTAATCATTTTCACTGCTCAGCAATGTGTTGGTTCCCACTTTTTTGGTGTTCCCTGAACGCGACTGCAACGTCCCTGACAACAGCGTCAGTGGGATTGAACCCAAACACCTTTTCACTTAAAACCAAGAGTGGAAGAAGTAGTGCGGTCTTTCGCTTGAGTGAGAGCAGCACTACCACAGTGTGAGGATTAGCCATGTGTATTAGCAGAATACTTAAAGGATCGAAAGTTAAAGCATTCATTAGCAGCGGTGACTTTAAAGTTGTGTTTCTGAAATGAAGAAGTATAAAGTTGCATAAAATCAAAGAAGTAGTAGGAAAGTACAAACAAGTAGTGCAATACAGTTTAGTACAGTACACAACCTCTGCTCTCTCAAAGAGTGCAAGGAACTAGCATCGTATTCTTTTTAATATAATTTGTATTATTATTATTCATATTTCATACAAGAAATGACTAGATTCATACTAGAATGAAGGGAAACAGGGTTAGAAAGCCATAATTAATGTGAAATAACATGGACGAACTAAACACACCTGATAAGATAAGAAACTAAAATATGATGAAAATAAAAAGATACAAACAAGATGGAATAACATACATAGAATACATAACACGCGATGCTTTATGCAGGAGTTGTTGAAAACCAAAAAGCCTCCACACCAGGGAACGATGATATTAATTCACCAAAAGCGACCAGATGGTCTGATTTCCACCAGCTTGAAGTTGCTCCAGCTGCTTGTTCTCAGTCAACACCCGTTATCCTGCACCAAGGCCGTGTGTGTGTGTGTGTGTGTGTGTGTGTGTGTGTGTGTGTGTGTGTGTGTGTGTGTGAGTGTGTGTGTGTGTGTGAGTGTGTGTGTGTGTGTGTGTGTGTGTGTGTGAGTGTGTGTTTGTGAGACAAGGGCACAGACGGGGCAAAGCACCTGCATAGTGATTCGCATACTGTTCCACCCTCCAACACACACACACACACACACACACTCACACACACTCACACACTCACACACACACACACACACTCACACACACACACACTCACACACACACACTCACACACCCTCCCGCCAAAACGTTCTGTCAAGCTTCAGATGTTTTCATTCCTCTCCATGTTTCATGTGTGAGACATCTGAGGAATGGGGAGGAAACTCTCAGAGTGTGCGTGTGTGTGTGTGTGTGTGTGTGTGTGTGTGTGTTTGTGTGTGTGTGTGTGTGTGTGTGTGTGTGTGTGTGTTTAGCTCAAATATGGAAAAGTGTAGGAGGGATCTGATGTGTCTTTTCATGTGCGTCAGTCACTGTAGGTCAGTGTTGAGCTGTAATGAGCCCGTGGGTGGGGTCTGGGTACGGGGGTGTCATTGGGTGGATGGGGGAGGTCAGTAATTATCAGATTTGCCGAGGCCCCCAGAAGGAATAAGACAAATAAACACACACACCTTAACCAGGCCCCGGGGGCCAACCGAGGCGAGGCCAAGAGAGAAGAGCCGTCAGTGGGACGAGTTGACAGACCACCCCCCCCACACACACACACACACACACACACACACACACACACACACACACACACCCCTCCCCCCGGGGGGAGACGATAGCCAGCGCTGCTCTGACAAGCTGCTTAGTGGGAGATTCTGCCTGCTCATGCTCAGAAACACACACACACACACACACACACACACACACACACACACACACACACACACACACACACACATGGCAGGGCTCCACACTGACTATAAAAAAGTTTTGGTTGCCGGAACTGAATATGCGGTTGCCATTTTTCGTCACTTTATATCTTGAGTAGAACGGGCATTGACCTGCGTTCCGTAGTCGTTCCGTCGATTGTTGTTAGTTGTCATGGTGACAACCAGGCGGCAACCTCCAGTTGTGAAAAGTGAAGTCGATGCTTCATGTGTTAAAGCTGCATTCTCTCTAGTGGCCACCAGGGGGCGACTCCTCTGGTTGTATAGAAGTCTATAGAAAATGACTCTACTTCTCTCTTGATTTATTCCCTCAGTAAACATTGTAAACATGAGTTTATGTCTCAATCTCTAGTTTCAAGTCTTCTTCAATACAGCATGATGTTCATTTAGTACATGATGGTCCATTTAGAGTCACACAGACCATAAAGCAGGGGATGCTTTAGGGCGGGGCTACACGCTGATTGACAGGTCTCTACCAGAGTCGTATACGGACGGTGTCTCTACGTCACTCCTCCACATTCCACATATGGTCACTTTACTTCATCGGTTGCAAAAAGCCAAGATGGCGACGACCAAATCACCGAACTCAAGGCTTCAAAACGGCAGACCACAAACCAGGTACGTCCACTTCATAGATATGTTGTTGTTGTCGTTGTTGTTTGCAGCCAATAAACGGAAGTTACATTGTCTCAAACATATCGTCATCACAATAATATAAAAGATTCAACGATCACGTAAGTGAATGCGGCCTACCTTCCAATAAAGACGTAAAACAAATTATGAAACAGCTTCTGCTGAAGGTAGACGGCTAATGATACGAACTGAAAAGTGCCGTTGCTAACATGTCCCTCTTTGGTCAGCACCTCCCTGGACTGTCTCCCTGTCCCACTCTCTCCCTGTCCAGTGTCTTAATATCCCAGTGTCTCCCTGTCTCCCTGTCCCAGTGTCTCCCTGTCCCAGTGTCTCCCTGTCCCAGTGTCCCAGTGTCTCTGGACCTGCTGCCATTGACAGTTAATGGGGTTTGTCAGTGAGCTGTAGGTCTCATTTCCTCCTCTGTCAAACGTGTGCGCACAACAACTTGTCAACGCGGTAATTTACACTGCTAAGCTGGGATCAAGACGTGTGTGTGTGTGTGTGTGTGTGTGTGTGTGTGTGTGTGTGTGTGTGTGTGTGTGTGTGTGTGTGTGTGTGTGTCTCATGCTCCCTCTGACTCCTGGTCTGTGTCGTCTCCATTGACTGAGTCTCTGACAGGAAGTGATCCGTGACGCTGCGTACACATCAACAAACAAGACCCGGGTCTGTGAGGAGGAGGAGAGGAGGAGGAGAGGGGGAGGAGGAGGAGGAGGAGGAGGAGGAGGAGGAGGAGGAGGAGGAGGAGGAGGAGGAGGAGGAGGAGGAGGAGAGGGGGAGGAGGAGGCAGAGGAGGTAAAGAAGGAGGAGGAGGAGTAGTGGATAAGGAGTGAAGGAGAGGTGGAGGATGACGTGGAGGAGGAGGAGTGGAGGATGAGGAGTAATGAAGGAGGAGTGGTGGAGGAAGAATAGTGAGGGTGAGAAGTTGTGGAGGAGTAGTGGAGGAAGAGGAGTAGTGGAGGAAGAGGAGTATTGGTGGAGAAGTTGTACAGGAGTAGTGAAGGATGAGTAGTGGAGGAGGAGGAGGAGGTAAAGGAGAAGATGGAGGATAAGGAGGAAGAGGCAGCAGAGGAGGAGGCGGAGGAGGACTAGTGAAGGTGGAGATAGAGTAGTGGAGGAGGAGTGGACCGGCTGGTCTCCCTGAACCACGTCCGCCCTCGGCTGACTGATCGCCTCATTGTTGTCATCCCGACCCGCCAAGGCTGCTGAGGCCCAACTCAGGGACCAGTCAGCTCCTATTTATGGGTCTTCAGGGCCACTTTGTTAGGGGGAACCGAGGAGGCCTCGCCAGCTGCTGACGGGAAAAGGATCGAATGTGTGTGTGTGTGTGTGTGTGTG
>CM051693.1:28131204-28151204 GCA_028022725.1 Lycodopsis pacificus
CACACACACACACGCGCACACACACACACACACACACATACACACACACACAAAGTGTCAGATTGAGCGCTGCCAGCATCATTACGCGCCTCTAAACCTGATTAGATGTCCAACAGGCTCATTAGCTGATTCACTGGACTGAGTTACAGCATCAAGTTCTCACACACGCACGCACACACGCACACACACACACGCACGCACACACGCACACACACACACACACAGGAATATGTACACACACACTTCTCAAATAGCTTCAGGAGACTTAAGCTGCTGATCCACTTCCTGTAAATGTAAATCCTAAAAAAGCATCTCATCGATGGCCATGCGGAGAGTTTATTTATGGTTTTGATATGACGCTGAGTCCCGGTTACTCTGAATAACACTGGAACTAAACGTCCACTGAAGAGCAGTCTGGTATTAAAGAGCTTCATTCAGACTCTTCTACTATAAGCTCGGACTCTGAGGCCAAACTTCTGCTGTTACGTTCACATGTTGTTATTGGAAAGGCACAGACCTCAGTGTGTTTTCATATTTGCTGCTGATCCTTTGATATTGAGGAGCTGCCTCATTCGAATCTGATCAAAATGTTGTTCAGTACACAAGCTTCACGGTTTCATATGTAAATATTGAAACATGTTTGACATCAGAAAGATAAACCTGGATCAGGTTCCTGTGATTCTGCCTCTAATAAATACATTCATGCAAACTTTAAATTCTGTTTTTAATGTTTCATTTTATTTTCTCATCACAGTTTTCAGTGTTTATCTTGTCACGTTTCAGTTATTTGCGTTTTTTTATCAGAAGAATGCAAGAAAATAAAGAAAAAGACCGGTAGAAGTATATACAAATAAATAAAATAAATATATATTTGTATGATTTAATGTAAAATAATCTAATAATATAAATGTGATTATTAACATCTTCCTCTCTGATGACCCGTGAGTCTATAATTCAGTTGAATGCAGAATATCAAACAGGAGCAAGAGTTATAAACGGTCTCATCATGAATAAGTGAATGGTAACAGTATCTCTTCACTTTCTCTCCAACTTGAATCCAGATGACTTTACGAACCAGTTTTAAAGAGTTTTTGGTGTTTGAACGCATCCTGACGTCACAGCTCCATCAGTGACACAACTTGTTGTTGACTTTATTAACTGTGAAGAGTGAGACTTCAGCTCGGCTTTGAGAGATTAAGACCTTGTAAAAAGTCTTCACTCTGGAAGTGAAAGTGAAAGTCAATGGCAGGAAGCTTCCCCTGAGAAGCAGCAATAAACATCCTCCGCCCTGCTGTCATCCCGGGGGGCGTAAGGATGACAAACTCCCTGAGCAGCGGGCGGTGCAGGGGGTCCTTGACCCCCCCTCCTCCTCCTTCTGGTACCGAGCCTTCCCAGCTGTGCGCCCCTGGAGCCCCCGGTGGTCAAAGTGATCTATTGCCGTTGTCCGTCCGGCCAGAAGTCGGCCGGTCCCGCCTGAGCGCGGCGCTCCAGAGGCCCGTGTTTAGCCTGATCCCGGAAACAGACCTCTTCCTCCGCCTAAACACGGAGAGCCGCTCGGGTGGACCGGCAGCGGCACGCCGCGCGCACGGAGACCCCTCCGTCCCTCAGCGGAGGTGGGGTAACCGGCAGGTCAACTTGATATGATGTGCACACGCACAGGTCGACTTCGCCTCCCGCGTGCGTAAAAGCGAAACAAAGCGCGTTTATGAACAAATGTTACTTTTAATAATTTAATTGAATATTAAAGTAAGTTAAAGGCACATTTTAGAGTTACGTCTCATATTGATCTGATAATATTTAGGCCTCAAAACTGTTTATTTATTGCGCAAGAAAAGTTGTAAAAAAACAACAAATGAACTGACAAATACTGTGCGCACGCGCTTCAGCTGCACGTATTGTTGTTAACAGGTTTCAGGGAATCTTTGTGCCTTCGGAGCTAATTCATCAGGGCTGACAGAGGTCGTGTGAGTGGGAACTTTCTCCGCGTCCTCTGAACGAGTGAGCTCCAGCAGGCCCGCTGTCCACACCGGACGATACACATCCCGACTCCGTGTAATGGCTCTCCGTCTGCCAGAGACGGGTTTCAGGCGGAAAAAAACAAAACACAAAACAAAATACCAAACACAAACATTAAAAGGCCGAGGAGGAGGATTTCTGTAAATGTCTTTGGATATATGAGGCCAAATGAGGGGAAAAAAGCAAAAACGTTGAAGCCACTCTGAAAAGTCTAAACGCATTTATTCTGGAGGATAAATGATGAAAGATAAAGCAGTGTTTTCTTTATAGAGAGACGCAGAGAGAGAAAGTGGCTTAATGGTGAAATGTTTCCTTCTTTGGTCTTAAAGAAATACAGTCTGTCTTCCCGGGATGAGCTCACGTGTCAAAACTCATGTTGGATGTAAATGTATCCCCCAAAACGCTCTGTACGCATGACAACAATATTTAAGAGTTTCAGTCAAAATGAAATCCATTACTGAGGAATCAGCAAAGAGTTTCCTGTTTGCACAATATTTCTGGAGATGTTTTCTTTATCTTCTCGCCCATTTAGAAAGAATCACTTTCCTGAAGCCTTCACCACGATTATGGTTTTACGCACGCGGTCCTTCCATTTATACCGCTTAAAATGAACACAAATAGGCCTTAATATTAGTCATTTAAAACAAAAAACGCATTTCGCCTCAGTCTGTGTTGTCCAATGTGAAGCACCCGGACAGAGGCAGACTCGGCCCGCAGTGATTGATGGATGAAGCCCCTCGGCGGGTTGTAAAGCATCCAGAGCTGGACGCTGTTTGGGAGATAGAGAGCTGATAAAGTCGACGCTCGGTGAGAGAGAAAAAAAACAGGGCGAAGGGGCTCTAATGGTGCAGGAGGGGGAATCCGGACTGTCTGCGCTGTGATGGAGTGGTCTGCCCCCCCCCCCCCCCCCCTCCGGAGGCACTAATGCCCCCAAGTTTATACACAGACAGGCAGACTTCTCTTCACGTGGCCTGAGTTTATCTGAGGGGAATTATTCATCGTGAAAAGGCTCCTCGAGAGCTCAGAGGAAATTAATCCCCCAAGACTCAAGAGCGTTCTTTTCTTTCTTTTTTTAATTTCTGGAGACCTCTGCGTGTGTTTCTTTCCCTCATCAAATTAAAGCAACACGCCTCTCTGGAAACGTCTACTTAAGCTAAGAAACAACACGGTCATAAATCAGAGCGCCGTGTAACGTCTTGTTTCCTCCGCAGTAATAACAATGGAAGTGGAGGCTTTACGAGTCGATATACTGGGCGGCGGGTCTCCTCCCTCCCTGCGTGCAGCTCCAGCTTATTCCTCCTTCGATATGAGAAATAAGAAAACACACATCTATCACTCTGGATGCCTCCTCTCTTCTGGTGCGCTTGTATACAACTGTACCGGTCTTAATTGCCGGGTGGAGGACATTTACTTTATTTGCAAAAACAAAAAAAGCACCACACATTTCTCTCTCGTTTCATTTCCCACATAAATCAGGAATTCCTCTGCCGGTAAAAGTCGGTCGTTTGTCAGCGGAGTCTGGCGTGCCGGGTGACAGAAAACGAGAAACAGAAGTCCCATTAGGTAAACCATTCAACGCTGCAATTTATACAGCAGGCCGGGGCGGGTTCGTAAACAGAGCCGGTTGCGTCATGCCGTGTATTTGGGGTTGTGTGTGAGAGATTATAGAGGCCTGTCCCAAACTTTTAACGACTCGGAGTTCTGAATGAGAGCCAAATACATCAGCAGAGAGGAGGCGCGGCGCTTTTTAGGGGCGACAAACGTGTCCAACACGTTAATGCCGATGGACAAAAAAGAACAGTTCAAGTGTTGCTTTTATTTTCTAGCTCTGTTGGATCCGGGCGGTGCTGTGGAAGCTGTGGAGAAGTGTGTGCGCGCGCGTGTGTGTGTGTGTGTGTGTGTGTGTGTGTGTGTGTGTGTGTGTGTGTGTGTGTGTGGCCGCCGGTTGCGTCCTGCTGAGCGGACATAGACGTTACGGATCACTGAGATAGCGTCTTCTCACTCTGCCTAATGGAGCTATTACTGGCTGCAGGCCTGGGCTATCTAAACACACGCACGCATGCACGCACGGGCGATTGCACCCGTGCGCGAAAGGCCCGCAGCCAGCGAGACGCGCGAGGTTTTTACGCACGGCTGCCAACAGAGAGGCGAAGAATCAAGATTTACACTTTCAAAAAAAAGTGTAAACATTTTTGCATGTTTACATTTAATTTAGAATGATCGGAGTCTTTTCGTTTGTAATTATTTTGTATAAACAGATAGAGGTCCTCTGGCAGAGCGTTAGTTTCCATCACAGCTCTCAGTCATCTTCAATATGAAATATTACACATCGAAGGAAATGCGTTCAATCTGGTGAAGATTTCACGTCGAGGCGTAAAAGAATAAACCATGAATATATTTGTGTGGAAAGAACAGTTATATTACAAGAAGAAGAAGAAGAATCACAGGTTTGAATTTCTTCGAAACTTTCAAATTACAAAACAGAATTATGGTTTTCTCAAATTAAGAAAAATGTGTTTCTAATATGACAATAACTAAATTAAAAGAAAACACCCAATTTAATATACTACAAAAATATATCTTTAAAGTCGAAACGCGGAAAAATATAGAACACAATATTCATATTAAAATATCGTATTTCCCTTAAATTAAGTTATCTTGTATGTGCTTCACGTTTCAAATGCTTCCAGACGATATGAATATATATATATGAATATATATGAATATATATATATGAATATATATGAATATATATATATGAATATATATGAATATATATATATATATATATATATATATATATATATATATATATATATATATATATATATATATATATATATATATATATATATATATATATATATATATATATATATATGTTGTACTAATCTAATGTCCTGTTTTATTTATATACTATTCTATGGTGAATATTCCGAAATGGATTCTTTAGTTGTTTAATTGAATGTATTTTATTCTGAAACTAATCTCTAGTTTTCCGGCACTTATCGTTACATGTTGTATGTTGTTTGTATTATATAGCAGCAGATATATAATAAACTGTGTTCTTTGTATTTTTGTTACTTGAGTTAATTCGTTGTTTCATTTCAGAGTTAATCTGATTATGAAGAACAATTTCAACACGAAGAGATTTACAACATACGTGTTTGTTTTAACGTTTAACATTCTAATAGTTTGTGTTTCCGTTTCTCTCTCTCTCACACACGCACGCACGCACACACACACACTCGGTTGGCAGAGATTATCTCTCCTCTCTCTCCATCCAACCATCCAGAGCCGCCTGGCGCCTCCGCTGGGCCGCAAATGACAGCAGACAAGAGGTGTAGCGTTTCCTATTGTTACCTCCATTCACACACACAACCACACTCAACCACTCACACACACTCACACGCGCGCGCACGCGGGCGCGCGCTCACACACACAGTACGAGAGAAAGGGATCCATACTAAATAATCACTGAAGTAACAGGAAAGTTGTAGCCTCCAGACAAAATTGCATCAGAATGCACACAAATATAATATAATATAACATAATAAGACATAACATGATGTAATAATATAACCGATACCGATATTTATATATGATATTCATCAACAGATAAAATGTGATTGAAAACAGATTATATACTGCTATGCAGCAGTATATAAGTATAATAACCCAGCTTCAACATTAAAGTGATAAATGATCGTTCAACGATTACAATCCAATAATATGTAATTCTGAAATGGGGCATTCTGCATAATAATTACTTTTACTCAAGTATATTTAGATGCTCATACTTGTAACAGAGTATTTCTGCACTGTGGTACTTGTACTTACTGAATGTCTGGAGTACTTCTGACTCTAAAGCATATATTATGCAACATGAGGATTATCTAAGTATCTAAATTCAGAAACCAAAAAGTTAGAATTGCATTTTATTATTTGTAAAGTTTTATCCTTTAATAACAATATTTTTGTGTGTTCTAGTAAAAAGAGGCTAAGCTACAAAGTTAACGCTTCAAACTTCTGCTAACTTTCCACTGACATTTGAACTGACTTATCTCTGTTTGTGTGAAAGATAAAGACCCAAACAGAAGCTCCACAAAGGTCACAGTCTTCCTTCAGCCCTGTCAGCACCAGTCAGGCTGAAAGCTGAACAACCTCCTTCTCCCTGATGGACGTTTATCTGAGTCTCACTCTGCAGTTGTTTGGCTATAAATTTGAAGTCCTCAACAAGCTTTCCTGCATGGCTTCATACACGAAGACCAAACCTCAGAGGTCCCAGTCATGATCCCTGAGGTTCACCCACACAAAACACGAAGAGTTTCCAATGTTCACTTTCATTTTAGAGCCTTGAGACTGTAATAAAAGTTACGTTTTAAAATCAAAACAATGAGCTAAAAGAAGCTAAAAAAGCTCAGTAAGGCCGCAGGACTTGGTGGCACAATCAAAACATCAGCGAGAGTATCTTCCTCTGATTGAAAATAATGCAAACATGTGGTGGACCATTGGAGACATATTTATCAAAGAAGATTGGCTTTTTTCATGCTCTCGTGACTTTGCAGCTGAAAAACCACAACATCCAAATAAAAAACAGAGTGTCCTCCCAAGAAAACGGCTTAAAGGTCAACAAGCAGCATATTACGATCCATATTTAATGTCGGTGACCTCTAGTGGCTGTCGTTATTATGACTGGGGCAAATGAGGAAGTCAGGTGACATAGTATGAAGAGCGACAAAGTCGGGAGGAGGTCGGGGTGAATGGACGGGGTCAAACTAAATGGGCCCACCGGGCAAAGGACCGATGGCCCAAAGTGTCAGAGGCCCCTGTTGCCGAAGACATAAAAACATCACTCAAAGAGACTCGAATCAACCAGGAAGAGACTCAACATCACCACACAGCAACATAAAAGAACTACAAAGACACGCAAAGACTACAAAGAGACCAAAACAGCTGTAAAGAGGCAAAGAGACCAAAAAAAAGTATTGCAACAGCTTTGAAACCACAAAGAGACACAACATTACTGAGAGACACAGAGCAACTACAAAGAGACACAACATTACTAAGAGACAGAGCAACTACAAAGAGACACAACATTACTAAGAGACACAGAGCAACAACAAAGAGACACAACATTACTAAGAGACAGAGCAACTACAAAGAGACAACATTATTAAGAGACACAGAGCAACTACAAAGAGACACAACATTACTAAGAGACACATCAACTACAAAGAGACACAACATTACTAAGAGACACATCAACTACAAAGAGACACAACATTACTAAGAGACACATCAACTACAAAGAGACACAACATTACTTAGAGACACAGAGCAACTACAAAGAGACACAACATTACTAAGAGACACAGAGCAACAACAAAGAGACACAACATTACTAAGAGACAGAGCAACTACAAAGAGACACAACATTACTAAGAGACACATCAACTACAAAGAGACACAACATTACTTAGAGACACATCAACTACAAAGAGACACAACATTACTTAGAGACACAGAGCAACTACAAAGAGACACAACATTACTAAGAGACACAGAGCAACAACAAAGAGACACAACATTACCAAGAGACACATCAACTACAAAGAGACACAACATTACTAAGAGACAGCAACTACAAAGAGACACAACATTACTAAGAGACAGCAACTACAAAGAGACACAACATTACTAAGAGACAGCAACTACAAAGAGACACAACATTACTAAGAGACAGCAACTACAAAGAGACACAACATTACTAAGAGACAGCAACTACAAAGAGACACAACATTACTAAGAGACACATCAACTACAAAGAGACACAACATTACTAAGAGACAGAGCAACTACAAAGAGACAACATTACTAAGAGACAGAGCAACTACAAAGAGACACAACATTACTAAGAGACACATCAACTACAAAGAGACACAACATTACTAAGAGACAGAGCAACTACAAAGAGACAACATTACTAAGAGACACATCAACTACAAAGAGACACAACATTACTAAGAGACACGTCAACTACAAAGAGACACAACATTACTAAGAGACACATCAACTACAAAGAGACACAACATTACGAAGAGACACATCAACTACAAAGAGACACAACATTACTAAGAGACACATCAACTACAAAGAGACACAACATTACTAAGAGACACATCAACTACAAAGAGACACAACATTACTAAGAGACACATCAACTACAAAGAGACACAACATTACTAAGAGACACATCAACTACAAAGAGACACAACATTACTAAGAGACACGTCAACTACAAAGAGAGACAACATTACTCAGAGACAGAGCAACTACAAAGAGACACAACATTACTCAGAGACACATCAACTACAAAGAGACACAACATTACTAAGAGACACGTCAACTACAAAGAGACACAACATTACTCAGAGACACAACTACAAAGAGACACAACGTTACTAAGAGACACATCAACTACAAAGAGACACAACATTACTAAGAGACACATCAACTACAAAGAGACACAACATTACTCAGAGACAGAGCAACTACAAAGAGACACAACATTACTAAGAGACACATCAACTACAAAGAGACACAACATTACTAAGAGACACATCAACTACAAAGAGACACAACATTACTAAGAGACACATCAACTACAAAGAGACACAACATTACTCAGAGACAGAGCAACTACAAAGAGACACAACATTACTAAGAGACACATCAACTACAAAGAGACACAACATTACTAAGAGACACATCAACTACAAAGAGACACAACATTACTAAGAGACACATCAACTACAAAGAGACACAACATTACTCAGAGACACATCAACTACAAAGAGACACAACATTACTGAGAGACACGTCAACTACAAAGAGAGACAACATTACTCAGAGACAGAGCAACTACAAAGAGACACAACATTACTCAGAGACACATCAACTACAAAGAGACACAACATTACTAAGAGACACGTCAACTACAAAGAGACACAACATTACTAAGAGACACATCAACTACAAAGAGACACAACATTACTCAGAGACAGAGCAACTACAAAGAGACACAACATTACTAAGAGACACATCAACTACAAAGAGACACAACATTACTAAGAGACACATCAACTACAAAGAGACACAACATTACTAAGAGACACATCAACTACAAAGAGACACAACATTACTCAGAGACAGAGCAACTACAAAGAGACACAACATTACTAAGAGACACATCAACTACAAAGAGACACAACATTACTAAGAGACACATCAACTACAAAGAGACACAACATTACTAAGAGACACATCAACTACAAAGAGACACAACATTACTCAGAGACACATCAACTACAAAGAGACACAACATTACTGAGAGACACGTCAACTACAAAGAGAGACAACATTACTCAGAGACAGAGCAACTACAAAGAGACACAACATTACTCAGAGACACATCAACTACAAAGAGACACAACATTACTAAGAGACACGTCAACTACAAAGAGACACAACATTACTCAGAGACACATCAACTACAAAGAGACACAACATTACTAAGAGACACATCAACTACAAAGAGACACAACATTACTAAGAGACAGAGCAACTACAAAGAGACACAACATTACTAAGAGAAATTAAACAACTAGAAAGAGTCAAAAAATGACTAAACAAAGGGGTAAAACAACCACAGACAAAACATTGCTACAAAAAGACCAAAACAACTACAAAGAGATGCAAAATGACTACAAAGAGACAGTAAGCAACTTCAAACAGACGCAACACAACTACAAAGAGTCACAAAGCAGCTACAAAGAGAGGCTAAACAACTATAACGTCTGTGTGTCTTGCTCCTGCAGAGCTGGTGGCGTTGTTGTCCCATAACCAGCCAATGAGACACACACGGGACAGTCACCCAGGAGACCTCTGTTCGTGCCCCGTGTAGACTTTTAAAAACATTATCTGACATAAAATACTTAACCTAAGTTGCGGCACAAACGTCCTTAATTTGACCATGTAACGTTAACGATGTGTTTAAAACTGTCACCGGTGCTCTCCAACGGTCAAATATGTTGTTTTGGGAGTAATTGGCAAACGACCTGTTCTGTGGTTAAGGTGTGAGGACGTGTTGCACAAATGACATTTGTTAACATGGAAGTGACAAACTCCACAGCGGTCGCAGTAATAACGAGCGTCAGGAGCAACGATTGTGACGTTATTGTGCAGCGAAAAGGTTTGCAGAAGGAGGAAGTCGTGGTGGATGGGTCGACAAAACGTTGGTCTTCATAACGGCAGCTGTTTGTTTTGTTGGGTTTTTAAAACACGACCACGATCGTTCCCAAACCTTAAAAAAGTGGTTATTTCTTCTTCAGGGAGTTATTAAAATGGAATGATCCATGAACAGTGTCATTGCTATAAAATGTTATTTTTTAAATCTTATTAAGAGGAGCTTGCTGCATTTTTTCCTTTATTTTGGCGGGTTACGGTTACAACTTGTTTTGATCAAAGTTTTCTTTGTTAACTGGTTTAAGGCAACAAAGTTTAAAATATAAGTTTTGAATTCCAACTGGTTTCAGGCTAAACACGATCTGGTCATCGGCCTGGAAACCTTTTAGAAATACATCCTGGAAGTCCTTCAAGGACTCCTGGAGATCCCTGAACCACAGTTTGGAAACCTTGTCCCAGAATAACCGTCACTTAACTTCAACTAAAACAGTTTTATTTTCTTTCCAATAGCTGGTGAAGAGCGTCGGCCCCGTCTGACACACAGAGAACACAGCGCTCAGCCTGGCGTCGTTGGATTTAATGCTTATTTAAAGTAAATGGAGGCGGCCGGGGGCCAGTCTAAACACTACCCGGCCTTTGTTTGGCCCTATTTTACGAGGACGCGCTGATGATGCTGATGATGATGATGTAGCGTGAATCGGAGAGAGTTGCCGTCGAGTCTACAGGGACAACCTCACATATATCTGTCTGATTCCAGAGCTGCACATCAGGATGTTTAGTACCTGTGGAGGGAGGGGGGGCCCAGCAGGTCTGTGAGAGACCCCCAGGGTCCAGTTTAGAGACACACATGAAGACATGCAATGAAATCATGATATAACAGAGACAACTTTAACTTGGAGTCCTAAAGAGGACCTGTTCTGCACGGTGTCCCTCTTATGGAAATATAGTTTAATTAAAAAAAGACACTTATTTATTTGTCGAAAACTTAACATGCTCTCATCATCGCAAAATGTGTTTTGGTGTCCATGAAACCCCCAATTTGTGATTTGTTCAAATATTTTTGGACAGTAAAATGAAAACTTTGACTGCATTCGACAGAATTATTCCCAAAGGATTCCCCTAGCTTGAGCTTTAACACAATGTGATGATTAAAAAAGACAAACAGATGACAAATGGAGTTCATATCTCCACTCTGTTTGGGGGCCCCAGGTGTTTGAGGGTCCCTGCACATTCATCAGAGTTTTATGATCTGGAACAATTGCTTCAGTTTTTTGGCATTAATTATTAGATGAAAAAAGTGTCCGATTGAAGATCACAGCGATCCACAATTTCAGAATAAAAGCATTGATGACCTTTGAACCCCAGCAGCCTCCTGTATGTCCACCTAGAGATTAAACCTTTCTGTGAAACCGACTTCAGCTGTTTAGAATAAACATGTAACACTTTCAGTTTAAGTGCCGATTTTCCTGAAAACACGCCGACTTCCTCGACATCCGTCTGAGAGAATCTTTTACCAACAAGCTCTGCAGCTTTTTAAGCACCAAATGTTTTGTGTCATCAGTGCCTCTGAGTTAACAATGAAATATATTTCATGTATTCAAATCTTTGAACACAGAGGCATCGCTGAGGACACCAGGGTCCCCTGCATGTCATAGTTCTGCGAATTTTAGGGGTTTTATTTGCAAAAAGAGTTTAATTTCTCTGATTGCACACAAATGAAACTTAAAAATAGGAATTTATGAATTGCAATAGAAGGTTTTTAGCAGTCTTCCCCAGAATCACACAGCCGTCAGTAGAGAAGTGTGCAGAAGGCTTTGAAACAACATTCAGACGTTATTTGTTCCTCTCATGGTAGAACAAACACAACTCTATTATATATTACTGAAAACATACATAAATAATAGATGGTCCATCAATTACAGTTACTTGCAGTAACATGAGAAATCAGAATCAAGCCATACGCAACAAATCAAACAACAAAGAGAACAGATTACTCATTATTATTCATTATTATTCATTCATTCTTATTCTTTCTTTATACAGTTTCTTGAACTTATAAATATTCATACAGCCCACAGTTTGCCTGCTTTAAAGTAATCTGTTCAAATTCCCTGAAACATGATCGTGATCAAAATAAAATGTAAACATTTGTGATTTCATTTTTTAAATATTTAGTTTGATCGAGTTTGGTTGGTCACATTATGTAATGCTTGTCTGAAATGGTCGAACAATTAGAGTTCATGGAGCACTTTTACCAACTTTATAGCTGTAATATTATTCATATATATAACAATATTAATGTCAAATGAAAGTGGCTCATTAAACATTATTATTCAAGTACACATGCTTTTTCAGTAAAGCACATAATAGAAAATCCATGTGAAATGTAAAATATGTGTATTTCTCTAAATATTTTCTAAAATCAGACTTTTTTGAGAACGTTGCTGTTTGTTTTCAGACAGGAGCTCCTGCAGGATGGAGCGGGGTGACGGAGGAGAGGGGGGTCCCGCTGCAAAACGGAAAGGGGAGCTGATAGGAGCAGATTAGTTCTGGCTAAAAACGTCGGTCAGTTTTTCCTGGAGGAATCTTAATTGCCCCGGGGGGCCCTGCTTATCGGCGCGGGGCGGTTATTAATACAACGCCCGAGATAAAGAGGACGGAGAGACACCGAGAGCAGCCGGCTGCTGGACGGCAGGAGTGCCGGGACGGGACCGGAGGGTGGAATCAAAACATGGAGAGTTTGTAGATGCGACCTGTTCAGCAGTAAAGGGTGAGAACAGCGTCGTTTAACCTCTCGAACCTCTAAATCTCCACCTTGAATTTAAAAGTTACAAACGATTCCTTATCGGAGTTTTACTGGTGGAGCTTTTCTCACGAGGGAAGAGTGACATCTGAAACTCAGGGCGGCCTCTAATGACTCCACTAAATATATATTTAATAACTCTCTGTTGTGAAATGTGTCAGAGTTCTTTGGAAACTTTGGCATCTCCTCCAAACTGAAGAGCAAACGTAAAAGATTTGAAAGAATCTCAACAAACCTGATGATGCCATCGATGAGGAGTTCTCTCAGCAAAAGTCTTTCTGGAAACAGAAACAGCATCTTTTTAGATCAGGGCTTTGGTTGCTCTGGGTCTGCATGTTGGACAATAACCGACCAAAATTTCCTGTCTTCAATTTGGACCACGAAGACATTCAAAATGTGACTTAAACCGCTCAATTTTATAAAAACAAGTAAGTGTTTTGCGTAATGATGGCCAGGCCCACTTTTGGTTTGTATCTGGGTACAGTTCAGCTACAGCGGCGAAGAGGTTCCTGACTATCACCCCTTGACCTGTTGACCTTGTCGTGCCACTGCAGCGAGTGCGCGGCATTGGTGCGCCTCCCCAAAAGGGCGCACAGATTTACGCACGAAATCTGTGCGCCCACAAGGACACCAGTGTTCTGACTGACTGTGGAATGATGGAAACTGCAAGTAACATGTTTAAACACATCATAAAAGAAAAGGTAAAGAGGCCTCTTACGTGAAAAGAATTGTGCGTAAAAAAATACAAATAAAAGGCTGTTGGGCGAATTGAGGGCAGGAGAGTGGTGGAGGGGCAGGCTGTCTGTAAAACACTAAATGTCCATATTATATTATTATATTCACACCAGTCCGAAAACAAAACCAGGACGTGAGCATACGTTAAGTACGCCCACCTCCCCTCCCTCTCGAGATCTCCCAAATGCTTCCCTTGCAGCCTACACGCACTTTCCATTTCACACACCCCTCCCCCTGACATCAGAGGAGGCAGGGGCGCTCCTTCGCCCCGGTCCAAACTCCACTTACAAAGCCCGACATTATATCTGTCAGACAGGAGACCTGCATGGACCAAACCGGGACTAATACCCATGTTTTCGTGCGTTTTACGGCGATGAGGGATTCCAGAGGCTTAACGCACCTCCAATTGCCAAAGAAGGGGCTTTTACGCTCACATATTTGTTAGAAAAAGAGTGGAAAGGTAGAAGGGGCGTGCATGTTACTCGGTGGGCTTCATTTCCTCGGTGCTGCAGAGCCGGAGCTGGATGACATGATGCTGCAGAGCCCGCTCACCTCCACGCCGTTTTCTGTCAAGGATATCCTCAAGCAGCAGGCCGGGTCCTTGGAGCTCCAGCACCGAGCCCTCACCCAGCAGCAGTTGACCGGGTCTCCTCCCCAGCAGCGGCGGCATTTCCAAACCCCGCCGTCCTGCATGCTCGCCGGGGCCCGGGACAGTCCTCCCTTCTCGGACGGTGAGGACAACCTGGCCTACCTCAGCGCGCTAGCGGCGCGCGAGGAGGACCGAGGGGAGACCAGCCTGTCCCCGGACATGTACGTCCACCCGGGCCTGCAGGGAGCCAAGCTGGAGGCCGCCGAGCTGGACGAGCAAGAGAGCAGTGAGTTGAAGCGCCAAGCGGCCGCAGACAAAAGGCAACAAAGGACACGTGTGTCAATAATTATCAGAATAATATCAACCAGTGTTTCTCAGAGAACATATCAAAGTGCTGCAGCATGAATCATGAATAGAAGCAGCTGTTTTACATGTTTCATCTCACATCAGTGGCAGCAAAAACCATTTGCATGTTGAGCCGCAAGAAGCGCTTCACCTGTAACCTGAACCCAGACTGCGTTACCTCTGTTACGCACGATGTAGTTCAGCTTTGTAAATGAATCAGAACAATGAAATCATTTGTAATATATTAGAAGGTAAATATTAGCGTCAAACACAATGTCAGCCTGAAAAAAAAGAAAGAAAATCGGTTTTGTGTCATTTCTAAAATATAATAATAATCCTGCAGCTCTGTCGTAGTTCATTATTGCAGTATTGTTATTTTTTTACGCAATATATGAAACCCAGCTTTAGCTCAAAATATAAGTTTTGGAAAAATTGCAACAACACAAAAATCCCGTTTAATAAAAGTGCAAACAGTGTTTCAGAAATATTTTCTAATTCATCTTCCGCCTCACGCAGACATCATGTGAAGAGCTATGAAATGACGGGAGTCGATGTTTCTGCGGCCTGACGGATCCAGTAAAGTCTGGAAATGTCAAACACGTTCTAGTGGTTCAGCCGCGCGGACTCTTGTTATGATGTGTGGACCATAAACCGACAATTAGTTTAAAGAGCTTGTAAAAGAAATGTCACCGCGAAGTAGCGCCGATAAACAGTCAGACGCGTCTTCCTCACGTGGCGCAACAGATATTCATAATATATATCAACACATGAAAGGAGGTCTTACGCTGCTCGTGGCTTTATGTTCAGAAGGTCAATAAAATGTATACTTAAACAATAATTAGCATAGTGTCGTATTTTAGCCTAAATATATTATTTTTCCATGTGTTGCAGTTTATCTGCCTCCCTGGTGTTTTATATGTTATTGTTTCATTTTCATAATAATATCTGAGCTTTTTTGTCGTGCACTGTGCGAAAGGTTTTTCTATTTTATAGGATAATTTCAATCACACGGAGGAAATGTTTTGTCTGCAGTGGTTGATTTTGTTTTTGTATTTTATTGAATGTGCAAAGTGGCGTCATATTCTGGGAAATAATATTCAAGATTTGAGGTATTAACTATTTTTATGTGACTTCCCCCAACCCACCCAGAGAGCTGCGCTTTGGTGTCCCGGGAAGAGGCCGCGGAGGGCGGGCAGGGTGACTCGGAGCGGCCGGTGCAGAAGCAGAGGAGCCGGCGGAGACCCAGGGTACTCTTCTCCCAGGCGCAGGTCTTCGAGCTGGAGCGGCGCTTCAAGCAGCAGCGCTACCTGTCCGCCCCGGAGCGCGAGCACCTGGCGACCACCCTCAAGCTCACCTCGAACCAGGTGAAGATCTGGTTCCAGAACCGCCGCTACAAGTGCAAGCGGCAGCGGCAGGACAAGTCTCTGGAGGCGGTGGGGCAGCACCACCCTCCGCCGCCCCGGCGCGTCGCTGTGCCGGTGCTGGTGCGCGATGGGAAGCCGTGTCTGGGCGGCGCGCAGAGCTACGCCTCCGCCGCTGCTCCGTACGGATCCAACCCGTACGGATATAACGGATACCCGGCGTACACGTACAACAGTCCCGCGTACAACACCAATTACAGCTGCACCTACACCAGCATCCCCACGCTCCCCCCGTCTGGCGCCTCCAACGCCTTCATGAACATGAACTTGGGAAACGTGAGCGGCCTCGGCGGCTCCCCACAGGCCCCGACACACCAAGGGACAGCGGTCACATCGTGCCAGGGCTCCCTGCAGGGGATCCGGGCCTGGTAGCCTCACCAGAACACAACTCGTGTCTCTGGGTTTTTTTACAGAGCGCTTACATTTTCGGTCAAAACACAAGATTTTAGAAGTGTGTTAACTCCTCCTCAGAAAACAGTTGTGTTTATATAATGGATGCGAGTTTGGATGCACCTGACATTTCACTCACATTACCGGCTCCTTGGACTGTAACACAGCCGAGATTAGTGTGCATAAAGGCCGGATGTCACACATGTGAACAGGCACAGTTTCGGGGAAATTTCATTTTGTGGTCCAACAATAGTTGGTGCTCTAGTTTGGCACCGACAAGACTGATGCACAGAGGGGGACATTACGCACAAACGTGCGTATTTCTCCTTTTTTGAACTCCAAAAAATATGATTCGTTTTTTATTAAAAATAATGTTTGTTTTTAACATGGTAACTTTTTAGGCTTTTGAAGAGATTGAATTGCTTTTAAAAGGTGTTTTTGTTGGTTCGACAGAGAATTGTTTTAGTCTATTTCACATCTATTCAAATAAATCAGAGAAATGAGGGAAAATAAAGGTGCGTTTGATTCTGTATTCCAGCAACAACAAAAGATTGTGTCCTAATTTTTGGTTGTAAAACGTCCTCAGCGCTAGAAACTACGGGAAATGCATCACCGTCACAGAACTGAAACGGATTTTTCCCCCTAAATAATAAAAAGCAAGAATAAGAATAATAATCCAATAATTATTGCTCCCATCACAGACGTGAATCAGATGCACGGAGGCAGAAACCTCACTCGCAAACATGTTAAGGGGCAGAGCTGCTGCAGGAGGCCGGGCCACAGGAACTCTTTGTCCCGGTGCCAGGCGACGTGAAAGGAGGAAGTTATTCTCCATTTGAGGTCTTTTAAAGGACGCGATTAAGCACCTAAAATACACCGAAGAGCGAGCAGCAGCCGAGCCAGGGAGACGGGAATAATGGCCCTTATTGGATTGTCGGACAAAAGGTGTGTGGTAGGCAGAGCCGGGCACTCAGCAAAGACAAAGGCGCACAGGGGCCGTGAGATTGACGTCCTAATATTCCCATTTGAGGGCCAGGCAGCGGGTTATTCTGCGCAGAGAAGGGGGGGACACGGGGGGAAAATGTGGTCACTTTTGTTCCCCTTCAGGAGGCTTCTTTTTTTTTTTGTTCGCGGAGAAAGGCTTCCGAGAGCCCCCAGCCGCGAGGCTTCGGGGGCAGCCGGGGCTGGAGGAGATGGCAGCGGGGAGGCGTTTGTGTGAAAGAAGGGGGTATTATTGCTACAAGTTTCACCATTTATCCCGTTGTGGAAAATGGACGGGAGAATTTTAAGGAGGGGGGGGGGGCTTTTATTTCAGTGTTATTTCAGTTCAGACCGATGTTATTCTCACAGGTAACAGCCTAACCCTGCACGGAACAACGACTGCAGTGATCATGTAATGCAGATTTCTATTTCTTTCTAACATAAAGCCACAAGGAGAGCTCGACAATTACAGTGATTACACAGAATCAACGCGTCAAATGTCCAGAACGAAAGCACGAAGTTCTGGTTTTTATATGGATTTATGGATTCAGAGGTCTTGGTTACAAAGGCGCAAAATATCTTAATGGAATGGCCAGTTATTGATTCAATGAGCTAAAATGATCCGAGACCAAATCGTTTTTAATCGTTTGGTTTGGTGCTCAAATGACTCGATTAATCGATGAGTCATTCTAAATGTTTAAGCGAACAACTTTATTCCAGCTGTGACAGTGTGCTGCTGTTCTGCTTTTATATATTATTGTAAATGTGACTGTTGGTCATTTGAACAGCTGACGTCACTTTGGGTTCTGAGTATTTTTGTTGTCTAATTGGCTATTACGCACAAATGAGGGCTAACAACAAGTCGGCTACATGTGGTTCGAATTTCAGATACAATTCTTCTTCAACTTTTGTTTTCACGTTTATGGGACAGAACTCTATTTGCTGGAATGATTCCCGAGAACAACGATGGTGGTGGTATAGTGTGAAAACCAGGGAGGGGAAAGCATCAATTGCTGTTTTTCTCTCTGCGCGTAATTGTTCCTCCGGCCTGGGAACACGTCGTTTCCCAAAAAGCATTATTGTATAATTACAGCCACACTCGTGTCCTAATGCGAGACATGAGAACAAACAGCAGGAGCCACATTTACTACAACATTTCCGACAGAAACCTCCGGAGCTCGTTTACACTGATGCGGAGGGGTTTGTGGGAAATAGTGGAGCAGCTCTGATGACTGACAAGAGTTGAGTCAATGTGATAAATGGTTCGTTTGGATGGAAGAGTCTCACAAATGCTCCCATGTTGCCATACTTTAAGATAAGTCAGAAATAAGTTATTTCCTGACTCCATAAGTGATTGTACTTTACGCACGTGTTGTTCCTCTCAATGACATCTGATTTATAAAGACCAGAACAAACGTTGACGTTCATAAATATCCTTGTTATCGGCGGCGATCAGCGCGTCTCCCCGGCTCCTCTTTTCGTGCCAGACAGTCGGTCTCTGAGGTCAGATTGAGATCCGTCAGTCTGAGCTGTTAACCAGCTGATCTCCTGTTTGGGACTAAAAACAAGGTGCCCCAATGCCCCCTCCTCACTAATGGGGATTAATTGAGAGGTAAACAGAGAGCTGATAAGCTCTGCGCCCCGAGGTGCTGCCCGACCGCAGGACAGAGAGTGATGGAGGCAAATAAAGACGAGACAGAGCGGCGTCTGCAGGTAAACACCACGACCTGCTGGGCCGGTAGTAATAATAATAACAATAATAATAACAATAATAATAATAGTTACAATAATTATAAGAGCATTATAGCAATAATGATTAGAAAAACTATAAAAACTAATAATACAAATAACGATAACAGTACTAGCAATAATATTAATTATAATAATAATAATAATAATAATATTAAGAAGTTGAAGAAGAAGAAAAGTCATCATCACCATCACTTTGTTGGCTCAATAATAACCATAATAATCTATATTGTGTTGCATTTAAGGATTTTTTTAATGTTACAATTTTACATTAAAATGAATAAATAAATAAAATACATTTATTTCCACGGCAATACAATGAGCTCATCATGCCACAGTTATGGCTAACACAAACTCAAGCACTATTTCCTCACAGCGTTAAGAAGCTAGTATCTATTTTACATAAACTTTTACAGGTGTTCCTGTTATTTAGTCTATCCCATGAAAAATGAATTACACCATTTATCTCTGAATCTAAAATTGTATTTAAACCGCCTGACTTTAAAAAAAACATTTATCACTCACATTAAAATAAGATGATTTACTGCTACTATACTAAAATATTCTGCAGGTGGAAGTATTCAGGCAAAATGTAAAATACTTAATTACATGAGAAGCATTGATAATCCTACTAAAGCAAAAGTTAAGAAGTACTACTAGCAGTGATATGTATTAGTGATATGAAGCTACTGGACTGACACGTTAGCACCATTTCTACTGTTAC
>CM051693.1:28156204-28228704 GCA_028022725.1 Lycodopsis pacificus
CAACAGTTGAACTCTACGCCAAAAAAAAGTGTACAAATGTACTTCGCTCAAGTCCACTGTTTGCAGTGATTCCATTAAAAATGATAAATGTTAGTAATAAAACAGATTTTAGCACAGCTTCGACTGCTGAACATGCAGAGTGTGACCAGCTGAATCCATCCAATTATTGGTTTAGTCTTTTGCTGTTTTCCTACGTCTTGTACGAGAACACTGGACTACACCAATAAACTGTCATATTTAAAGATATCATTGGCGTTATCAGCTGCAGGCATAATCCACATTTGTCCAAACTCTGCTGAAGATCTCGGTGGACTCTGATGCGGATCTGTGCTGATAGCAGCCTGTGGGAGTCTGGCTCTTCAATGAGATATCCACCAATTGAGAATCTGACACATACAAGCTTTGGTGTAAAGTGCTCTTCAGAGGCTGCACAGTGTCTTCTTAGTCAGCTGACACGTAATGCTCGCTGACGTCAGCGTAATAGATTTGGCAATGGACGTGGATGTTTGGAAATGTCTTTTTTAACTGGTTTCCCGTGTCCTGGGATGGGAGACGGGAGGACGGCCGGGCCAAAACGAGAACGGCTTCGGCTCGTCCATCAACCCGGGAGATCTAAATATTTATCCTGTGATCCACATTTATCCGTTGGCCGGTGCAGCTTTCTGGTTCAAAAAACGTTATGTTTCTGGGAAGAAACACAAGTATACGGTGTTTATCCAACGCTACCCACAGACATTTATCCTGAGCTGTCAGGGTTTGCAATAACACACATAAATTGCGGTTCGTGTCTCACCGAAAATCATTAGAACCATTAATTTGAGTTCTGCACCAGCTGGGAAAATCTGGGCAGGGACAACGGTTTTTTCGCTTCCATCAGCAGCTGACAGCCAGGCGCTCTTGAGCAAGGCACTTTAAAACGGATCATCCTAACAGGAGAGGATCTCCGTCCTACCAGCAGGAATGAGATGCACGTCTGCTCATTTTTGTCCTGAATAAATTAACCTCCTATGAGGGGAGATTAATAACTAGTATGAGGAAATAATTGGACCTTCGGTGTGGCACAAAGATCCAACTGAAGGCACTCGAGTGCAACAATTTAAAAAAAGCGTTTAGTAAATATAAAACTACAGGAAGACACTTTAGGGAGACCGAGTATTCTCACATTGTGTTCATTCATGACTAATCTAATTTATGATCTCATGTTGATGGTTCGTAATCGGTGGGACCCGACCGACCGACTGCATGGTTTCTTACACAAAACCATCTGAAAAGCCGTCGTTGAAAACGGTTCCGCATCGTAAAATTGTGCATTTTACAATTTCAGGACCTAAAGATTTAAATAAGGGCTGATCAAGCGTTTGTAATGGGAAGTTGATATACTAAAAATGACTGGCTAAGTTACAGACGTCACTTCCCCAAATATAAGTCTATGGAGAAAAAGCGTTTTTGGGCCTCGTGGTACGACATGACAGGATATTTGTAATTCCACTGTTTGGTTACTAGTCTTTCAAAAGCCCGGCGCTTGGATGTCACTCTCTCTCCACTATCACGATCAAAGAAAGGCATAAACATCCCCCAAAATGATCTTTAAAGGTTTGCGCCAACAGTCTAAAAAGGCCTCACGAATGCAAATCCACCTGTCCGATACAAGGGTCTATTTCTTTAAGCGGACGTCGTCATTGGAGTCACTCATCATCGTCGGCGGGTCTCAGGGTGTGTTCCAACTGTAAAACACGTCATAAGAAACATGTGGGGGCACACGCCGCCCCGCCAATCTGAATCACGATGAATGCCGTTTATACGAATCCTTCGGTTGTGCGACGGCATCGCCTGCATCGGTGTGACCTGCAGGCGGAGCGTCACCGCTGGAGAGATTAGAAACGCATTTTAACACCAAAGACGAAAACCATTCATCAAACGAAGAGGACGGCGGGGAAGCGTGTTCTCCCCACGCACACGCGCACACGCACACGCTGTTGACCTTGGCTCCAACCGGACCTGCCGCCATGCGTCCTCCCAGACGAGGTGCCCTGACCTCACACGCCGACCTTTCCTGACCGACTACATGGATCACCTTACGTTGTTAGTGCAGCGCCGCTGACAAGGAACAACAGTAGGGAGGAATGGGGGGGGGGGGGGGGGGGGGGGGTTAGACGAGATGAAAGCTTTCAGCTTGTAGGCCGCGGGGGAATGGCAACAAACACGGGGGCCTCGAGTGAAACGGGATCCGCAGCGAGAGAGGGGAGGTGGAGGTGGAGGTGCTGCTTTTCTGTCCCGCCTGTCAGCTTTCAACCAGGAAGCTCATGAGCTTCATCTCTGCAGAAAACTGCAACAGCCAGCTCACCTACGGAAAGCCTGCGGGGATGTAATACATGTCACAATATAAAATATATATATATATATATATATATATATTAGTTAATCATCATATTTATTGGCGCCAATCGGTTTGCACGGTGTTGTTTGAGCATTACAAATAACTGATCCCACGTCACCTGTGGGCTGCCGTAGTTTCCACCGAGAGGTTTCCTGCCTCGAGTACAAAGTTAATCTTGTGATATCATCTTCTGTGAGTCATGCAGCGTTTCACTCGGTAGTCTGTGGGTACAAACCAACAGGTTGGTGAGCTCGAGGCCTGAGGGCCGTCCCAGGACCAGCGCCTCCTGCTGGTCGGTCGTGGCTCCTGCACCGACTTGTTGGACAGTTTTTAATTACAGGCGCGGTTAATATTCTAAGAGGTTCCAGATCTAAACATCAGGCTACTTGACCATCAAGTAGTCTGCTTCATTTCAAGTACATCAGGGTTTTGTCTTCATATAATATACAAGTAATATCGTTCATTACTATCAATCAATATTTTCTTACTGAACCTCTAGTCACTTATAATCCAAACCTCGTCAATCAATCAATCAATCGTGCTTTTCAAAGTGTTGTTTCTGGGATAAAGTAAAAAGTTTGTGGCGAGTTATAAAATGAATAAATCAAAGTTAAACCAACACAAACGATTTCGACTTGAGTGAAAATAAAATGGCAGAAGTTCCTAAAATCTCTAAAGTATTGAAATAAATGTTCAACATCTGGGAAGGAAGGAAAAGCAAGACAAGGAGCCCAAAGTAAGTTCTCTCTTTGCGAGCCAGCACCAAGAGAAGACCCTGCTTCTGCGAGGAGCTGCCATAGCGAGTTTATTTACAATTCACAAAATACAGGTTCAAGCTTTTTCACATTAGTGTCGTCTGACAAACAAGTTCCCGCTCCGCTCTCCGTCTTTGGTTTCACAACCTTTAAACTCTTTGAACACATTTTTAAAACTCTCTTCACCCATTTCATCTGCGTTTGAATTTAGAATAATCCAGTTTTTCCTCTGTTGCCACTTTCCAGAAGACAATCCGACGGCTTTTTCCACAAAAAGCCTGAATTCTTCCAGCGTTTTGATCAAACGTTTCAGTTTTCTACTTTAATAACTCAACATACAGGTTGGCTTGAAAACGTAGCTGGTCCAATTTTCAATCCATATTTATATACACACTGTTTTATATACAATGTCATCCTCTTATGGCTTTGAAACATCTCTACGGGAGGATGTCTGGAGCAGTTGTGCGTTGGCTGTTCGGCGGCTAACTGAAGGCACGTGCACACGTTCTCTCTCTTCTGCGTACTCGTTTTAATGTCAAAGTTACTTTTCTTTATTTGTCCTAACGATGAGAAAGAAGTCTCCATTAAGTGCTAGGATGCTGTGCGCTTTGAAAATGAAAATAAAAACATAAAAGCGATCGTAAGGCAAACACTCGCGCCGTTTCTGTTCCGTAAGAAGAATCCTTCGTTTATAAACTCTGATGGAGGATCATCTTCCGTATGATCGATCTGTTGTTTTACAACAGAAGTGAAGCGGCGCGAGTCCGTCAGTGACTGAACACCGACGACGATCATTCACACGTGAGCGGACATTAGAGACTCGCTGTGGTTTCACAACAGTCAACACAGATTATTGTGACCCACTTTGTGTTGGTAACACGGAGTGGGTCGCTCAGCTACGCTGTGATGAGTCTCGGCTGATCTCTATGATCCCCCCCCCCCCCCACACACACACCTTAAGTGTTGATGGAAGTTTGCATCAAACTGGTTCCCTCCACTGAAACAGATTATTATTTTTCATAAGATTTTGGATTATTGCAGAAAATGAACGTGGCAGACAAACAATTATGAAACTCACGTTTTGTTCACAGCAAGACCACAAATTAAATGTGTTGGTCTGCGTCGATATGGAATATATAGAATATCACTTTGTTTTTTTACCAAATACCTCGATATCGATATCGTCAGGTTAACTATTGGAGCTTCCACAAAAAATGAGATTTGTGATAAATAATCATCAATAACGTGGATTTGATTCTTGTTATCATGAGACTGTAACGCAGCCTTTAAAACCAGGAACACTGAAGTCATATCACCATCAATAAAATCTAAAACGATATTGATTTTATAGCAATACATTGATTTAATATCAATATAGTCCCGCCGTGGTGTGAATGTAATCAGCAGAAGTAAAACGCCAGCGCTCGGCTATGAACGAACCTTTGGTGACGTAAACCCAACGAGGACGTTGAACTCGTCTGCGCTGGGCTCTCGTTGGCGAACGTCTTTTAAGACACGGACAAGCTTCTGATTTCACCAGAGCGGAGTTCACCGACGTATTTTACATCGTAGAACAAAACCTTAAAATCTCTTCAGCTGGCGTTGACCACAGAACGTATTCCAGACATCTCACCAAGAACACACCGGCGTTGAGACGAGGGGACAGGAAGTGTTTCAGGACTCGTTCGGAGCTCTCCATACTCGAGGATTCTTTTATCCAAAACTAAAAAACAAGAAGGATATATTACAGGCTTTGTGTCGCCCACATGATGTAATAGTTACTGTACAGCAGCACATGGATTCAAACTAATCGGATGTTGCTGATTCTGTAATTCTCCAGCTGGTTTGTTGAGCTGTGCGCCCCCCGGTGGTCAGGAGGTGATATGGTCGTAACGCTGACGCAGCTCTTCAGCATTTGTGTCGGGATGAACCGTGTTCTGGTTCTGAACTCAGACACACTGGATTGTAACTAGGACATTAAAGTAGGAGTTCTAGCCCTTTGTATGTTAAAAAAAAAGAGATACAATTTCTGCACAGTTCATTGGAAGTGAATGTAAACACCTTAACGTTAAAGCTCAGTCACAGTTCAGTCAGACGGTCTCACAGACGTCACTCTGCGTTGAGCTGGGAGTTTGGTAGTTGAAGCATCAGGATTCAGAGGGCGAGTTTAGGGAACCAGGACTTCCGGTCAGCGATTTAAAGGCCTGTTTTCTATCAGATGGATGTTAATGGACATTAACCCCGATAATAAAGTAGCTGTCTCCTAACATTCGTACGTGTCCTCGCCTGCTATGAAATAGATCAAACTC
Source organism: Lycodopsis pacificus (assembly GCA_028022725.1). Classification (NCBI taxonomy): domain Eukaryota; kingdom Metazoa; phylum Chordata; class Actinopteri; order Perciformes; family Zoarcidae; genus Lycodopsis; species Lycodopsis pacificus. Next base: position 28,161,646 of record CM051693.1, read on the forward strand.
GGTTCATAGATCTCAGTAAACAAAATAAAAGTTTGCTCAAAGAACCTAAACTCTGGATCTTTCCAAACTCGTTGCATTTTGCCCGAAACCCCAAAATCCTCGACCGCCGGCTGTTTCATTTGTCGCCGTCACGATCTCCGCGCAGCCGCCTCTCGTGCTGCCGCTTGGTGATGATGTATTTGAAGAACTCGTAGACGGACCAGCTGATGGCCGTGGAGGGCATCTGGTAGATGATCCGGGCTTGGCCGCCTTTGAAGAAGGCCGGCGCCCCCCCCATCCTGTACACCGTCCGAAAAGCCTCTCCGAGGCCGGAGATGTGCCGGACGCCGGGGGACGCTCCCACCGCCGCCTCGGCCCGGATCACGTGTATGGCCTGAGCCTCCTGCGTGTTGAGGAGCGTCTTGCAGACGTCGAGCGGGGTGGTGATGGCGGCGGCGAGGGCTCCGGCCAGCGCGCCGGACACGACGTGGGAGGACGGGTTGTACTGTCTGTGCGGGTTGAGCAGCTCCTGCAGGTACTCGTAGGTCATGAAGTGGAGCGCCTGGAAGGGCACGTTCATGGTCAGCTGGGTGGTGAAGCTGCGGTAGAAGGCGGCCGGCCCGTCGTGCCTCAACAGAGACGCCGCGCAGTGAAGCACGCCGCGGTACGGAGAGTTGAACATCTGCATCCGCTGTTTCACAACTGAAGAGAGAAGAGACCGAAAAGAAATGTTGTACGCGATTGCTCAATCGAACGGGGAACTGAAAAGAGGAACTCCGAGGAAAGAAAGGAACACTAGAAAGAAAGGAAGGAAGGAAGAAGTGGAACCAAACTGTCTCAAAAACATCCGGGTTTCTTAATACAATTAATGACAATTATTATAATTATGAGCACATCTCTGACAAGACAAAGTGGTGATTTGTGTGATTTTTTTTACATAACTAAATCGATACATTGACGTGTTAGTGGACTAAGAACTCCTCTGCTGGAGAACAGCCGTAGTTATTTTGCTCAAAACAACACAAAACAGTCTGTTGGTCTCAACAGAAATATGATGATTAATACATATAAATGAATGTCCCTCATAGACTGAACTGTCGCAGTAACGTTTGGGTTTACAGCCGAGTCTGTAGCGCCATCAAGTGTCCTGATGGTAGAATGACACCGTCGGAGATTATGGGCTCTTTGAAAGGAGAACTTCTATAAATAGACCAACAGAGAGGCTTCACGGTGCAGAAGAAAAAAGGAGCTAAAAAAGATTTGTATGGATTAAAACAAATCTTGCAATTATTAGTGTCAATGATGCATTATTAGAGTTAGTGTAAACAGCTCATAATTCATCTCTAATATTTACTTCTGTTGTACGTCTCCTCACATGATCACTTCATTATCCACCTTCACTGAATCCTCATTTTCACTGAGCAGTAACTAGCTCTCCTGTTGGTTTAAACAATGATTTGGAGTTTACCTTCGGCTGGGTTCATGATGACGTCATGCAGCACTGTGGCCATGCAACCGGCCACTCCTGTAGAGCAGAGAAAACCATTAAGATGAAGCTCAAGCCTCAACAACGTCCTCCACTGTCATCAAACTGACGTTTAAAATCAAACAAGTGCCTTAAAAGGAGTTGATAAAGAGTGTTTTAGAAGCTACGGTACATTTGAGCACCATGGGTGAAAAATGTTCATCTTACCATTTGCAAAGTGGCTGTTGGCTCCAGGGTGGATGGCGTCGCTGAGCGAGAACTTGATCTTCTCGTAGCTGGCGAAGTAGAGCGCGTGAGCAGGCCCCGCCCCCACCGCCAGCACGTTCACCCCTCTGATTGGTCGCCACACACCCTCCGTCCGCACAATCTGCTGCAGGGCGTCCATCACGTTCCTGTAGCGCGCCCCCGGCTCCGGGTGAAGGCTCTGCATGCGAGTCTGGTGTGAGAGGAGCAGACAGATGCGTAAAACTAGATGTTACTAGTCAACAGTTACGTTCACGTCACGCTGGAATGTTCACATGGTCTGTTCCACAGAGCTAACGTAGGCCCAACACAAGCCCCGAGCTCGATTAACGCCAGGCTACAAGCTAACAGGGCTAGCCCTGGCTAACGGGGTCAACCCTAGCTAACAGGGCAAGTTACTAAGTATTTTTCATAAATCATTTCCATGTATTTCCATGTAAGTCTAACAAACTAAATTCCCCCAGAAGAAGATGGCGCAATCGTCAAGTTTTTCCTAACATGCAACAAGTGAACTTCTCCTGCCTCCTACACCCTCAGGCGGACATGGTGGTCCTGGAAATGGTGACTCACATGGAATGCTGGATTTGTCAACTCACGAGGACCTCAGTCACACAAGCAACAGCTGAGAGGCACCCACGGTGCAGTCACCGGCTCACTCCTGTGCCATATGGTGTTATGTATTGCCAACAGGAAGTGAAGAAGACCATGATACATGCATGTAGCACTGGCTACTTTAACTAAAAGATCTGTTTTTTGTGCCTTCAAAATGTATATGCACATACTGATATTTCAGAGGTCATGTTCTCTGTGTTGGCATTACAAATGTTATATTTTTATCTTCGTGTCACGCGTTACTCGTCCACTCACTGTAGCCGGTGACGTTTGAGACAACATGGTGCCATGTATTTATAGTCACACCTTCAATCAGACTGTTACTGGAAGCGAAAGACGTTTCAACAAGGAAGGAAATCTCCGACATTCTTTGTCTTTACAGACGTCGTTGTCACGTCAATGTCCTCGGAGTCACTGTGTCAGAAATCAATTAGCTGCTTGATAACTTCGAAACAATCAAGTCTGTATTTTCTGTTTCCATCTCTGATAAAACTGTGTTTCTGTCTCGTAATGTTGAGCAGGTTAGTGTTTAGTGAGCGGTACACCATCAGTCTAATAGACACAGGGGTGTTTGTCTACACTTCACCAAGACATCTAGGATGAGCACATCGTGTTTGTTTTACTCAAATCTGGCCGATAGAAAGTGGATGAAAACCCTCGAACAAGTAACTTAACTCTCAATTTATCCTGACGACCAACAGAAGAGACAGTCCACTCCACTGATGCTACGCATTAAACTGTGTTTGAAAGTCTTGGCGAGTACTACGGCATATATGAAAAGAGTTGTACACGGTACTCTGTGGCTCGACATTGTTGTGAAAATATGCAAGATACCCGCCCTATTATAATTGTACTGTTGCATTATATCTTTGTACCAATAACTAAAATGAGTATGTTGTGGAAGTCGGTCAACATAATTTAAGTTTACAAACAGAAGAGATCAGGTTTAAAGTAACGCTGTAAAGCCCTCGGATGAATGAGGAAACTGAAATTAGTGGCAAGAATGAACAAAGAGATAAAAGATGTTTGCCAGCCAGGAACGAAGATTGTGAAAATAGGGAATCTTGGGGACGAGGAAGTTGCCCGTCAAAGATTCCTGGAAAAATAATACATTTATAAAGCACTTCCTCCTTCTACTTAAACAGGCAGCCACAGTCTGGACCGGAGGGGTAACAGAAAAAAACACATTAAAGATTGTTCTCCTTTTCTCTTAAGTTACATTTTGTACTCATTTAATTTAGGTTCACGGAGCTCAGTTTAAAAAAAAAAAAAAGGAGCTTTTTGTTTCATTTATTTGTTCAATGCTTTCTATAAATGATGAACCAGATGTCAACATTGGAGTTTGGCAAAGTGTATTAACATAAAATTATCTTTCTTGAGAATACTGATGCATTTTAACAAGTCATAATCACTATGTGCCCATTTACAATGACCACACACACACACACACACACACACACACACTAACATCAAGGAATTTGTTGTGAACAAGAGCTTTGTTTGATGGACCACAGCTCAGTGAGAACTGGTTGTTCTTTATCTTCTGGCACAACACAAAGAACCCGAGTCTGTATGAAGAGCATGTATACCTGTAGGGTTTTAACTTCCTCCATTAGTATGTAGTGCACTGCATTGTGGGTCAATAGTGTTGCATCAAACCACACTCTAGTCTAGATTCAGTGAACTTATCATGGGTAACAAGCACCGGTAAACTTGTGAATGCTAAACAATCTACTTGGTTAGAAATAGCATTTATGTGTAACTCAAACAGTGAGAACCGCATGAGTGCAGAGGTTTACAGTCAAAGTTCAGAGATCTGTTAGAAAGTCATGTGACATCTGTCATATTATGCAAGACTTGTCTTCAGGAAGATTACAGCGGTGTAGTAAAACGGTGCAACTCCCGATAAAGGAGAAAAATACCAGGATGAATAGTGAATCGAACTGTGTCCGCGCCACTGTCGACAGTTTTTACCATAACAATAAAAAAGTAGTAAGGTCAGGTAATCATAGTTAATCATCTAGTTATGTAATCTATATTGGTTTACAATAAATACCCACACACTACCACACTTACATCTTCCAAACCAAGGTGTGTGTGTGTGATATTTCATATAATTCATCCATCTATACTGTCGACTGTTGATGTAGTGACAGACGGACCCCTCTGTGTTAATCATCTACTTCTTTCTCTTCACGGACCTTTAAATCCTCAGTGAACAGACCAATATTCACATCAACTGTCTAACATTATTTGTGAAAAGAAAAAGTACAAAAATGAGGAATAGCATAACACTGACCATGTCGCTCAATGGAGATATGCCCATTTGAATAAGAACTGTGAAAAAAGTGTTGATTTAAGTAAGATTTAAGACTACTAAAAATGAGAGACATGTCAGTTAAGGACATGTCCGATAATGGAGGCATGTTGACCAGAAAGGCGCAACTGCTGCTAGCTAGTAGGCTCGTGAGAGGAGACGCAACTGTCAGTTTGTAATTACACAAATAATTAACTAAATGAACGTTGAAATGTTGTAAACATACTCCCTCGGGTTGTTTTTCAGTGACAACCTTGTGTTGCGTTATTTTATGTTTATGTAATGTTAGTTAACTGACCTCTGTTAGCTACGGTTAGCCCCGTTAGCTGAGGTTAGCCCCGTTAGCTGAGGTCTGCCCTGTTAGCTAAGGTTTGCCCGGTTGGCTATAGTTAGCCCCGTTAGTCTCGTTAGCTACGGTTAGCCCTGTTAGCTTGTAGCCTGACGTTAATCGAGCTCGGGGCTTGTATTGGGCCTACGTTAGCTCTATGGTTTAACGTGACGTGAACGAGGCATGCATACGTTTCTAAATAAGCAGCGTGTTGCTTCAGTACCTTGACACAGTCGATGGGGTACATGAGGCAGTGCTCCATGATTCCAGCCACGGATCCTGCCAGCATGTGTGTGCTGGTAGCGGCTCCTTGAGGCAGTCCTTCATAGTCTATCTCAGGCTCCTCCACAGAGGTCGAGGTCTCCGAAGTTACTCGATGCAACATCTGCTCCTCCGTCATTATCTGCGAAAGAGACCCAACAAACTTCCCCGTGGCGTCCAGCAGCCTGCCGCGAATCCATCGAAGCTCTGCCCCGGCTGCGGAGCCCGTAACCCGGCTGTCTACGCCCGGCGTTTCCATGGACGTTTCTCCGTGGACCTGGAGTTCAGGCGGGTGGGACCTCGGTGGGTTTGTCCAGGATGTCACGCTTAGAAGCGGAAACTGATTGGACATGTTGACTGTCAATCACTACCAGTCCCTCCAATTGGCCGAGTCTGTCTCGTAATAAGGCGGGTAAATAAAGTGGGCGGAGTTTCGGCGTCATATGGGTGTTGATGATTTTGTAACATCAGGAAGACACGTGTATTTACGGGAAGCGTTTTAAACGGGACGTCCCAAACTGGAATTATAACTATATATATACAAAATATGCACAACTTTGGATTTAAATATCACAGTACAACTTATATTGTCTACTTAATTATCTGAACATATTCGCTTTTACGATACGATAATATAAGATAAGACATGATAAGATATGATAAGATAGACTTTATTGTCCAGAAGGAAATTAATTTGTCTTGGACACACATCGTAGAGTATCTGCTGTTTAAAAAACTAAATGTCATGCTTAAATAAATTAAGATAAATTAAGAGCAACATACGTGTTGTTCTACACTCTCCATATAGATCATTTATTGTATGTCAATTAAACAGCTGCAGCAATTATGAGGAAAACTAACTATGTAGTTTGTTCAACTCTGTGAATTTGTCACCACTCACTTTAGATATCAATAACTTTGTGGGATACAACAAAAATGCACACATGACTGTTCATCTCACACATTTTAATCATAACTTCGAGGTGGAGACATTTTAAAACAACAATGACACAATTACAGTAGCAAATGACTCTGTCATCCCCAGGACAATTTCCCACCGGTCACTCCCCCGCACATCCCTTCTATTACACTCGACACATTCACACGTACATCTCACTGGTTATAGTCCTGTTATCTGTCCGTTTGTGCACTCGACTTCACTTCATTTTATATTTCACTTTATCTTATATTCCACTTTATTTATATTTTACTTTGTCTTATATTTTCTGTAAATGTAATTTGTTTCTACTTTGCATTGTTGATTGTTGTTGATTGTTGTTAAATGTTACGCACCTCCCGTCAAGTCAAATTCCTTGTATGTTCAACATACAATGGCAATAAACGGTTTCTGATTCTGATTCTGAAATCAAACAATAAAAACCATTAAAATGTCCCAGTTTAAGTGTCAAGCACTTCAAAATTCATGTCACTCATTCATTTTACTGTTTCTATCACAGTGTTTTAGACAGAATATGTCTGAAAATAAAACTATTTCCTGATTGACCTGATTTGATCATTTGCCAAAATGATGCAAAGACATTGAAATCGATGGTTTTGACAGAAAGTCTCTCGAGTGCAACAAGACGATTCTATATTCAAATTGCCCTCGTTGCTTTCTATCCCTTCGCTCATAAGAACGTCCGCTGTTGGTCGGGCTGAATGAAGAGACCGGTGACAAATATGAACTGTGAAGAAGATGAATCATCTACAGCATGTTCTTACGTTACGTGTCCACGTGGTGGCGCATGCTGCCTTTGGTGTTCCTCGAGTTGGGGGTGAGAATGTGTCGCGAGATCCTTTCAAACTCTTAAAAATCCTGATTCAAATTTCCAAATTTTGTTTTATATATACCCAGGTCTCTTACACACACACACATACACACACACACACACGCACACGCACACACGCACACGCACACACACATACACACGCACACAGTGAGAGACTAACCCCTAACAGATACTTCTGCTCATTTACTAATAAAATGCACAAATACAACATTTTCCCAAAATGACGTTGGTATACCAGCTGTTCAGTTCAAGAAAAATAAATACATCATGCACCCATCTATATGTATCACACGGCCACGCCCCTTTCCGATTAACCATAAGTGGGCGTGTCGTGATGTGCAACAGACCAATGGCCGCAGCCGGACCGCCCAACTACGTATTTGACGACGTAGCCGACCGGAAGTCAGTTGGATTTGCGATCGCTTCCTGTTCTTCTTCGCCTCCTCGTCTTCTTCTTCTTCTTTCTTTTCTTTTAAGTCATCTCATGATGGTCACATCGTTTCTGTCGAAGGACTACTTTACCTGACGGACTGAGCTGTCATGGCGGAGGTGTGAGGCACGTGTAGGTGAGTTTACAGAACGCAGAACGAGAGCATCTGGATACATTGTACACCAATGAACTGTTCTATTTATTTATGCAACACTTTCATCTTATATAACTGGGACGTAAGCCAGTTCTTCTACTGGCCTCTGTTAGAGATGTCACAGTAATAGCATCGGACCATCTAAAATGAACATGGAGGTATTTATATTATATAATATACTACACTACACTTTACTACATCATACCCATAGTACGTCTTATATTTGATCATGTTATGATATATATCATGCAGTAGTATATCTACACATCATGTTATACTATTACTACCTCTGACCTTCTACTACTTCTCATATTATATCATAATTTACCTTTTTATACCTTATGTTACTCTGATATTTGCATCATTAATGACTTGTCTCGCTCTTTTTTGTATTCTGCTTGTACTTTTAAATCCCTTTTCATTATTTACTTCTTATATTTTATTTATCTGTGTTGCTGTGCTGCTGTTTTTCGCCGGCCGAATTTCGTCGCATGGATCAATAAAAGTACATCTCATCTTTAATACTCCAAAGTGCAGTGTTGTCGTTGTACTTGTACTTGTACTAGTAGATTAGAGTAATGACTTCATTTATGGTCCCATTGGGACATTGTTACAGCAGCAAAGTCTGTTAAATGTCCTGTAACCCTCCCCGGCGCATCCTTTCTATATTAAAATACACTTTTATAATATACTTGTTTTAAATTATGTCTCGATTATTGTTTATTGTTACGCACCATTCACCAAGTCAAATTCCTTCTATGTGTAACGTAATCAACGCTTCTGATTCTGATACTCATCAATAACTAGAATAAACTGTGACTGAAACCAGGACCATACCCTCACGCATACGCTGTACCATGTTAGTTTAGAGCTGCAGCTGATGATTATTTTCATAACTGATGATTATTCATAAAGCACTGAGCAGCATTCTCTCCCTCTTTTCCCTTCGTGCAGGAGAAAAGCCACGACCATGAGGTGACGTCTGTGACGCCTTGAATCATTTCTCCCACCGGCACATATGGCGAGGTAAAAAACTGACAACAGCATCGCCGAGAGCGCGACGTGGTTCACGTTTAAGATTATATGACCTGGTTTAACTCCTCCTCCTCCACAGGATCACTTTTTCCTGCCTGCCGGCCTCCTGGTACTGCAGCGTGTCGCTGCTGTCTCTGGGCTGCGCTCCCAGGCAGAGGCTGCTGCTGCTCTTCATCACCTCCGCCCTCCTCCTCCTGGGAACCTACCAGAGGCAGCTGTGGAGCGCGGGGCCGCGGCGGCCCGGGTCCCGAGTCAACAAGTGAGCGAACGTCAGAGCCTCGTTGTGCACAAAGACAGAACCACCGCACACTGTGACGGGGTACATTTCCTGTAAAGATCTTAAGCCACGGGATAGCGGACGTGCACCTTCAGTGAAGATCAACAGTCTGTCAAAACATCTAATTCCATGTAGTAAACATGTAGTAAACATGTAGTAAACATGTAGTGAACATGTAGTGAGCATGTAGTGAGCATGTAGTGAGCATGTAGTAAACATGTAGTAAACATGTAGTGAACATGTAGTGAACATGTAGTGAACATGTAGTGAACATGTAGTGAACATGTAGTGAGCATGTAGTGAGCATGTAGTAAACATGTAGTAAACATGTAGTGAACATGTAGTGAACATGTAGTGAACATGTAGTGAACATGTAGTGAGCATGTAGTGAGCATGTAGTGAACATGTAGTAAACATGTAGTGAACATGTAGTAAACATGTAGTGAACATGTAGTGAACATGTAGTGAGCATGTAGTGAGCATGTAGTGAGCATGTAGTGAGCATGTAGTGAGCATGTAGTGAACATGTAGTGAACATGTAGTAAACATGTAGTGAACATGTAGTGAGCATGTAGTAAACATGTAGTGAACATGTAGTAAACATGTAGTGAACATGTAGTGAACATGTAGTGAACATGTAGTGAACATGTAGTGAACATGTAGTGAGCATGTAGTGAACATGTAGTGAGCATGTAGTGAACATGTAGTGAACATGTAGTAAACATGTAGTGAACATGTAGTGAGCATGTAGTAAACATGTAGTGAACATGTAGTGAACATGTAGTAAACAGTTCAACAATGAGAGCCATGATGGGGAAATGTGCTGGAATCACACAACAAAATATTGCTTTAACAAAAACGCGAATTAATTATTGAAGAAAGAAAACATATTCATAAATAAAACACTCAGTAGTTCACACAGTTTGACCACATGGCTGTTTTCACTCCTCCGGGTGAGCGTGGAAGCGAGCCAGCTGAGAAGGAGCTCTGTGAGAACAGTTATCTCATCTGCTTTTGAGGCCGGGCGGCTCAACGCGACCTGAACTCACTTTGTGGGAGCGACTGCAGCTGCTTCCATCAGAAGCCAAGGACACGGAGAAACAGACGGGACGTGTTAAAGGCACTCGGTAGTTTGTGTGTTTTTTCTGCATTTAGTTTAATCAGACGTGCACTAAAAGCAGGAGAGTGCTGTAAACAATGTGTCTGTTTCATCCAAAGCAGCATACGTGGAATACTCTGTGTTGGTGTAGCCTGCGGGAGGCAAACCGATCTGTTGCCAGACATGAAAATATTCATTGTTCATCTCGTGTGTCTGTGTTCGTACTCCTCCAGGTACCTCTCCATCGCAGAGTCCATGGAGGTCACCGACGTCTTGGACCCGGCTCTGAATTACGGGATCATGGTGGACTGCGGCAGCAGTGGCTCTCGGGTCTTTGTGTACTACTGGCCCCCCCACAACGGGAACCCTCACACGCTGCTGGACATCCGACAGATGAGGGACCGCGACCGCAAGCCGGTCGTCAAGAAGATCAAACCGGGTGAGGAGGCGCTTTGTCCGTCTCGTTGGGTCCTGATGATGCTTTTGTAAGAAGTCAGTGTGAACAGGAACCGGACCAGAACTAACCCGGTTTGAGTGGTCTCTTATGCGTCTCATGCGCTCTCTTCAGGCATCTCCACGCTGTCCAACACGCCGACGCAGGCCAGCGACTACCTCCACCCTCTGCTCCGCTTCGCTGCCGCTCACGTCCCGAGGAGCAAACACAAAGAGACGCCGCTCTACATCCTCTGCACCGCCGGCATGAGGCTGCTGCCCGACAGGTCGACAACAGCTTTGACTTAAAGTTCCAATAACTTCAAATCACACACGCGGACGCCAGTTTAGGTCAACCTGTGTATTATAAATGCAGTGTTAATACGACAGTCCTGCAGTGACTCCTTCATGAAGGTATCATGTTCAGCTGAGCCGTCCTCCTTGATATAAATACAAACACCTCTCAGTGCAATGTGATCCTATTCTACAGCACCGCAAACACAATAACAAACCACATGTAACCTTCACGAAGGCAGGATTTCTGTTGTATTAGACGGCATTAAGGTGCTTTTATATGTATCATATGTTCTGGTTTCTCTGTAAGTAGCCAGCAGGCGGACATCTTGGACGACCTGGTCACTGACGTTCCCCTGGAGTTCGACTTCCTGTTTTCCAGCTCCCATGCTGAGGTCATCTCCGGGAAACAAGAAGGTGAGCTGATGGTTTGCTCTGAGCTGCTTTGAGTACTCGTCTATATATTAACCCAAGTAAGAGAATGTGGCAGGAATGATCCTTAAAGCCGCTCTAACTGCTTCCTGTGTTGTGTGTGTGTCTCCCCATCGCGGCTCTGGTGACGTGTTTCCTGTTTCCTCTCAACCCTGCAGGAGTGTATGCGTGGATCGGCATTAACTTTGTGTTGGGCCGATTCGACCATGCTGATGAAGGTGAGTGTGAAGGAGTTAAAGGGCCAGTTCAGGGGCGTGTGTGTGTGTGTGTGTGTGTGTGTGTGTGTGTGTGTGTGTGTGTGTGTGTGTGTGTGTGTGTGTGTGTGTGTGTGTGTGTGTGTGTGTGTGTGTGTGTGTGTGTGTGTGTGTGTGTGTGTGTGTGTGTGTGTGTGTGGTTCTCCTCCAGAACCACACACACTTCATAACATCTGAACTGTCTCTTTAACAAGACGTCTCTGAAATTGACACTAATAACTCTTTTATCAAAACAAACCAACATGATGACAGAATAACGCTGTAATATCTTCATGTTTCTCAGAAGACGCGACAGTTGAGGTGACAACGGGCTCTCAGAACCAGCGGCCAATCAGCAGGCGGCGCACAGTGGGCATCATGGATATGGGCGGGGCTTCACTGCAGATCGCCTACGAGGTGCCGAGCGCCATCAGCTTCACTTCACCACAAGAAGTAAGGTTAACCGTCAGGTGGCTGCAGCTGACGTTTGTCGTCATTCGGTTAATCTGCTGGATTCTTTTCCGGATCCATCGTTTGGTCTGTAAATCGACAGAGTTGCAGATGAATGGACGAACTGTTCCCGCTCTATTCTTGTCTTTATGTTGAGAGTTGATGTCTCTGTATTGTGTTTGTTCTTCAGGAGGAGGCGGGGAAGAGCGTCCTCGCCGAGTTTAATCTGGGCTGTGACGTGGAGCACACGCAGCACGTCTACAGAGTCTACGTCACCACCTTCCTCGGCTTCGGGGGAAACATGGCGAGGCAGCGATACGAGGACCAGCTGATCAACAACACGCTGGCAAAGAACAGGTTCAGACTTCTATTCATAATTGTTGCAGTTTCTTTTCAACGCTACATTCCTCACAACCTCTCTGCCTTTAAGGAAACGTTCAATTCGCATCCGTTCGGATGATTGTTGGCTGTAAACGTTGAGCTTTCCATGCTCCTGTGGGTCCAGGTTTCTCACCACGCAGGCGGGCCTGAGCGAGGACCAGCCGTACCTGGATCCCTGTCTGCCGGTCAGCCTGTCGGACACAGTGGTGAAGGGCAACCGCACGGTGTACCTGAGGGGTCAGGGCGACTGGAGCCGGTGTCGAGAGGCCGTGCGACCGTTCCTGGGCCTCCACAACGGCACCATGTCGCCGGGGGGCGTCTACCAGGTACGCTCGAACCCGCTACACGCGCTTTGTCTCACAATGCACAACAGTCACTTTTAACGCCGTGTTTTATTTGTTAGGCTCCCATCAATTTCAGCAACAGCGAGTTCTACGGTTTCTCAGAGTTCTACTACTGCACGGAGGACGTCCTGAGGCTGGGAGGAGCGTATGACAGCCACAAGTACTCCAGAGCTGCTACGGTATCTACTCCTTCACGAGGAACTTGGCTGTAAAATATCATTTCACTTCATTTTTCCTTTTTCCGGTTGAACATTGTGTTTGTTCTCGTTGTCTCTGCAGGAGTACTGCCTCACCAAGTGGTCGATACTGAAACAGCGTCTGGACAACAAGCTCTTCTCTCAGCAGGCCGACGTGTACAGACTCAAGTAAGTTCGTCTTCATCTTCGTCTTCAGCTTCAGCCAACAATGTTTCAGAAAGAAGCAGATCTTTCATGGTATTCTCTGTTCGGGCACAAGCTCCTCATTTGGTATGGATTCCTTTAGAAAAAGAAATCAACAATAAATGACAGAAATACAAACGGCATCACTTTCACACGATTCTGTACGTTCGTGCCAAAACAGCCCTGATACGTGCGAGTGGTCACATGACACGCATCATGTGAGAAAATGTCAGGAAGGAAACGTAGATGAAAACAACACGCCCTGAAAGTTAAACGGAGTTTTATTATTTCATCAAAGTATTTCTGTAAAATACTTTTTTGACACGAAACATTGTATTTACTTGTACTCCGCTTTGCTTTTACAGTAAATGTGTTGATTATGTGGTGAGAGCATCTCCTGCAGATAGAAAGCACAGGAAGAGTCGTGTTCTGTCATATCATATCAGAGATAAACTCAGGTGCAATACTCATTCGTATTCATTCACAATATTTCATTTGTTTAATCTATTTTAATAGTTGCAGCATGTTGCGGATTTGTTTTTAGGTGCAAAGCGTGTCGTTTACGACCACAAGGAGGCGCTGTTCCTTCCATTGTGGTTGATATTTGTGCCACTTGTCTGCAAAACAATAACACGGTTAATACAGATGCAGGTCATTGAGTTATTCAAACCTCCAGTGGATGTAAGAAAAACAATCAGAAACAGAAACTCGGTTAAAAAAGAGTTGATTCTGTGATTTAGTAAATGAATCTCTTTCTGAACATAAAGCAGGCTCGTCACTGAGTTTAGGACTTGATTTATGGAACAATTGACACGTTTAAGTGTTAAAAGTGGAGAAATAGCCGACTGTTCCACCAGCGAGCAACAGATGTGTGAATGATTTCACAAAAAACGTTCAAATATTTAGCATCAATGATGGAAGTTAATCAATAACTTTAACTCTCCAGCGGTCACCCTGCTCTGTCTGGTTCTCTCAGGCTTCAGTGCTTTAAGTCGGGCTGGATGTACGAGGTGCTGCACTCCGGCTTCCGGTTCCCAACCGACTACCCCAATCTGAAAACGGCCCAGCTGGTTTACGACAAGGAGGTGCAGTGGACTCTGGGAGCCATCCTGTTTAAAACCCGATTCCTGCCTCTCAGGTAACGCCGTCATTTACGACACACACACGCACACGCACACACGCACACGCACACGCACACACGCACACACACACCTCTGAAAGAATCGTACTCCTAAATGTGTCCGTTTCAGGGTGAATATATATATATGATGTCATCGCTGTAGTTGGTGTTCAGTTTGAATCTCTGGTGTCAAATAAAGACTTTCCTGATTTGGTTTTTCGTCTCCAGGGACCTGCGGCAGGAAACCCTGCGACAGAACCAGAACCACCCCAGCTGGCTGCGCTCCTCCTTCGTCTACAACCACCACCTGTTCTCGCTCTGCATCCTGGTGGTGGTGCTGGCCATCCTGCTCTACATCCTGCGCCTGCGGAGGATCCACCAGCGGGAGCAGCGGCAGGCCGATGCCCTGAACCTCCTCTGGGTCGAGGAGGGCGAGGCCCTGCTCCCCTGAGAGGCCACGTTATAGTACAGCTGACGAGGGCGGATCGCTTGGCCACTTTATTGAGAAACAGCCGAGTACAGAGGGTTTTAATGAGCCGGGAAATCAAACTCCTCTGTATGTTCTTTGATCTGGCAGCTTCAAACTCAGATCCCTTCTCAGACCGGAGAGACGTTCTCTGTGTTCACTTTCTTCTGTGGGAAGAAAGGAATCAACTCGGCACAACAGGCTGGAACAACTTCCATCGGGGTGTTTCGTTTTAATTGTGAAGAAAAGTGAGTAAGACAAGTACAGTGTGTGTGTGTGTGTGTGTGTGTGTGTGTGTGTGTGTGTGTGTGTGTGTGTGTGTGTGTGTGTGTGTGTGTGTGTGTGTGTGTGTGTGTGTGTGTGTGTGTGTGAGGTTAGGTAGTAATATGGGACACATTTTAAAATACACAAATACTGTATATCTACACAAATATCCCTGTAACTATCATCAGTTAGCTTCCCATTTGATCCAACGGCATGTTTTTATTTATGTGTCGGCTAACCTGGATTCGGGGGGTGGGGGGGGGGGTTTATCTCACCTGAGGGATGGAGGTGGTTCATCATAGGAAGATGGATTTGTGGAAAGTCTTTGAAGACCGTTCACACCCATGCTAAAGGCACATAAGAAAGACATGCAGCTCAAGTGGGTCCAACAGGATTCATGTGTTTTATATTTTAAATATTCATGTGGGAGAAAAGTCAGCGCAGCACCTGCTAGCAGCGCGGACGTGGACTTTCATCTTCACGAGAAAATGAAACCGAATGGCCACTCAGCTGTACTTTAAGACGTTTACGTCATTGGACACAAGACATTGGTGTGATTTAAAGGGTTATAGTGTCAGAGTATTGACACTATAACACTAATATATTGTACGTTGGCCGACATGAAGCGTCATTTATTAACCTTTGCAGACAGTTTCCCAGTTATTTAGATTTAATGTTAGCTGACCTATCGTGTTGTTAGTTAGCTCTGACAGAACTGTTAGCATATTAGCATGCTAATGCTGGTGAATATTAAAATTAGACTTAAAGCGTAAACCTTAATCTGCAGATAATGTTTTCACATTGTTAGATTTAGCGTTGAAACCACTTTTAGCATGTTAGCATGCCAATGTTGGTTCATTTAATGTTAAAGTTAGATATCAGCTTAGCTTGTCAAAATGCTAAACATGAACCTGAAGATATTGTTTGACATTTGTGTTATGTGGGTTAGCTGTGGGAGAACATAAAGCATGTTAGCATGCTAATGTTGGTTAATTTAATGTTACAATTCTATATTAGCTTGTTAATGTTAGCCAGCATGTTTAGAGTTAGCTGCGACATTACTGTTAGCATGCTAATGTTGGTTAATTTAATGTTAAAATGATCATTTATCTTAAGGTACAGCTGAGTTCAACAAAGTGTGGCTGAGCTTAACATGACCACTGTTCAGGGGTTCAGGTGACCACTTCTTTTTCTTTCTTTCTTTGTATCATTCCCTGAACATTAGACTCCAGATTTGTCTACATCTGTTCTTCATACGAGTGCGTCATGTGGTCTTTGAGTATCTTCATCTGGTGACGCATTTCAACATTCCTCTCTGCAAACAAGAGAGAGAAGAAGCTCTCAGGTTTTGGTTCACCTTAAATCTCTTTCACTGTATTAAATATACTCCTCATCGGTCAAAACGGATGCTTGGAAGAAGCAAAAAAAGTATATATGATATCTGAATGTGTGGTTTTTAAAATGAAGCCATTTTGAGGAAAAAAGCCACAAAAAAGAGGGTCCATTGTTTTCAGTTGTATGCATTTCATATCTGTGAATGAAGCCAGTTGGTTTTCCTTTGGGAGTCTTTTGTTATGTGCTGACGGTGCAGCTGTGCAGCAAACCATGATGATGCAAATGTGTGTCTGAGAAGCAAACTTCCTGAGAAGTTGAATCGTGTGTCGATCCCACAGTGGGAGGGTTTATTTTGTCGTTGGTTTGTTGTGAACCTCCGTCTCCTCGTCTGTACTGTGTAACGCACTCCCTGCGCCGGTTACAGGAGTCCACAGCAGCCACGGTGTGACGTTTAAAATCACTCCCTTTGACCTCGCTGTGAGGTGTCCAGGGTTCCTGCTGCTCCTCTGATGTTTTTGACCCCTGACCTGGGACCAGCGGTGGAGCGTGTCCTTCCAGAGCTGGGCATTGTGCAATGTTTGACAGGGATTCACTGAAGGGGACTTTTTAATTTTGTTTTTAAATTGAGGTACCTTTTTAACATCAATGTGAATAGAAACTATTCCAATAAAATATCCTTTTTGTAATAAAAAAATCTGTCTCGAGTTTTGACTGTTGTGTGCCTCCAACTATATATACAAACCACTTACCAGGTGACGTCAGTGAGTCCCTGAGGGTTCAGGGTTTGAGGCTTTAGGGGACATTTGGGATTTGGGCCTACAGCAGCTGCTCCTCTGTAAGACAACGGAGGGTTAAAGTGAACCCGGAAGCTGGGGGCGGAGCCTGATCGGCAGTTGGCTCGTGACTGTAGTGTGGCCTGCTGGTGGCGCTGTGCAGCGCTCCTGCAAACCCTGCAGCATGCATCGACCTCACCTACAACTTGAAGGCAGGTTTTTTAATAATATAATCAGTTCTGCTTTCATTATGTCCAAACATAGCGCGGCACGTTTCTGAAGTGAAGTTAAAGGAACACAGACCCCGTTCTTATCTTAAAAATATACTTTTAATACAACAGCTGCATATAAATATTAAAATATACATTATACAGGTGTACAGTACACTCACACAAAACAAAAAATATTAGGCTTCTATTTGTACGGCACTTCTTGTATTTCTTTTTTTAATTTTTTGAACTATTTTCTCAAAGGTAACTTACTGACATTAAAGATGAGTTAATGTGTTAACAGGTCCGAAGTATTACTGTAGTATCGCGATTACTGGGTTACGGAGAGACGGACAGAAAAGAGACGAAGTGTAAGAGTTGCTGTACATTATATGACACGGCGTTGTGGAATGTTTGCTCTTCTTCATTCAACATGTTCTCAGATGGATTTAAAGATATTCGGTCTTCTCTCGTCCCACTTAGAACGAAAACCGGCCCTCCGATCCCGACAGAACCGACTCGCTCGGGTTTTTGGTTAAAGCCACAAAGGTTTGTCTCTCAGCGGCCTCTCGTGTCTCATCATCACAGCTCAGATGTTTTCAAAACCGGTTGTTTCCGGGTCTTTTAAATGACCTTCTGGGTTTTTGTTGCAAGATCACCAGAGATTTTAATATTTCGTTAATTAAAAAAAAACAGATGCTTATCTTTGACTGTAGTGACGAGACACGAGGGGCGCAAACAACACCTGCAAGTCTAAAGCTGACACCTCCCTCCATCCAGATGGAGGTTTCCAGGCCAGTGACACAGGAGAGGGGGGAGGGGGGGGGGGCTCCTCCTCCTCCTCCTCCTCCTCCTCCTCCTCCTCCTCTGTAGCTGTCAGAGCGTGACAGCGGGGCGGAGGTGGCGGTGGGATTAAGGGGTCTCGGATAAACTGTTCCGAGGCCCCATCGGCTCTAAGTGCCGTTTCCCCGGCCTCCGAGGCCCCGGAGGCCCGTCGCCTTTGAAACCGGAGACCCCCCCCCCCCCCCCCCCCCCCTCCCCCCCGGGGCACCCAGAGGTCAGCGCCGTCCCACCAGTGTCAGCTTACTGATGGGTCTATTCAGCCCGGGCCTCAACGGCGACGGTGGAGAAGGACGGCTCCTCCGTCTCTCCACTTAGTGTTTGTAACAGAAGAAAGTCCGTCTCCAACAGAAGATGTGGCTCGCGGTCAAACGCTGCTGGAGTCGATGCATTTAAAACAGAGTTCTTCATGAGCAGCCCCTCTAGACATCTCAGGAACCTGGTGAGCTGAATCTCTTCTGTCTTTAGGGTTTCAAGCTGTCGCTGACCCACAAAACAGCTGATCTGGATCCAGCTTTCACTAAAAAAACCTCTGTTTACTTCCTTCTGTCTCTGGCAGACGGTGACGCCCGACGAGGAAGTGACTCAGATAAGAATCGTCCGAGTTTAAGCAAAGTCATTGTCCAAATTAGGTCAGACTTCTGCTGAATTTCAGAGCTGAGAGCATCAGTTCTGTCTTCTTCAACAATCCCAGCGGTGGCTCGTTTAACCCGGGCCGACCCGGGTCAACCGAGGCACCGCTAACCCGAGCCGGGTTCCTGCAAAGCGGTCACGTGAAAACCCGACCAGGCTTTCTGCGGTGACATCACACTTATCCGTCTTTGGCATCAGAGCTTTAAAAGCTCAGACCACCACGAGGAAACGTTTCCATCTGGACCACAAGACTACATTTCCCAGGACCACGAGCGAGACCTGAAGGAGGTGAAGAGTTTAAGGTCCGCTGCTCTTTTCCTGGCGGAGGCAGGAAATGGAGTTTCCATAGGAGGCGAACGTTGCAGAGCTTTGGAACGCGGCCCAGACGGGAGTCAAGGTTGAAAAACAAAAAAGGGGGGAATGCTCAGCTCACAGCCGCTCCTCTGAGTCCATGTTCACGGGAACCGGTGCCAGCTACTGTGTCCATGGATCGGGCTTTAATCCGAAAGGGAAATGTTTTGGCTGGCTTTTTTTTTTTAACATTTTTTTGGCAGAATCTGTGATCGGACCCAACGCAGGGTTTGTTTTTCTTCTCAGTGAAGTCAGCTGGGAGCAGTAGTCATGGGTTCCTTTACCTCAGATCCGGCGTAATAACACAGGTCCCTGTGGCTCTGAGCTGCAGGCACTTCAGAAAGGCGTCATTCCGCAAACACACGGCCTCTTACAACAGAACATGCCGGTTACTGCCCCCCCGCTCACGTTTGCATTGCTATTTATTTCTTACAGTAGCACCATACTCAAACAAAGCCGAGACCGCTCGGCCACGCGGCGCCGAGCGCCCACGACGAGCCTCTCTATCGATACCCGTCCTCAGACAGAAAGGTTCTTTCTCTCCTTCGGAGGATCTGAGGCGCTCCACCAAGGTGCTTAGTTGCTCTTTCTTACCACAGTGCAATTCAAAGAGTCCTTGACTTTTTTTTTTTTAATGTCCAACAACATTTAGAGACCTTGGACAGGTCGGTCTACAGCTTCGGCAAAGACCACAGAAGAAAAGGCAGATTTTAAAAAAATCTCTCATGGCCGACGCCCACGACGTGAGCGGCGGCAAATACAACAAAATCATAACAAAAAAACAACAACGAAACAAATCGTATTTGCTTTCTAGATCTACAAGTGTTATTCTCTCTAGTTGTCGGTGCAATTCAGGAAGGTGCGCTACATAAGTCAGGTCAGGGGGCTGAGGACAGGGCTGGGGGGGGGGGGTGAAAAATAGAAATAAAGGCGAGCTAGAAGCCGACCACACAGCTTCCTGTCTCGCTCGGGTCCGTGACCGTAGTGCATTTTGGGTGAATAGAACGTCGTCCTTTTTAACGGACCGTGACAGCAATCACAAAATATGTCAGTCGCCCCCCCCCCCCCCCCCGAAACAAAACGATGTGTTAATGGTTGGCAGCATCTGGAGCAGCGAGCGCTTTTGGTGTCTTGAGTGGTTTCAGTATCTTTGGTCAGTTTGAATTAAGGTGCAGTTTCTTTTTCTTTTAGACTTTTCTTACATTTGAATGGGGTGAAGGGGTGTCAAAGAGGGGGGGGGGGGGGGGGTTAAAGCTCTGAGGACTTTGTTGCCCTTAACAGCTGGACGTGTTGCAGATGTTTCAGATGCCGATGCAATCCGAATGGTATTAGGAGCCCAGCCATATATATATATATATATATATATATATATATATATATATATATATATAAATATATATTTTTTTTAATATATATATATTTATATATATATATATATATATTTGTATATATATATTTATATATATTCCAGGCCTGCGCTCCTCCCACTTCCTTATTTTAAGCACTTCCTTTATCCTCAAATGGCCCCTGTGGCCCCCGCCTCACTACCGGCCCCCTGCCGACAACTACGACCATCTACAAAAAACAGTGCAATGTCTATTCATAGGCACACTGGGATACAGATACAGCACACAGAGCGGGAGAGAGGAACGCTATATACGCTCATACAGTATGTATATACACACACGCACACGCACGCACACACACACACACACACACACACACACACACACACACACACACACACACACACACACACACACACACACACACACACACACGGACAGACGGACAGAACACAGAACAGAGACGTCAGCAGCAGCAGGTCTGGCCTGGCGGTGGTTGTGGTGCAGCCTGCAGAGACGGAGCGGTGAAGACGGTTTGGAGGGCCAACAGGAGAAGACCAGGAGCAGGGTGGCAATTTACTGCCATTTTGTTTAGGCTACTCCTTCCTCCTCCTCCTCCTCCTCCCTCTTCTTCTTCTCGAGTGTGTGCATCGTCGAGGAGCGTGGTCAGTTGGTTGGTGGTGCTGGGAGGGAGGAGGCGTGGAAAGAGACGGGGGAGAGGAGGAGGTTGGGGGAGACGACGGGTGAGCTTAGCCCGCCGCCTCATCGCCTCCCTGCGGGGGGGGCTCTTTGCGTTGGATCGGACCGCCCGCGCTGGCCGCCAAAATCCTCTGCACAAAGTCTTTGGTCCGCCCAGCGACTAAAGGACCTTTAAATTGGGACGATGGAAAGAAGAGAAAGACGATGAGGGGTCGATGTGGCAGAACATGTCAACTACTTAAATCCTGTTTCTAGATTCTATTTTCACTGTTAGATCAAACAATAACAAAGCACACTGCTAGAGCATAGCATATGTCGCTAACGCGTTAGCATGAAGCTCCAGACCCTTTGTTCTTGAGTTGTTGGGTCTTTGTATATTGATCACATCACGGGACAGACTGCACGCGTTTCTTTGAGATTTGTGGAGTTGGTCGTGTTTGCGTTGCTCACCGCTGGACTCTCGGAGGATGTCCTCCAGACGTTGGGTCATCCCTCGCTCGTCCGTGTCCTCCTCCTCGCTGCTCTCCACCCGCAGTCGGATCACCTCCTTGATCTGCAGCAGAGCTCCCAGCAGGTTCTCTGTGCAGCGAAAAACAACACAGTTAAAACGAATACTTTCATCACCTGAAGCCCGATGAAGCAGGTGATGAAAAAGAACACGTCACTGACGGACAGCTTCAATCCGTATTTCCATTTTTAAACTGCAGCTTGTCCATCAAAGCACTTTGTAAACTGTGTTCAACAAGAGAAGTCAAAGCTTCATGTCTTAAAGCTGCATTCTCTCTAGTGTCCACCAGGGGGCGACTCCTCTGGTTGTATAGAAGTCTATAGAAAATGACTCTACTTCTCTCTTGATTTATTCCCTCAGTAAACATTGTAAACATGAGTTTATGTCTCAATCTCTAGTTTCAAGTCTTCTTCAATACAGCATGATGTTCATTTAGTACATGATGGTCCATTTAGAGTCACACAGACCATGAAGCAGGGGATGCTTTAGGGCGGGGCTTACTGTGATGGACAGGTCTCTACCAGAGACGTATACAGCGTCTCTACGTCACTCCTCCTCAGTCCAGATATGGTCACTTCCTGTTCACTGGTTGCAAAAAGTCAAGATGGCGACGGCGAAATCGCTAAACTCGAGGCTTGAAAACATCAGTCCACAAACCAACGGGTCACGATGACTACGTGCACTTCTCACATACCGTCTGTGTTTGGGACAAACGTTGAGGTTTGATGGTGGACCAACAGATCGGACTGGGTCTGAACTGGGCAGCTTCCTGGTGTGAATGTGCTCCGATAGGAATCATCGGACCCTTCTGTGATTTTGGCTCCCTGCTCCCGTTCGTGGTCATGTGACCTGGTGGCGCCATGACACCCCTCCTGTTGCCATGACGCCCCTCCTGTCAGCTTCGGCTGGATCGGAATCCTCTTTTGTCTCAGCGGGGAGTGTGTGTGTGTGTGTGTGTGTGTGAGTGTGTGTGAGTGTGAGTGGGTGGTCGAAGGACCACAGTGGATCTGACCATTTCCTTCGACTCTACATCTCACACACACACACACACACACACACACTCACACACTCACACACACACTGGCACGATGCCAAAGTCCTACTTGTTTGAATTTTCCTGTTGAATCTGCTGCGACGCTTAGTAGAGCGTGTTTTTCTTTGGATGCAAATTACAGTGATAGAGAGAGAGAGACAGAGAGAGAGAGACAAACAGAGAGAGAGAGATAGTGTGTGTGTGTTTTGGCTTCTTGCCAGCGAGATGACATTCTTTTTTTTGCGTGAGCCACAACTAAAGACTCAATGAATCGCTGGACCAGCATCAGGAACGACTGGAATGTTAAAAAAATGTGAGGGGGAAAAAAAAGAGAAGAAAATAGGACAAAGGAAGTTGGATGATGGTCGGGGTTAAAGATGTCGAAACCAAACTGGGGGGGGGAGGAGGAGGAGGAGGAGGAGGAGGAGGAGGAGGAGGAGGACCGGGTTGACATATTCAGTGTTGATTATCTTGTTACGATCATCTTCCTGCAGTAACGATGCAGTAATGATTTCTTCGTCTTCCGAGAGAAACGATGTTTAATTTGTTACTTGATTTGTTATTCTTATTATAAAGAGGCGGTTTTTAAATAAATAATACACTTTTCTGTCTAAATCTCCACAGTTGAACACGAGATTATTTCTCTTTAATTTAGGCAAATTCCCACCGAGCCTGTTCCTTCACTGTCACAATGTGTGACTGCAGGATGAAATGCACAGAAGAAATGTGACACTTAAAACAACCTTGAGGGGAAGAAGAGCGTCTCAGCGACGGTTTAATTAAAGAGTCACGGTGGGTTCGAGTGATCAAACACAACGTGTGATGACGTCGTGGTGATCAGAGATCAGGGCTGTCAGGTGGGCTGATGCTCGTGCTGTTGATACGGCCACTGATGAGAAGTTTAATGTTGTATAATATCACAATATTTAGTAGCAATACCTACTGTCATTTAGTCCCATTTTAGAATAATACGTTATATTACTGGATTATAATCATCTCGGGGGGGGGGGTCTGTTATGGTCTGTGTGACTCTAAATGGACCATCATGTACTAAATGAACATCATGCTGTATTGAAGAAGACTTGAAACTAGAGATTGAGACATAAACTCATGTTTACAATGTTTACTGAGGGAATAAATCAAGAGAGAAGTAGAGTCATTTTCTATAGACTTCTATACAACCAGAGGAGTCGCCCCCTGGTGGTCATTTACAAAGAGGACTTTGACTCGTCAGTGACGTGTTCATGTGTTCATCACTTTGACGTTGCAGCTGTAGAACGTGTCCGGTCTGCAGTACTGACCGTACTCCTGGTTGAGCCCCCACAGCTTGATCTTGTTGGCTTCGTGCTGGGCCTTCTTCTTCAGCCGGCAGGCTCTGCAAACAGAGCAGAAAACCAGAGCGCCGTCATCCTCTGGAACGGGAGACTCTTAGTATTCCCGTTCTCCACGTGCTCCCGTTACCGTGTCTGCCGGTTTCACAGCGAGAGCAGCTGGAGAGCGATGAGTGGAGGATTTATTTTCAAACTGTGAGGCAGATTGACTGGAACCCCCCCCCCCCCCCCTCATCCCCTCACCGCCGCTACCACTTGACTCTGAAGGGATACGGCCGGTTTGGTTTGAGAGTATTTGGTGTTTTAAAAAAGAAAAAGGCAGCAGAGCCTGAATCAGTCGATGCATGTTAAATATTGATGCCTCTCGTGGGGACTATTCTCCGCAGCGTGCAGAGAATTTCTCATTTCCTGCGGCCGTGAATCAGCTGAATGAAACTTAAGGAAACAAAACACTCCCTCTACCTCTCTGCATGTTGAGATGTTCTTACCACAGTCCCTTCTAAAGAGGATGTGGACGACCATATGACATTAAGCTGTTCCTAATCACGCCTGGGATGTTCCAACTTGTACCACGTTTTTTTGTTAGTGCATTTCCCTACCTTCCCACAAGCCCCTCAACACACCATCAACACAAGAGTTCAGTCCAAACAGCCCCTGCTCGCAATGCGAAACCAAAAATAGCCCCGAAGAACACATGCTGTTCATCGCGATGGCTCACCTACAGCTGCAAATTGATTTAATCGGCGTGCTGAATGAGAACGAGACCAGCGGCCGCCTGGAAGGTAGAAAAAAACACAATTCACCAGATAAAAAAAAAAAGCTCCCGGTGCTTGGAAGGGTCGGGGACAACGGGCGCCAGTGGTTCGTCTTTTCAAAACCTCGGAGGTGTTTCCAAATACTGCAACACTTTTGAGAATAAAGCGAGTTAATGCAGTTCATTCTGACAAAGAGGATACACAGATTCAGCCATTTTGGAGTTTGTTTTCGTTCAATAAAGACGCTGTTATTATCTCCGCCATGAGAATCATGCGGGCGAGTGACTGTGCACCTCTGCGTCTTTCCGCGGCTAATCTGGCTTTCTGCTCGAGCAAACTGCATAATGTCTTGGGTGGTGTAGTTTAAGCTCCAGGGCCTCTTGTGCTTGCGGTGACTTCACACATTCTGAAGCCTTTTATCACCTGTTTCATGCTGCCATTGACCGCCTGCTGACTCCTCACTTCCACTAACCGGCCCCTAGCCAGCGGGGCTAACGGCTAACAGAACTGCTAGTACACATACTGCTGCGTACCGCACGGCCGCTGCTCTGCGGCTCGCTTTCATTGTCTTTGGCCGGTGTGTTTGGCTAACCGCTAACAGCTAACGGGTTTGACAGTACAGCAGTGCTGTAGGTCTGGTCCCTGGGTCAGTGGCCAGCACATGATCTCTCTACCGCTAAGCGTCCGCTGGAGGCAAACTAAGAACTCGTTGTTTTCCTCCGACAAGATTGAGACAATCGTAGAATAATCCCAGCCACCGCTAACTCTGAATTTAACCGTACACTTTACTCTCAATGCTTCTCCTTCTCTTCCATCATCATTCGATCCGATGATGTGATTCCCAGAGTCTCTCTCCTCTTTAAACTGCCTGGTAATAATGTCCTTTCCCCCAAATTCTCCTCCCTCCCACCATCCAGAGATGAACTTTCTATGACCCTCCTCTCCTCGTCTGCCTCCTCAATCCTGCCCTGATTTCCTCCTATGCAGCCTTTCATCCTGCCTCCTTCAGCTCGTCTCCTCTGTTGTTTTCCTCCGCTTTCCTCCATCTTTCCTTCATTTATTCCATCCTGCTCACGGCCAAGGTAAACCAATCAACTTAAAAATACACTCATGGCCTACATTTCCCAAATAATTTGTGTTGTGTATATCGTCCCTGGGGACATCTTCTGACTGTTTGCAGTCAGGCTGAGACTTAGAAGGCCATCTCACATATGGTACACTGTGGAAATCAGAAGCCTGCTGACAAAAAAAAAGGCTATTTTCTTTAGATTTTCTGATTTTTCATTCAGTCAAATCCCTAAATTCCACTGAGATTAGATGTATTTCTCAATACATTCTTCTCTCTCCATGTCCTCCAGGTCAACTACTCGACTACCCCTCACATTTGAAAACCGATCTTGAAGGCTAAAAGACTGCAGATATACAAAACCACAGAGGCACGCAGGATTCTCATCTATTTCTTTCTGCAAATGATGCACAATCGCTGAAAACCAAACCAAAATGCCCACTCATGCCAGATGAATCGATACGGAGAGTCTCCCCGGGCTCTGACTTGGTGCAGAGGATGTAAGCAGGGCAGTGAGTGGAGTCTGGTACCTGGAGGCCAGCTTGTTCTTCTCCTTGCGGGACCGGGCTCGGGCCACAGCGGGCAGGTCGTTGACCGGGCCCATGCCGTCGATGGCGGCGTTGAGCTTCTGCAGCTGCTCCCCGATGTTGTGGAGCTTCTGGGGGTTTGGTGTCAGGTCGCTGGCGTCTGTCTTGCGGGCTTTGCGGCGCCCTTTTTTGCCTGGACAAAGGACAAAAGAGTTCATTCAATACCCGTCTGTAAAAGTCTTTCAATCCTCTATCTTTTCAACACCCACAAACCCACCAGTGTGCCAAATGTCTGCTGTGCAGCCAAACGTTGTCCACAGAATTCATACTCTGTCACCAAGAAATCCTTAAAACGGGATAAGCAGGCGGCAACCTGAAAAGTGAAGCCGATGCTTCATGTGTTGAAGCTGCATTCTCTCTAGTGTCCACCAGGGGGCGACTCCTCTGGTTGTATAGAAGTCTATAGAAAATGACTCTACTTCTCTCTTGATTTATTCCCTCAGTAAACATTGTAAACATGAGTTTATGTCTCAATCTCTAGTTTCAAGTCTTCTTCAATACAGCATGATGTTCATTTAGTACATGATGGTCCATTTAGAGTCACACAGACCATAAAGCAGGGGATGCTTTAGGGCGGGGCTTACTGTGATTGACAGTTGTCCGTGTTTTCATCTTACAACTTTCACCCTTTCACAGTGTTTTCAATTCCCGAAAGTTAAGCGTAACATTTTGATCGCCTTTTAAAATGTCCTTTACAGCGTTCGACCGTACTTGGCTTCACCCTCTGGTGTCACTTCTGGTTGCAAAAAAACCAAGATGGCGACGGCCAAAATGGCAAATTAAAGGCTTCAAAACCGTAGTCCGTAAACCAATGGGTGACATCACGGTGACTACATTCACTTCTATATTCTTGCCCATTAGATACAGTCTATGGGGATGAGACATCTAGATTGTCTTCAATTTGATGAAATTGTCCAGCTAAACAAATGGCATCATAGTTTTTAGAAGTAGCAGTTAAATATATATATATATATATATATATATATATATATATAAAAAATATAGGACAGGTAGACAGGTAGATAGGTCCTAAATGTTATTTGTGAGGCAGTAGACAGTGGATTCTTCTGAAGAACAAAGGCTGCCAAGCTGCTGCACAGTTCACTTGACAGGGAAGCGTTGAAAAATTCAGATTTTGACATGAAAGTTGTATGTAGGGCACATGCCTGAGGGTCCAGATCCGATTTATCTCACATGAGAGAAAAGAAATGGGACACTTTCAGCTGCAGTGTGAATATCGTGTGAATATATTTTTTCAATTTCTCCTCATTCAGAGGATCTTTACACTTTTATTTCCAACTTCACCTCTATGTGATCGGTGCTGCAACCAACAATGAATCCATCAATTATCTTTTCCTTTTTGATTTAACGATTGATGGTCTCGTCGTTGCAGTGACATGGTCGTGAACGGGTCAGTGTTGCGGTGTTCTCACCCTCTCGGCGGTACAGTGTGCTGGGTAGAGTGCTGGAGCTCCAGGACAGAGACCAGTGGACGTCTCCGCCCAGTTTCTTCTTGGTGGCCGACTCTCGGGCTCGTCGGTACTCCCAGAAACAGCGACGCTTCGCCGGACGCTCGCCCGGCTGGCTCGCCGGCTCGGCTTCCACCTCTGAAGGGAAACGACAAGAATTGTGAATTCCTGCGTCGATACAAATGCGGTAAAAGGCTTCGCAGCTGTGTCACAAATCTTCAAGGAACACATTTCAGTGGAGCCGAACAACCAACAAGGGAGAAAACTATCTAAAACATGACCTGGTCATCAATTTAGAATCAGAAATGGTTTATTGCCAAGTACGTTACACATACAAGGAATCTGGCTTGGCGATTGGTGCATAACGATAAACACAGTGGGGTAGTATAAGACGTCATTTAAAAATAGAAAATCTGAAAATGTACAATAAAATATGGTAAACAAATGAGCGTACGTTAAGACGAGTATGTTCGTTATGAAACAGGATTAAAGTCTCCAGCTGTGTTAGCCGTCCTACGAGTCTCAAAAGGATCCAATCGATACAAAAATAACTTCTTTGATCACCACAAGTGGATAAAAAATGTAAAGTTTAACTTAAGCGTGGAGCGAAGTCGTTCGTCACATGTTCAGGGACTTGCTCAGCGGTCCTCACTCGTTTTGGTCAGAGGGGTGAGGAAAGGTGAGAAGAAAGGTGATCATTAAGATTTATCATCTAACGAATGTGATCATCCACAACACAGTCAATGGAAATCTGGCTTTTCATAATACCATCAAGAACCACAGTACTGGACACATCAGGTATTAAGAGCCCAGCAGAGTTATTGCAGCTACGAAATGATCAGAATTCACCCTCTGGGAACCACGAACGGCTGAAACCAAGTTTCACAGCAACCTATTAAATAGGTTCAGAGTATTTCCCTCCGGTGTTGGCCCACCAGAGACACATCAACACGAAAGTCCTCAAAGGGTTTTACTGTCAGCAGGAGGCGTGTGACGATATGAACATCATCACATTTATCCAGGCCAAAATAATTGCGATCCACGATCTTTGGTACCCATCTACCCAGCATCGGTGATATTGGTGACAAGAGGTGCCTGCGCATCAAAGAGTAGTCCAAAGATTAATAAAAGACAATAGTCACCCAGCCACAGCCTGGTCGCCCAAGAGATAAAGTATCAGCTGCCGTTCCACTCCTGTGAGACTCCTAGATCCATCCCCCACCCTCCACGTATTAAACGTAGTTTTGTTTTATGTTGCAAAATGGGATTACCGGTACATACATTCTTTCTAACATGAATCCTGTATTTATTCTCTCAGGATCTATGTTTCACTTCTCTCCCGTGACCGCAAACAACTTTTCCAAGTCCTTTGGGATGAGTTTCACAAGAATGGAACTTCACCACAATCAACTTATTGTGAAGGTTTATTCATTCATTCGTGTTTTAAGCCTCGATACAATCGTTCCACTGTGAAACACGCGGCGCTGAAGGAACTTTGTGGATATAAGTGACTGAACTTCTGAACCATCTTTAACCTCGGATTGACCTGTAGTTATAATAATAATAATAATAATAAGACATTTCACAACATCCCCCCTCAGTTGCACCACAGAGAATCTCTCTGGTGCAACTTTTTAGTTTCATTTGTTGTGATTCTAGCAAACGTTTCTTTTTGGCCTGCATATTCAGTGTCTCTAAAGGTTCCTCATTATTGTGTCAACATGTATTCTCAGCATACATTCTAAGCTTGGGAAACATGAAACAATCAATCAATCTCCATTTTATAATCAAAGAAATATACATTTTTCAGCGTAATCTGGTCACCTGATCACAGAGAAGCAGTGATTCAAATACAGAATCAATACTCCAGGACGTGTTATTGATATATCATGAAGAAAAACAGAGCACGGACAACGATGACAGCCATGTCTAAGATATTTAATTAATGGAAGAGAAATACCCTGCCAGTTAATATGACTGACGGGTATTAATGTTTACCTGGTATGACATCACGCTGTGAACCCTAATCCCTCAAACACACGCTGTATGTCCCGACGACAAAGCCACCGCCGCCACGTGCATGTGTGCCACAAACGTCACAGGAGATTAGCCTCAGGCGTGCAGAGCCATGCATAACGCCATCATAAATAATACAACGCGCCAAGCTCCCAAACAGCCGGAGAGAGAGAGAGAGAGAGAGAGAGAGAGAGAGAGAGAGAGAGAGACCCGTCTTTCAAGATCCACCGGAGCTCAGCTAGAAAATACATTCATACAAAACACGCTGGAAAATAATGAAAACATTCATTCCTAGCGGGATTAAATCAGACTGAAAGTTAATAAAACGTGAAGTCTGATCCCCGCCATTAGCCAGGGCTATCTGTTCCACACACACACACACACACACACACACACACACACACACACACACACACACACACACACACACACACACACACACACACACACACACACAGAATATGGCTTATGTAACATCATGTTGTCTGGTCCTGTCTGCATATAGCGCCATTGTCTGCACTCTCCCCTCAACTCAATCTCTCTCTCCACTGACCTTTGTTTTATATATGATTAAACGTATACACACACACACACACACACACACACACACACACACACACACAATGCTCCTCGCACACTGCAACAACAATAGAGAGCGCCAAATGGCGTCTTGCGAGTGTGGAAATGTGACCCGGGTTGCTCCGTGAGAGCGACGGCGGGGACGATCATCTGATCATCTGGATGGTAATCTGAAGGGAAGTTGCTTCAACGCGTTATCAAATACACATGTTTGTGTTTGCAGCCTGGACATGATGTCAACCTCTGACATGCAAGGCCTTTTTCAGCTTCTTGTGTTCAACAAGATTCGGGTCATTGATGTGGAGCAGCGCTGCTTCAAAGGCCTAAAAATAAATACTTCAACCAAGAAGGTGTTTGTTTGTCGTCTGTATGTTGATTAGAATAATATCTTCAAGAATGATTCAATTGACGGGACACTCCAGAGATTAATGATCATACAGAGGATGCAAAACAGAATGAAACATCCATCATTTCATCCCTCGAGTGGATTCAGCTCCCAAAAAACGAGGTCCTACATTTCCCATAATGCAACTCAATACAATTTGTCTTCAAATTGCATTACAATTAAAAATGCAATGCTCTTTTAAAGGGTGAACTTGCCTTACTATGCTATTGTTATTATCATTATATCAGCGGCCATAACATGGTTACTATATTTGGGATAATATATCGTCCGACAAAAGCAGTTATCATAAATAATCATGTGCAAAAATCACTTCCTGTTTCCTAAGTGGGCGTGGTCAACGCGTGTTTGTGACGAACGTAGTGTGGACGGATGAAAGCAGATTTACAGGATGTGTTTATTTAGATATTCAGTCAGCTAACTGTAATATTTAGCATTATGAAAAGCAGTTCACGGGGGCGGTAGTTGCCAGAGAGAAAAGGGTTCAATTTTCATCCGATTTTTGAGAAAAATGGGTCCAATATTGACAAAGAATCTGTCGTAAATTGTTGTTTTTGTTCTGTATAATGATAAACCATGTGACCTTAATGATCAACTCTCTACCCAGACAAACTCAAACAGCTCCTCCTGAACACCTTTAAGCTCTCAGGCCTTTACACACCGAGGCTGAATGTTCTTCACGTGAACTCTCAGTAGTTCACAGAATCTCACGCAGTGAAACACTGGAAACCTTTGGCCGTTAATCCCACGTGACACAAGATACAGAAAACTGTCTCTCAGAGACGACGTCTCCTTTCTAAATCAATCAAACGATTGATCCAACATGAAAGTAGCTGCAGGTTTGAAGTGATCCAGTTGTGCTGTGAGCCCACGATACTCGTGAAGGAGAGATAAGTGAGGTGTTCGGAAATAACGAGGCAGCAGCTGAATGTAGCTGCTTCAGTTCCACTGTAAACGGTTGCTTAACAATCTGAAGCAACTTTCATACCTTATTATCTACATTGAACACGCTTTAACCCAGATGGTCTCTGAACGAACACGCGAGGAGACTCCGCCTCCCTCAGAAGCTTCACAACAGTAACAAACTGCAGCCACTGCAGCGGTATGTTGTCCCGCAGCTTTGGGTACTTAATGCGCCGCTGCTCAGCCAACCCGAGTCGCACCAGGCGGCCTGAGGTCTGAGGTCTCGTCTGGACCTGGATCAGTCTGGACCTGGATCAGACTGAGATGTCCTCGACCACACAGACGAACAGGAAAGCAGGAACTCACCACATTCAGTTTCTGAGGAGCTGGAGAGTTCGGCCTCCGCCGCCGTCTCCTCCGCTCCTTCGTCGTCGTCGTCCTCCTCCTCTTCTTCTTCCTCCTCCTCCTCCCCCTCATCATCTTTCTGCTCCTCTTCCTCCTCCTGAGCATCTAGCTCATTCTTGGCCTGGCTCTCCTCCTGCTGCGCCTCCTCCCCGACCCGCACCCCCTCCGTCTGGGTGTTGTGAGCGGGTCCCACCTCCTCCTCCTGGCTCAGGGAGTAGTTGTGCTCCTCGCTGCAGTGCTCCAACGCCAAACCCGCCGCCGCCGCCGCCTCCTCCTCCTCCTCCTCCTGGCCCACTTGATACACCTCCACTGTGCGCTCCCTCGGCGCCCCCCCATCCTGTCCTCTTCCCGCCGCACAGAGCGCCCTCTCCGTTGTCGTTGCCACAGGTGCCGGGTGTCTCTCCTCCTCCTCCTCCTCTTCCTCCTCCTCTTCCTCCTCCCGGCTCCTCCCCCAGCGGCCCATCAGGACGGCCTCCTCTGAGCCGGCCAGCAGCTCCCCGCCCACCCCGAGGTGGCCCAGCTTGGTGTATCGGGCCATCTCGTCCAGCGCCGACACGTCCCAGCGCTCCGGGTGCAGCTCCTCGCCGAGGCCGCCGTCGTCCACCAGGTCGCTTAGCAACTCAAAAGGCCGTTTCCTAGGCGATGCCGGGGAGCCCAGCATGAGGAGCACGCTCTAAAAAAAAGAGAAACATCCTTAAATATGACATCGCTCATCATGTGACGGCTTAACGTCTTTAATAGCATTCATGATAAATAACCCTATTGTTTGATTTTATTTTTGTATTAAGATGAATTTATAATCATAATAATATTTTTATTATTATTATAAATTAATAATACTATTAATTATTATTATTATTCATTTATAATAATAATAATATTTATTATTAATAATAATAACGGACATGTTCAAAACATAAACTAGTGACAACACAAAGGCTCAGTAGTCAAACCAAAGACAGCAAAACTTTATTACTCAATTTAAATGTTGACAAAGACAGACCACTCTTTCTGTTCTTACCTTTCACAATAAAAGCCCCACACATCTAGTCAATAAAATATCTTACAGCAGTTCCGGCTAATCATCAGTTTAACTGCTCTGGGTAAACCGCAAGAATCTATTTGAACATTTTACTGAGAAGTTGTTGCGCTCACTGTAACATGGAGATTGGTGCGTATAAATATATAATCGCCCGCCGTCTGCGGAGGCTCACGCTACGAGTATAAACCAAAGCGTCACCGTGAGTCACGTGACTCGCGAAGTTTGCCGTCTCTCACCTGGTCGTACTCAGTCCTGCCCCCTTGTGGCGACATGGCCAGAGGATAGGGGCTCAGCAGACCCCTGTGTCCTCCGTAGGCCTCGCCAAACGCAGGCTCCATCCCATTCATACCCGGCTGTGAGAGAGGGAGGAGAAAAACGCAGAAGAGTGAGAACAGGAAAAAGAGGAGTACGCGTGAGGAGCGACATGCAGAGGTTCCTACTTTACCTGAGGCATGCCCGAGGCAGGAGGGTGTCAGGTCGCGGTCACGGCGTCGGCTCAAGTGAGTTCTGCTGCGTGAAAACAAAACAAAAACACAAAACGCCGTTCAGGTCCGAGAGAAATCGAGCAGGAGACGGGAGAGGAGGAAGAGGAAGAGGAAGAGGAGAGGAGGAAGAGGAAGAGGAGGAGAGGATGTATGTTACCGAAGGTCGAGAGTTGAGAGGGTCAAAAGGGGGCGGAGCTCCGTTCACATGTCGCAGCCTAGAGGGAGTAAGCAGAGGAGGGAAGGAGTCAGACATCGCCTCCAGGAGCTTTGTTCCTTGCTCAAAACAGAAAATATAGGACTAATAATAAATAAATGAAATCAACATGAGATGTCAAAGATTCTAAATGTTATTCTTTCACTTTGTTACCGTCATCGATGGAGGTTATTTGTATTAAAAAAAATGTATTATTCATGTATTATATTTCCTGCTTAGAGCTGATGTTAGGAAGTCAAACGAGTCATAATTCCATCTCTAATATCTATTTCATATTGATGTGAAAACATCAACAACAGAGGCCACAATGCAACTTATAGAGCAATGAAACACAGAAAGTAAACAGCGAGTTAAAGCACAGAGATGTGTGAGGATGTCGTGTGTCTTGAGATTCTAGTTTACGACACGTCGTCATCGCCAATTCGGTGTGTTGGATCATTTTTTTTCTAATTTCTCCGCCTTCCTTACTGTGTCTTCCTTAATATAACACACTTTATCAAACAGAAATCCTTTCACAGACGTTTACTGTGACGAAAAGGTAACGGAGCTCTTTTGTGTCCGCTCAGCCATTATTGTTGCTTATTTATCGGGCTATTTTTTCTTCTATTAATACATCTTTTCATGCAACATGAATAAAAAAAGCCATGCTGCTGCTGCTGCCATAAATGTAGGACACATCAACAACGAGCATTTAAAATAGCAAGCACAGAAGCTTCTAAGTGCTACATAAAGGTTGCATTTCACTGTGTAGAGCAGCAAAGTATTCATGTCACATTTGGAGATGATTATGTGGATAATTACCGTTATTTCAGCACTATGTGCTGATGATGCCATCACAAGATGCATCAAAGAATAACTTTGAGCTAAACAGTTCTCAAGAGGCCCAAAATCATCTCACTGGTTACATCAAACCTCAATAAAAACACATTAATGTCCAATCGGGAGAGGCAGGAGGCTAATATTTAGAAGGCTAAACATTAGCACCAGTCCTCCAGCTAACTGGAATATGCTAAGCTAGCCAGGTCAGCCGAGTGACAAGTTGAATTTAGCAGCATGAGCGTGTTTCATGACCATTGTTGTGCACGAACAAAGAAAAGAGAAGTCATTACTGTGCACTGCTACACGGTTGTATTTTATTGTCGACAAATGTGTGAGTCCGTCTCTCAAAACAGGTCATAACAACAATTAAAAAAGCTCAGTAATACTCTTAAACAGCTGGGCAATGTAGTTTTTTAAGTGACTCAAACAGAAGAAAATTGTGCATTTGTTGGGGACTATTTTCTGCGGCGGATTAATCCATATTTGCAGCTCAAGTGAGTATTTGTGGCAGCAGGACGGGTGTGTGTGTGTGTGTGTGTGAGAGATTGAGTTAGAATAAACGAAAGTGTATGTGTGTGTGTGTGTGTGTGTGTGATTGCGAGTCAGAATAAACGAAAGTGTATGTGTGTGTGTGTGTGTGTGTGTGATTGAGTCAGAATAAACGAAAGTGTGTGTGTGTGTGTGTGTGTGTGTGATTGCGAGTCAGAATAAACGAAAGTGTATGTGTGTGTGTGTGTGTGTGTGATTGAGTCAGAATAAACGAAAGTGTGTGTGTGTGTGTGTGTGTGTGTGTGTGTGTGTGTGTGTGATTAAGTCAGAATAAACGAAAGTGTGTGTGTGTGTGTGTGTGTGATTGAGTCAGAATAAACGAAAGTGTGTGTGTGTGTGTGTGTGTGTGTGTGTGTGTGTGATTGCGAGTCAGAATAAACGAAAGTGTATGTGTGTGTGTGTGTGTGTGTGTATGTGCGTGTGTGTGTGTGATTGAGTCAGAATAAACGAAAGTGTATGTGTGTGTGTGTGTGTGTGTGCGTGTGTGTGTGTGTGTGTGATTGAGTCAGAATAAACGAAAGTGTATGTGTGTGTTCATGGTGATGAAGGAACAGTGAGGCCCATTGATGTGCTTTAGACAATGATGGAGCTCTACAGAGAGCTGCAGGAATGAGTCCTACAAACCCAGAAATGAGTCAGCATTTTTTTTCGCTTCCTGTCTGGAAGGCAACGGGTTGACTGAATGTGTTTTTGGTTAGATGTCTGAAATCAGGTCTGTGGTTAACATGCTGAAGAGATTTTAATGTTTTGTTGTACGATACAAAATAGGTCAGTAAATACGCCTCATGTGACCGTGGTGGAGTTCCTTTGTAGCCTAACGTTAGCTTTGTAGCCTAACGTTTGCTTTGTAGCCTAACATTTGCTTTGTGGCCTAACATTAAACGTTGGCGTTGTGGCCAAACGTTAAATGTTTGCTTTGCGGCCTAACGTTTGCATTGTAGCCTAACGTTTGCATTGCGGCCTAACGTTAGCTTTGCGGCCTAACGTTAGCTTTGCGGCCTAACGTTTGCATTGCGGCCTAACGTTAGCTTTGCGGCCTAACGTTAGCTTTGCGGCCTAACGTTAGCTTTGCGGCCTAACGTTAGCTTTGCGGCCTAACGTTTGCTTTGCGGCCTAACGTTTGCTTTGCGGCCTAACGTTTGCTTTGCGGCCTAACGTTTGCGTTGCGGCCTAACGTTTGCGTTGCGGCCTAACGTTTGCGTTGCGGCCTAACGTTAACTTTGCGGCCTAACGTTTACATTGCGGCCTAACGTTTGCGTTGCGGTCTAATGCAACTTTTGCGTTGCGGCCTAAAGTTAGCTTTGTAGCCTAACGCTAACGTTTGCGTTGTGGCCTAAAGTTAGCTTTGTAAGCTGACGTTTGCGTTGTGGCCTAATGTATTCATGGAACAATCCAAAATCCAATAAAAAAATCCGATTGGCTTTCTGTTGAGGGAACCAGCGTGATGCTAACTTCCTGCTGGACTAAAAAAAACTGACATCCCTGGATCTCTCTGTGGTGACGGAGGACGGGCTGCTCTCACACAGCGCTCGTAGCTACACCTACGACAAAGGAATGCACTGTAATTCGTAGATATCCCAACAAATCGGATTTGTACGTCATCCACTTGATCGTAAAAACAGGAAGTATGTAGACCACACAAAAACACACACATGACGTGTGGAAGTGGAGGTCAATGGGTCTTTTTACCCAGGAGACAGCTGTTCGTCCCCCCCCCCCCCAGTGAAACGAGAAGTCAACGTTGATTTATTTGTCACATAACTTTCCACTTTCAGAGTGATTTTAACCTAAATCATGATATTTTCCGAAAGGAAGTTGTTTGACGTGAGACTGAAGTTTATTTTGAAAAACACTGTATGCAGGTAACAGAAGGAAAAATGAGGAATGACAAAGATATTATTTAAGATACTTTGCATGAGGAAAAACAAATCAGGCTTTTATACAAATACAATACCTCTCATGTTTTCATGGCATTTCCTGACAAAAACAAAAACAGAGAATGTGGCCAGTCTTGTCCTCTTTAACGCAGCTAGCTTTGTCCTCTAAAGAGCTGCTTCTTCGACTCCACCCAATACGGTGAAACTCCACCAATGAGATCTTTTTGTTGTAATGTTTGTGTAACCAAAACACCTCCCGATTCTCCATTAGAGACGGAGAGGCCACAGTGCAAACTCCCGATCACACCGGGCTCCTTTCAGAGCGGGGACATGATGAAACACCCAGCAACACTAACACACACACACACACACACACACACACACACACACGCACACACACACTCAGCTTTAACAATGCAGACCTACTGTTCAGCACCTGTAGAAAGAAAAGCCAGAAGAAAAGCGGCTCACACTGACCCGTAATGCGTTCTTTGCAGACTTGACCTCGGTCGCACAAAGAATGAGGAAGTGAGGATTGGCTGGGCGGTTGTGACACTGCCTTGGCATGCCACATGGAAAACTGGTATTTGGCACACAGAGCGAGCCAAGCTAGCAATACGCTGTGTGCACAAGCACTTGACAGACAAGTACAGCTCTTTAGATACATATATATAACAATACAATATATACACTTTAGATAACAAGCGGCTGGAACCAATAATCCCAGCAAGCTAGAGTGTTGAGAGGAAGCTCTGAGACATAAAACACGGTTTACACTGCGATGAAGTACGGCCATATATCATATTACTATAGATTATGCTATGCTATATTACCCTCATATTATATTTTATATCCCACTATATTATGTTCATATGTGGCACTGTTTTATGACATTATGTATAGGGAAGTAACGATCATTTTCGTTGTCGGTTAATCTGTCGATACATTTTCTTGATTAGTTGTTTCGTTTATAAAATGGTCAAAAGAAATGTCACTCGTGTTTTCGTAAACCTTAGACGATGTCCTCAAATGTCTTATTTTGTCCAACAACTCAAAGATGAATCGGTTTACTGTCACTGTTTACTGTTTGAGGAAAGAAACCAGAAAATGTTCACATTTCAGACGCTGGAATCTGAGAATTTGGACGACCGATTGATCCGATTATCGAAATAGTAGCAGATTCATTCACAGCTAATCGTTGCCAATCGAATTATGAGCAACAATCATATTAACGCAGACAAACACTAAGTATCATAACTGAGTAGATGACGTCATATTACCCACAGTATCAGAGACACATCAGATCGTTACAACACGATTATCGTGGTCATAATAATTCACAATAAAGTGTTTTTATCCCGATATCTATCGAAAATTTGAAAGTAAAATTAATTTGTATTTTTTGTGTGTTCTGTCCCTTTTCTGTGTAAATTAATTACAATCAAAGTATAAGAGTAGGGACAAGGAGAGATAGTCTGTAACTACTAAAGTGTGATTTAAGAGGAGCTGGATTATTTACACGATATCAATATTTAAGTCTGTAAATATCACGGTTATCGTAAATACCGCTCCATGACTTTGCAGCTCCGTGTGCACGGGTGTCTTTATTGTGTATATACTTTTTTTTCCTAAACTTGTCTCTGTGCATCTGTACTCATCTCTTCCCTCCCCCGGGATCACTAAAGACTCGTCTTATCTTATCAGACACCGTCATGTCAGAGGAGGAGCCTCGTTTGTTTGTGTCCTTTTACTTCAAACAGGAACCGAACATTCATCTCGGGTCGCGTATCCGCCACCATTTCCTCTAATCTGACGTTATCCGACTACTGCACTGGCTGTAGTTCTTACAAACCGATGCACACGCACACGCACACGCACACATTCTTATTTATATTTGTTCATATACTCCGGATCATATAGGAGCCTTTCGGGCAATAACAACCCTGCAATTGTGTGTTGGTTCAACATATGCTCGGTCCAAAGGTCTCCACGCTCATAAACACACACCCACACCCCCCCCCACACACACACACACACACACACACACACACACAAACACACAAACACACACACACACACACACACAAACACACACACACACACACACACACAAACACACACACACACATAAACACACACACACACACAGGCAGAGTTCAGCGTAAGGCGACGGGGGAAAACAAAAAGGAAATTGCTTCATCTCCAGAAACCCACCGCGGGCCAATAAGCACCAATATAAGCGTTGGCTTTACGTTCACACAACGACCCATTTAGCTCTCTGTAAACAAGACTCGGCAAGCAGCGTGGATGCCGACACCACCGTGTGCTTATGTAACAACTACGGCGAACACGTACTGACAAAACAAGCTGTGTGTGTGTGTGTGTGTGTGTTTACATCCTCAGTGTGGTGGGATTATGGTTTGTGTGCTGCTGTTTGTGCACAGCTGCATTTACTTTCACTTCTACGCACCGATTCCACATTTGAATGCCTTCTCGACCTCACAATAACTTCATGCCCAACCATAAATATACTTAAATGTTCTTACAACTGACCCCAGTAGTGGTGTGTTAGCGATGCACAACGGGCCATTATCATCTACGCTGTGTGTGCATAACAAATGCTAAATAACAATGACCCCCATGTGCTTGTAACAGCTGGTTATGTAACGCAGGGCATTAGAAATGAATGTGTCATGAAGTAATACCACAACAACAGCAGCTAAAGATGATCGTTGGTGAATCTGACTTCTCAATATATTCACTTCCTGTTCAGTAAACTGCAAAAAATATTTTTTAAATAGGCATCGATGACTTTAAATTGCTTGTTTTGTCAAACCAACCCACTAAAAATCAAAATATATTCAGTTTAGTGTCATGTAAGACAAAGACAAGCAGCAGATCCTCACAGCTGAGGAGCTGTTTGGCATTTAGAAAGAATCCACTATCACAAATAATCAGATTAGTTTGTGTTTGTGGTAAAAAAAACATGACTTTTACGGTATTATTTGTGATATGATGTCATCATTAGTCTGTGTTTATACTCTATCATTGATACTCTGATGTGTTTGTAGTTTTTTAGTACTTCTATAGTATCAGCACTGAGTGAAAACTTGTGTTTATAAAGTAACTTTCAAAATAAAGGTACTCTAGAAGCTGATTCCTGTGGCAAATGAGAGAGGATGCAAGTCATGCTGACTATGGACCATGAGGCGAAATATAGAGCGCGAGCATGTCTGACCAGACAATGAACCTTAAAACAGCTGGAGGCAAGAAACAACAACAACAACAACAACAACAACAAGCCGTCCAGTGTGATAGAAGACACGACCGTTACGGATGGATGGAGGTTTTACGCACGGAGAGACGAGAGAGTGAACCGGAGGAAGGAGTCCGTAGAGAGGCTGCGATGGCGGACAGTGTGCCCGAAAAACAGCGAGGATGAGACGGGGAGGGGGGTGAGGGGGGAGAGAGAGAGGCGGTCTGTCTGGGAGGCCAATTTGCCAAATTAAAGCTCCCAAAAAAAAAATCTGCGTGGCGGACAAAGCTCCGTCTCGCTTTGGGAAACCTCTCCCCTAATTAAAGACAATAAACTTCAACCACAGCGGAGACAAAATAGAGAACAACCACCATCACCACCACCACCACCACGACCTGGACGGTCTCCCCTCGCCGTGTCCTTGGAGCTCCGTGACGGTGCTGCGTGTGTCCGCACACAGCTGGACGGAACAACAGCAGCACACAGAGAGCCAGAAGAGAGGAGAAGGTGCCACATCCACGGTGGCACCGTCTCCTCTCTTCTGGCTCTGCAAAGATCACAATCCATGCATTTTATTATACTTTGAAATAAAGCATAATCCCCATACCCACCACACGCCACGCGTCGCGGAGTATCCAGAGCCGAGACAACAGGGATCCTTTCAGCGCAAGACAACAATACAAAAAAAAAATGGGGCGCAGCTGGCAGTGCCACCGGATGTCCAATATTAATTGTTAATAACGGTCGATGTCTGCGCACGTGGCTCTCTGCTTCACCGTTCGACGGCTCCAGCAGGTGTAAGTCTTTGTTTTTGTTGTTTTTGTTAAATATTAAAGTTGACACGAGGGAAATAAATCACAGGACAAGTTTTGGCTGGTGGTGGTAACGTCACAGGTTTAGGTTACACAAGTTACTCTCGGTGCAACATTTCGGGGTTATTGTCATAAATAATAAAAACTGTAAAAGTTTGCCACGGGAGAAAACACACACATATTGTGAGCGATTTGAATACACTAGATATACGAAATAATAAGGGAAATATATGCCAAAAAAACAAATGTGTATATCGTATAAATGTAAGCAGGCACCCGTATTAAAACATACACATGATGCATATGTTGTTGAATAATGTTTCCTGTGATTACGCTTCAGGTATAAAGCATTTAAAAACACTTCCCAAATATCAAGTGTGCCCGTGCACGCTGCCTACTGTATCTAAATCCATGTGAAAGAAGCCATTTTCTATCATAGAAGCTCGTTAAAAGACTACACACATGTGTCTCTTCTTACGGTGATAACACGACAATGAACTTCACGGGTCGGTAAACTTGTAATAAACGCGCATTTGTATTTGTGTGTCGTATACACGCGCAGAACGCCAGCGAGACGGGGCTTTTTTTAAATGATTATTATTTATTTATTTGTTACCTTTTATCTCGTGTCCTCTGATGTCCTCTCTTTTTTGGAGTTAAGGCTCCTCTCCGGACCGGAGTAGTAAAAAATAAATAAAAATGTCGGCCTATCGGCCTCTCCGGATGATATTATTATCACGCGCACCATCCACAGCAGGCACGAGACGGAGAGCCCCGCGTGGAGCAGCAGCGGCCGCTCAGCCACAAAATATCCCAGTTTCACCTCCACAGCCGCGTGCATGCAGGAAGTTAGTTCAGTCCGTCCTACATGGCGGATAAAAGATGGTTGTAAATCCCCCCCCCCTCCCTCTCTCTCTCTCTCTTTCTTTCTCTCCCTCTCTCCCTCTATTGGAGCAGAAGCTCACTGTTTTGGAAGCTAAATCATTTGTTATTAAAGTTTTAAACTCTGTACATGTACAGTTGACCCCCCCCTCTCGCTGTTTTT
Source organism: Lycodopsis pacificus (assembly GCA_028022725.1). NCBI lineage: Eukaryota > Metazoa > Chordata > Actinopteri > Perciformes > Zoarcidae > Lycodopsis > Lycodopsis pacificus. The sequence goes on from CM051693.1 coordinate 28,203,793, forward strand.
AACATGGTATCGTCCGTAGTGCTTCACAAACAAACCCCGCTGGTCAAAACACTTTTTTTTAGGGGACAAGAGAAGAAGAGACGTAGAGAGAGCGAGATGGAGGGCGTGCGCGAGGTGTTAGGTGCTCTTTGGTGTTGTTGTTATTGTTGTTGTTGTTAGCTACATGTTTCGGACCGTTAAAGGCACAGAAAAGCAGTTGAGAGTGACTGACCTGATCGAAACGGGAAGTGTGTCAGCTGTAAAAACAGTCGCAGCTCTCAGCGGAGGCTTGAGGGGGCATTTGAGTTCACGAATAATCCCGTAAACGAAACAGTTCAACGTCGAGAGCTTTTGGTCGCACCACACTTCCGGCAGCTGGTTTCAAAATAAAGGTCGCTTGAAATTTGAAATTTTGAATTTTTTGAATTGTAGATCAGAATCAGAAACGGTTATTTTGTTATTAAGTGTAACTGTAAGTAATTGTTCTGAGGATCAAAGAGTCTGAGTCAGTGGAGGTCCTGGGCTTTATTGATGATATTGATATTATATTATATATTATTATCATACAATATTACAAATACTGTTTTTTTATACGGTAGCCGATTTTTTGACACGTCTACTTTTAGAGTTAGAAATCATTAAATCTTAACTTTCCTTCCTTTTACAATACATTATACTATAGGACATATTAATGTTGTGAAGGATCTTATTGTCATATTTTCTTTGTTATACATCTTCTAACCGCATTTTCTCATGACACACTGAAGCACATTTTACCACCTAATATATATAAATATATGTATATATATATATATATATGGTAACGAATAATATAATTGGCTATTAATTCCAAAAGGGAGATCAACACTTCCACTATTTCGACTGAGTAGTTTGGTAATGCCATTTGTATCGGTGTTGGATGATGAAGTATGGCTTGACATGGAAACAATTATTTTCTATTGTACATTAAACTATGCTAAACCATAGTTTATAAAATAACGCACCTTGACTTAAAAATATTGACAATAAAAAAGACGTCAAAACAAATGTGTAGCTGTTATATGGATGCAAAACCAAATTGTGTTGCATTACATTACATTACATTACAGTCATTTAGCAGACGCTTTTATCCAAAGCGACTTACAATAAGTATATTCAACTTCGGTTTTTGAGAGAACAACCAGTCACCAGAAGTCATAAGTGCATCTCCTTCCTTCAAACACGCATCTAAGAGCATAGACCAGAGCCAACGTACAGTGCAGAAACAAACGAATACAATAAGTGCAATAAGCTATATGAGTACAATAAGTGCAATAAGCTATATGAATACAATAAGTGCAATAAGCTAGTATGAATACAATAGATGTGTAAGTGCTACGTGGAAAGCATGTTGCCACATGGAATACCAAATGGGCTTTTTGCAGAATGTCATATGATTACATTTCACAATATGCATATAATACATACAATTTTCGTTAGTTTCCTGCTTTTATTATGAAAAGCTCACTTTCATATTTCCGGTTTGGTGCTACTTGACTGCTGACAGCTTGACCCACATTGAAATCAGTGAAAACGAATACTGTTTGTATCGACGTAACAGGGGCGGGGTCACGCGACCCGTCTTTAAGGACACCGGGAAGACCGAAGCTATGAACCCGTTGACCCGAGCGTTAAACCCGGGTAGCTTCAGAGCGGAGCCCCGCTGGAACCCCCCGACAGGCGGCCTCCACAGCGGGGCTACTGCAACTTAACAGCCGCTTTACGGCTTCTCTCAGCTCCGTGAACTCACTGTAATATATATAATATAATAAAATCCCTCCTTGTTAAAGATGGGGTGGACACAATATTAGAAACACCTCTCAGGTTAACACTTCAACAGCATACAGCTGAAATAACAATTACATAACTGAACATTTTAACTTAATGATGGCAGCATTTTAGTCCAGTGCAAATTGGCAACTTGAGTTATATGAGAAATGCAGATTTTAAATATATTTATTGTTGTAATATATTCATATATCGGTAGGCCTACATCATCTGTAAAGTATTACATCATATAAAAGTATATGTTGTAAGTTAAATTGCTGTACAGCATTGCAAAACGCCCAGGTCTATAATGCACATATTTACAATGTGTTTTAATCTGTATAATTATAGTTATAAGCACTCATACTGCTGTAGAACAATAATCACAACAATATATAAATAATTTGCATTATTGCTGGTCACTCTCTTGTTTTGTGTTATAAATCCCATGATACATATTCTATAATGAATTATAGTGAGATTATAACTGACTGTAAGTGGTCATTGTTTGCCTTTAGTAGAATAAGAACAACGTTCTGTGTGTTGTTCTTGCATAGTTTTAATTTGTATCACTGTACTTCAAGCAAACAATGACTGAGTAGTTTATAATCCCATTATAATTGATTAAAATGCATCATAAGAAATATTAATTATGTTTTCTATTGTGGTTAAAATCAATGAGCACGGCTGCTCTCTGGAATATTATGGGATATTTAAATATGATGTTTGCATCGACGTCATGAAGCATTTAGAATTGTGTTGAACAGTTACTCCATTGTTTTCTTTTCTTCCAAAAAAATGTACTGCATCATATTATATATCAATATAACAAACAACATGTAAAACTATAGAATAAACTAAATAAATAAACTATACTATGCCATGCCATGCCAGATGATGTTATCACTCACTATTGTTCATATTGAGCTGCACACATCTTAGTCATACTCCTTTAATAACAATTCCATATCAAAATGTGTATTTGTTTTTGGGGGAAAAAGGAACATCATTATCAAATATCAATATTATAACCAGCTTAAAAAAACCCATCCTGCATCTGCCAGGCTCTGCTTTACAATATATTTAAATGAAGATTAAAATATGCATTATCAGGAGCGCAGCTGCTCCCTTGTGATGAAAATAAGCCAAGCCGGCGTTATTTAGGCCAGCTCATATAGCTGTTTGCATAAAGATCGTTACATCTTACAAAAGTAGGTTGCCTCGGCGCGTTAAGCCCCAATTTATGAATATTACAGATGATAAGCTGCGGGGTGTTTATCTGTCAGTTACAGCCGTGTGTGGCCCTGTAGGCTGTCTGTGAGTCCTCAGATAATGTGTGTTCATGTGTTCGTCTGTTTAAAACAGAAATGTAGGCCAGGACTGGGATACTTAAAGGACAATAATGCAGTTTTTGTTAAGACATACTGTGATCATATTATAGTTGTGACACCCGTCACTCTGTCACTGAAACCCCGCCGCTTTTTTTCCAAACGTCATGAAGATTTGACTCATTAATCTGCTCCCACCGTGGTTCTGCAGCTGTGAGTTATGGATGTGTGTGTTTGTCCTCTTCGGTGGTGGTTTTGACACGGGGAGGCACTTTACAGATTATCATAATCCAGCACAACAGCGAGTGCTGAGCCTCCAGGTCCACGCTCAACATGCTGGGTCCTCATGTGGCCGTTGAGCGATCTATCGGTGCTCAAAGGTTCATCAAATGAAAAGTTGTTTAACAATATGAACTCATCCGAAGGAAAAGTAAACTACTCGGCGACCTACTTGGAGAAATACGTTTTGACAATAAGCGAGTGTAAACGAATAAAAACCATGTAAAAATGTTGTTTTTTCAACCAATGAAGAGAAGTGACTATATTTTGAATGAGGAGTGACATAGATAGCGACCTGTCAATCACAGTAAGCCCCGCCCTAAAGCATCCCCTGCTTTATGGTCTGTGTGACTCTAAATGGACCATCATGTACTAAATGAACATCATGCTGTATTGAAGAAGACTTGAAACTAGAGATTGAGACATAAACTCATGTTTACAATGTTTACTGAGGGAATAAATCAAGAGAGAAGTAGAGTCATTTTCTATAGACTTCTATACAACCAGAGGAGTCGCCCCCTGGTGGCCACTAGAGAGAATGCAGCTTTAAGACATGAAGCATCGGCTTCACTCGGCAGAACCGGAGGTTGCCGGCTTGTCGTATGCAACCCGTTCTCCCAATGCTTCAAATACTGCAGTGACTCCTCGGCGTCCGATACAGAGTCACTCGTTAGCATTACGATGTGAGCAGCTAACTAAAATAAAGTCACGGGGCAGGCTGACGTTTTTGTCACGTGAGTCGTTAACGTCAACCCCAACTCTGCTCTCAACTGAACGAAGTGGTTTTGTTGCCTAAACCTTCAGTCCAGCAACACCGGCATCCATCTTTCAACAGCAAACGCACCTCATCTTTTACTCTTTCTCTTCCCAGCTCCTCCAGTGTTCCTGTTAAATCTGCATCTGATAAGGTGTGTGAGTGTGTGTGTGTGTGTGTGTGAGTGTGTGTGTGTGTGTGTGTGAGTGTGTGTGTGTGTGTGAGTGTGTGTGTGTGTGTGAGTGTGTGTGTGTGTGTGTGAGTGTGTGTGTGTGTGTGAGTGTGTGAGTGTGTGTGTGTGTGTGAGTGTGTGTGTGTGAGTGTGTGTGAGTGAGTGTGTGAGTGAGTGTGTGAGTGAGTGTGTGAGTGAGTGTGTGAGTGTGTGTGAGTGTGTGTGTGTGTGTGTGTGTGTGAGTGAGTGTGTGCGTGTGAGTGAGTGTGTGTGTGTGTGAGTGTGTGTGTGTGTGTGTGTGTGAGTGAGTGTGTGTGTGTGAGTGAGTGTGTGCGTGTGAGTGAGTGTGTGTGTGTGTGAGTGTGTGTGTGTGTGTGTGTGTGAGTGAGTGTGTGTGTGTGTGTGTGTGTGTGTGTGTGTGTGTGTGTGTGTGTGTGTGTGTGTGTGTGTGTGTGTGTGTGTGTGTGTGAATCATGCATGCGAAGCCTCCCGTGTGTCATTGTGGGAATCTTGCATGAGGGAGTCAACCTTGTCCTTGATCACCAAGGTAACTTTGACAGACTCGCAGTCCTTCACCAGGCAGTCATCGGCCTCTGCAACAACATCAGCACAGACTGCAAACAGGATCTATTCTGTCTCTTTAGCACACACACACACACACACACACACACACACACGGGACTCTAAAGTAATACAATCAACCCTCCAACGAGCCAAATGTTTGGAACAATGAGATGCGTGTGTTGTCGTGTCTTTGAGAGATTCAATCAAAGAATCTAGATCCACTTCACACCTGTGTGTGTGTGTGTGTGCATTCCATCCTGCTTCGGAGGAATGTTCACAATGTCAACAGAGCAGCAGGAGACATGTTTTTCATTTTTATATTTTATTGGGTGTTTCACATACGACTCCACTCACATAGAACTTCACACTAACACAACGTCACATGTAGGATCTCATCTCCACCAACAATCACATCTGTTAATCAGTAGCTTTCTGTAATAATGGTGACTGAACACACACACACACACACACACACACACACACACACACACACACACACACACACACACACACACGAGCAGCAGGCAGAAGATTCATATGAACAGATTCATGAGAAAAGACAGAACAATAACGTTTGGGGTCAGGTCAGGTCCGGCATGTTGTGGAGTTTCGTTCCGTTCGTCCGGTGACTCGCCGCCACGTTGCTGCGCGATGAATCGAATATTAATCGCGTTTTTTGAACGCTCCGCTGCACATCGAATCAAGCGCTCCCTGAACTAACAGCCAGCCGCCAGGGGGCGATCCAGATGTTTTCCTGAACGTTGGAGCTGCAGTGACACACTGTACGCTGCTCGTTTTGGAATCTTATTTTGTAAACCGGCACCAACGATCCCTCGACTGAGCTGCTTTGGAGTCCACTTTGAATACCGGCGTTCTGGCCTCACGCTCCCGATGCGATCGGGACAGCTGACGTACAGCTGCTGCTGCGCTGCCACCACCACAACTACCAAAGAGGGCTGGAGGAAAAGATACAACGCAATTTGGTCTTTCTAAAAAGTAGCTGTATATTGATTTTGATTATTTTTGGCTGAAGCAAAGTGGTTTTGGAGAGGAGGATGGGGGGAGGGACAGTGTTGAGGGAGGAGGGGGGGGGGGGTTGGAAATGGGGGAGTGGAAGAGGGGAGACGCGGTTGTGGTAGTGGCTCGCAGCTGAGACTCTCAAAGCGATCAGGAGGCCGGTGGGTCGATCAGAACGCTTCAGGTCTGAACACCTGCAAAGTCCTGAGACTCCAGAACGTTTCAGAAGACTTAAAATACTCCTCTTGATGTGAGTGATGAAGTGGTGAATATTCACCTGTAGAGTCTCTAAATGTGAGTGATGAAGTGGTGAATATCCACCTGTAGTCTCTTAATGTGAGTGATGAAGTGGTGAATATTCACCTGTAGAGTCTTCTTAATGTGAGTGATGAAGTGGTGAATATTCACCTGTAGAGTCTTCTTACTGTGAGTGATGAAGTGGTGAATATTCACCTGTAGAGTCTTCTTAATGTGAGTGATGAAGTGGTGAATATTCACCTGTAGTCTCTGAATGTGAGTGATGAAGTGGTGAATATTCACCTGTAGAGTCTCTGAATGTGAGTGATGAAGTGGTGAATATTCACCTGTGGAGTCTCTGAATGTGAGTGATGAAGTGGTGAATATTCACCTGTAGAGTCTTCTTAATGTGAGTGATGAAGTGGTGAATATTCACCTGTGGAGTCTCTGAATGTGAGTGATGAAGTGGTGAATATTCACCTGTAGAGTCTTCTTAATGTGAGTGATGAAGTGGTGAATATTCACCTGTAGTCTTCTTAATGTGAGTGATGAAGTGGTGAATATTCACCTGTAGAGTCTCTTAATGTGAGTGATGAAGTGGTGAATATTCACCTGTGGAGTCTCTAAATGTGAGTGATGAAGTGGTGAATATTCACCTGTAGAGTCTCTTAATGTGAGTGATGAAGTGGTGAATATTCACCTGTAGAGTCTTCTTAACGTCAGTGATGAAGTGGTGAATATTCACCTGTAGAGTCTCTGAATGTCTGTAATGTAACTGAACGTCTCTTTAAGACGTTTTCTCTCAATGACTTTGTTCTCAGACTCTGATGATAAATCTCCACTTCAGCAGCTCTTACATTCACCAAACTTCACTCGTTCATTCCTCTCTGTGTGCTGAAGGTTCACACGTCACTCACACACTCATTTATATGACATTATATTAATAAAAACATGGGGAACTGGATTTTTACGGCTGTTATAAATATGTTCTGATTTATGGATACAAAGAGATAAACAAAGTGTCCCTCTGTGAAAACCTCTGTGAAGAACAAGAACGTTCAGATTTCTGTTCTGGAAATGTATGCAAATTAGCACATATTTGATAAGGTAAAGCATTATTTGCATATTTAAAAATGAAACTGTAATACAAAAAAAAAGAATTGTCCTCATGTGAAGCAATCAACTGGGCACGTTTCACTGTAATGTCTGTCAGTTAACTCTTTTAATCCTGCTGGTAATAATGGGAAATACTCTGCAAACATTTAGTTTTATGGCGGGGGGGGGGGGGGGGGGGTGAAGATTAAGACATTTGAAAGATGGTGGATATTATCAACACATCTATCGACAGCTTCCAGCAGCTTCAATCCCAAACGAAAACCGTGTCCCTCCAGTGCGACCCGCGGTGCGTCGGTACGAGAGCGAGCAGGATTTCATCAAAAGGGGTCGAGTGCAGAGGGACTGAATGGGGCGACGAGATCACCATGGCAACGAGAACCTCGGAGGCGGCGGGGGAGGGGGGGGGGCTTCATGCTAAAGTGGAAGGGAAATCGCTCTTCACTCTCATGGTTTTTTTTGGGAGATTCTCGTGGCCGCGGTCCAAGTACACTCGCAGTAATGAATCCTTCACACACACACACACACACACACACACACACACACACACACACACACACACACACACACACACACACACACACACACACACACACACACCATTACATCACAGATAACAACGGTTAGATAACGAGGCCGCGAGGACAACGAGGTAATCGCTTACATCAGTGCCCCCGCGGGCCGAATAAATACAAATACTTAGAAATTCATGTTCCCTGATGGCGGCGACACAAAACCCCAAAAAATAAAATAAAAAATGTAAACGAACAGAAAGTGAACTTAAGTTCCTACAGATTGCACATTTCAGAGAAGGAAGATTAATATCTCCTCCTGAAGGATGGTGTCACGGTTCCACTGGACATCATTAGAATCAGTAACTGATAAAAACCACTGCGGTTAACTGCGTGCGTTGCATCAGGAATGAATTATTCTCCTTGTTTCAAAACCCACAACATGTGTCCTACATACACTCTAACTCCTTCACTCCAAGTACATCATTGCAAATATTTACAAAGGCTGCAACTCTTCAGCTGGTTCATCAAGTCTGCAGATTGTGTTTGCATGTGTGTGTGTGAGTGTGTGTGTGAGTGTGTGTGTGTGTGTGTGTTTGTGTGTGTTTGTATGTGAGTGTGTGTGTGTGTGTGTGTGTGTGTGTGTGAGTGTGTGAATGTTTGATGGTGAAGAGTTATGTTCAAATAAAAATCCAGCAAACCACGGGATAGGAATGATGAGAGGCATCACATCACACAGTCCTGGAAGAGAGAGAGAGAGAGAGAGAGAGAGAGAGAGGGAGAGAGAGAGAGAGAGAGAGAAAGAGAAAGAGAGAGAGAAAGAGAAAGAGAGAGAGTGAGATAGAGGGAGAGAAAGAGAAAGAGAGAGAGAAAGAGAAAGAGAAAGAGAGGGAGAAAGAGAAAGAGAAAGAGAGGGAGAAAGAGAAAGAGAAAGAGAGAGAGGGAGAAAGAGAAAAAAGTATTATTATCTGGAATGTCCTCAATCGTGGACGTTACTTAGGAAACAGCACTATTGGGAAACAGGTGAGTACAGTACAGTACATTTCACTACAGTACAGTACAGTGCGGTACAGTACAGTACAGTACATTACATTACAGTACAGTACATTACAGTACAGTATAGTACGCAGCCCGAGGGATCCGAAGCCGTTCAAGAAGCCAGCAGAAAAGAGAATGTACAAAAGCATAATGGCTCTCCTTTTCTTTCAAATCCCTCCAAAGAGTGTCCCGCCTGGTCTCCGCCCGCCCTACTGTGCTGTGATTGGCTAGTGTCACTGTTCCGCGATTGGCCCGCACTCGTTTATTTTAACCCACACCATGATCTTTTCCTGGACCTAAACAAGTAGGTTTGTTGCCATAACCTCAGGAGATTTCTGGAAGAACAGAAAACACTGAAAACCTCTCCTATGAGGGTCCAGTTTCTGTAAGCGGTGTAGCATTAAAGCATGGTGGAAGTAGCATGCTAGCTACGTAGCCAGCTGCTAAAGGAGTAACGTGTGACTCCAGTCCATCTTTAGATACAGACTACGCCGTTGTCACAAATGAGTGACGGTGTTTAGCGGCTCAATTCCTGTAGCCGGTGTAGCATTAACGCGTGGTGGAACTCTTCACCGTGTAGGAAAGCAGATAAATCCCCCAATCACAGCACAGCAGGGCGGGACTATAACCTAGTTTGAGTGGTGCATGAGTGAGTATAAAGTCTAAGAAGTCTGCAGGAAATATACTTTCTATTCTTTTGGTCTTACCAGACAATCTGAAGAAGATGCTAATTAATTAAATAATAATGCATACATAATATCTCATGTCAACACAGAATGTTCTGGGCCTATTTCACTATATTTTCTCAGTATTTGAAAATAGTTTGAGCGTATTAAACAGACTACAGAGCTTGTTTTTTTTGGATCACAGGTTGTGTATCTTGAAGTGTTCTTCTTTATAAACTCACCTTGTTTACTCCCAGAAGTAACGCAGGTACCATATCGTTTCGTTCTTCAGCTGAGGGCCGAACAGAGGGTTGGCCTGGGCCAAGATGGCCACCAACCAGCTGAGTAAGGAGAGACAGAGAAGGTTATGAACACAGCGATCAATGTATAACCCGTCTCTTCGTAGGAAAGTTCTTTCTTGCAGTTTGGGTCTCGTTGCTGCACTTTCGGGTTCCAAACACCGATAGATCGTATTACCGTAATAACCACCGTGACCGTGAAGAGAGCAAGAGCCAAGAGGCCGACGCACACGAGAGCCTCCACCAACGTTCAGTTTTAACCAACTCTCAGAGAGGTTGTCTGGAGGCCTCAATTAATTCCGATCGTCCTCGTTAACAACACACGGTCGTCTATTATTGCCTCGGCAAAGCTACTAATGAGCTCACCCTGCAGGCTGACCAGCCTCCCGCCACCAGAGACAAGAAGCAGCCCGAAGAAGCGGGTTTGTTTACGGCCTGTAGTTCTGTGGCCCCGGTGGACTCTGTTGTAAAGCAGTTTCCAGTGCACACGTCCACATTCTCCACAATAATGGAGGTGTACACGATGCTATTATAACCGTTTAAAGCCTTTGAATTAATCAACATTCTAATATGAGTGTAAGCTTCTCCATTTACAGGACTCTAAAACCTGGAAGTGAGGTAGCCCCCCCCCCCCTCGCCTCCAAATACCCGACTCGTGAATTTTGAAGCTTTTTCGTTGCTACTTGGTCAGTAAATAATGGAAATTACATAACAATAAGTGATCTATTTTATCCATTTCTTACCAATCCGTTCCGTTGTCAGTAATCCCTTAAATTACATATATTCTGCACAATAAAACAATCCGTTTATCAGCATTATATATTTATTCTCTATCTCTCTGTTTACATTCAAGCTCCTCCGCCTCATCCAGGTGCTTCCTTCCATCCACCCATCCCTCCGTCCTTTCGTCCATCCTTCCCTCCATCCTTCCCCCCCATCTTTCCCTCCATCCTTTCATCCATCTTTCCCTCCATCCTCCCCCCCATTTTTCCCTCCATCCTCCCCCCATCTTTCCCTCCATCCTTTCCCTCCATCCCCCCCCATCTTTCCCTCCATCCTTTCCTCCATCTTTCCCTCCATCCTCCCCCCCCATCTTTCCCTCCATCCTCCCCCCCATCTTTCCCTCCATCCCCCCCCCCCCAATCTTTCCCTCCATCCTCCCCCGTGCTGACTTTTTAAAGTTTGTGAGTCCACCATTGCGTGACGGTGAAGTGATAGTCACCTCCTGAAGGATCTAGGACTCCATCTAGTGGTGTGATGATAATCCTGCATGCTCATCACATTTGTCTGAGCTGCATAAACGTCCTGATGTAGATCTGTTTTCACACCATATTTCAGGATAGTTGATCAATTTCAAGCTGCAAAATATTCCTGCAATAGATTCAGATTTGTAGTAGTAGTAGTAGTAGTAGTGGTAATAGTAGTAATAGTAGTAGTAGTAGGGGTAGTAGTAGTAGTAGTAGTGGTAATAGTAGTAATAGTAGTAGTAGTAGGGGTAGTAGTAGTAGTAGTGGTAGTAGTAGTAGTAGTAGTAGTAGTAGTAGTAGTAGCGGTAGTAGTAGTAGTAGTGGTAATAGGAGTAGTAGTAGTAGTAGTGGTAGTAGTAGTAGTGGTAATAGTAGTAGTAGTAGTAGTAGTAGTAGTAGTAGTAGTAGTAGTAGTAGTGGTAGTAGTAGTGGTAATAGTAGTAGTAGTGGTAGTAGTAGTAGTGGTGGTAGTGGTAGTGGGAGTAGTGGTAATAGTAGTAGTAGTGGTAGTAGTAGTAGTGGTAGTAGTGGTAGTAGTAGTAGTAGTAGTGGTAGTAGTAGTAGTAGTAGTGGTAATAGTAGTAGTAGTGGTAGTAGTAGTAGTGGTAGTAGTAGTAGTGGTGGTAGTGGTAGTGGGAATAGTGGTAATAGTAGTAGTAGTGGTAGTAGTAGTAGTAGGGGTAGTAGTAGTAGTGGTAGTAATAGTAGTAGTAGTTGTAGTAGTAGTAGTAGTGGTAGTAGTAGTAGTAGTAGTGGTAATAGTAGTAGTAGTGGTAGTAGTAGTAGTGGTAGTAGTAGTAGTGGTGGTAGTGGTAGTGGGAATAGTGGTAATAGTAGTAGTAGTGGTAGTAGTAGTAGTGGTAGTAGTGGTAGTAGTAGTGGTAGTAGTAGTAGTGGTGGTAGTGGTAGTAGTAGTGGGAGTAGTGGTAATAGTAGTAGTAGTAATAGTAGTAGTAGTAGGGGTAGTAGTGGTAGTGGTAGTAGTAGTAGTAGTAGTAGTAGTAGTAGTGGTAGTAGTAGTAGTATTGGTAATAGGAGTAGTAGTAGTAGTGGTAGTAGTAGTAGTGGTAATAGTAGTAGTAGTAGTAGTAGTAGTAGTAGTAGTGGTAGTAGTAGTAGTAGTAGTAGTAGTGGTAGTAGTAGTGGTAGTAGTAGTAGTGGTAATAGTAGTAGTAGTAGTAGTAGTGGTAGTAGTAGTAGTAGTAGTAGTAGTGGTAGTAGTAGTGGTAGTAGTAGTCGTAGTAGTAGTAGTAGTGGTGGTAGTGGTAGTAGTAGTCGTAGTAGTAGTAGTGGGAGCAGTGGTAATAGTAGTAGTAGTAGTAATAGTAGTAGTAGTAGTAGTGGTAGTAGTAGTAGTAGTAGTGGTAGTAGTAGTAGTAGTAGCAGTAGTAGTAGTGGTAGTAGTAGTAGTAGTAGTAGTAGTAGTAGTGGTGGTAGTGGTAGTAGTAGTAGTAGTGGTGGTAGTGGTAGTAGTAGTAGTAGTAGTAGTGGTAGTAGTAGTAGTGGTAGTGGTAGTAGTAGTAGTTGTAGTAGTAGTAGTATCCAAGCGCACCCAACGAGCAGACGCGTGTCCGAGGAAACTCTTTTTAAATTTGCAATGTTTTAAAGTCTGATAACCAGAGCTGCAGACTCATCAACACACAACATGACGGCAGCTTCACACCAAAGAAGAAGAAGAAGAAGAGAAGTTTGTACTTACAACAAGTAGCAGCAGACCGCTGTGAGGATGAGACTGGTGACAATCACACTGTAGAAGAAAACAACAGTTTATATATTGAGACGTTTACAAAGCATTAAGGTCATCGGTCAGGTTTTGGACATGTAGTTTGAACTAATAATACTATATTTACTTAAGTAGCGAATGTGATGAGGAACCTTGATTTTCTGCATCAGCACAAAACGTATAACTCCGTCTGATTATATTTGATCTATAAACTGTTTTATGAACGACCAAATAGTATATAACAGCACTATCACAATATAAATGAGAAGTAAACAGGATAACGGTATGGATGGAGGAAAGGATGGATGGAAGGATGGAGGAAAGGATGGAGGGAGGGATGGAGAGATGGATGGAAGGAGGGAAGGATGGGGGAAAGGATGGAGGGAGGGATGGAGGGAAGTAAGGATAGAGGGAAGGATGGGGGAAATGATGGAGGGAAGGATAGAGGAAAGGAAGGAGGGAAAGATGGAGAGATGGATGGAGGGAAGTAAGGATAGAGGGAAGGATGGAGGGAAGGAAGGAAAGAGGAAAGGATGGAGGAAAGGAGAGGATGTTGGGATGGACGCAAGATGACGCGCAGGGCCTCCATCACATGAGCACGAGCACGCTCGTGCATTTATAAAGACGCTATGCAGGGCTGAGTGCGAAGTAAACAATAATTAATTTGAATAATGAAAACATTTGTAACCTTAATATGTGAGATGAAAGGAAATGAAGGGGAAACGCTCAATAATCTCCGGTATTTGCAGCGCGTTAACGGCATAGACCACCTACCCCCGGTTGGGTCCTTTGGGCACTAGAAACGGAGCCACGACGCCCACGAGCGCCCATAACGTGGTGAAGCAGATCATCGGCAGCGCGAGCGAGTGAGAAACCATGACTGCGGTCCGCAGGAAGAAAACACCGCAAATACAGCACAATTTAACCCCGGTGCGTCCTCTTGGAAATAAAGCGCATCAATGGCTGCTGAGCCAAACGCGTCGCCTCCGCTATGTCGCCGCCCACTTAAACCTAAACCGGCACGTGATTGGTCCAGACAGGGGAGACTGCGGGCTCTGATTGGTTCAGCCGCCCGTCTGTCTGTATTACAGAGAGACGGATTGGACGGTTGTTTGTGCCAGCAGGTTGCAGGCAAGTGTATTTATAAAGATAGAATATAATAAGACTATCAGTCCTGAAAGAAATGATTGTGCCGTTAAATATTACAACAGAAGAATGGCACTAAACAATATAATACAAATATTAACATGTATGAACAACATAATAACAATTATTAAGTGTAAAATAAATATTACTGACACTTATAATAACTAATAATAACACTTGTAATTAAGTACAAAACATTCAACTAAATTATAAAAAGTAAAATACAAGAACAAATATTAAATACAAGAGTAAAAATACAAAGTGTATAAGAAGTGAAACGCACACCAGAGCCTTCAGGAACCTAAAATTAAAGTTATATTGATCATGATATTAGCAGAGATATTGTCAATGTTATTTAAAAAGTTGTAGAAAGTTGTATTGCACATAGAATTATGAAAATAATATTGCATGATTTTGAAAAAAAAATACTGTTGCACGTTGTGGTTATTGTTGTTGTTTTAAGTGTTTATCATCTTCATCACCAACAATGTTGATCTGATCGTCTGTGATTCTGTTGTTCTCAGCAGGAAAAAGATGATTAAACTATTGAAACAACGATCTTCATGTTTCTTTTACCATTATTAAATTTAAATTTTTCCCTTCTAAAACTATACCGTTTTTATTTTCGAAACACAGATTCTGCATAGTTATACTGAAATTTAAGACATTTTCTTCCACTTTTTTCGTTCTTAAGCACATGATTATATTTATTCATTACCTATATATAGCTGGATTTATTTATATTACATATAGGCTACTGTACACAGTAATGTATTGATATATTAGTGTAGTAATACATCAGAATCATTTTGCCCTCCTTATCAAACTGTTTAAAAAAAAGTGAAATTGAATTTGTACTGCAAACCTCAAATATATTATTTGAATTAATTTTGCAAACTACAGTGTATGTAAGTGCAGTACATATAAACCACTGAGAATACTACTTCATAGTATTATTTATGTACAAACTCTTTTGGTGACTCTGATTTACAGAACTTTTTTGTATGAGCTTTCAAGTTGATGATACACCTGATTTAACAGGTTTATTTTATTATCTAAGGTGCTTCACTCCCACTTACTTCGTCATGGATGCAAATCAGCCCTGCGTAAACATTGACGTGTTCAACAGATTTATTATCTCTTATTTAGGACAAACAGCTGAAATGCTCATCAAGTAGACAACTGTCACACCTAATCGCAAACCCAGCTGAGACACTTGGTGTCAAAAGAAGTTCACACAAGCGTCCACGTGAGGACACAGGCCTTATGGAGACGCAAAACTTTCCTCGATTTTTAGTTATTTCCCAACAATAACACAGAACAAAATGCTCCGTCACATTACTTTTAACACCACATGAAAAGGTGAGTTCTGTTGACCGGCCTCCCTGTACTGAGACACAGAGCAGTGTTACCATCTAGTGGACACATGTGCAGTCTACAGTCCTCATGAAATACATATTATCTGGACCAACAAATAGCCATTCTGTCCAGACCAGACACCACGTTTAAGTGGGTCAACTTGCGAGGAAATACCAGATGGCTTACAGTCTGTTCTCAGGATATTTCTCACTTGTTGGCTAGACGGGTGGATTTGTCCCTCATGGGAAAATAGAGACGACACTCTGAGACGCTTGTTATGAGCCTTTTGAATTTCTGAGAGAATATCCTTGACACAAAAAAAGAAAAGATTAATGAATCATTGAAAAGTTTCTATTGTATTTCATGTTGTATTGTATGCTTGTAGATATATTTAACAACCTGCTTCTACACTAACTCGTTCCAATACATACCATTTCAACACTGTCTCAATTTTCCCTACATACCAGGTGATACTAAATTAGTTTTATCCAACTATGAAACTATGAAACTAATTGTATTACTTGTGAGCAATGCTGCTGTAATCCTGTAATTTCCCCACTGAGGGACTAATAAAGGATTATCTTATCTTATCTCTTATCTTATGGGACCCATAACAGTGTCACCTAAAATAAGATGAAAAAATGAAAAATCGATTTACAAAAAAATTCAAAATGTAAAGTTTCAGTGCAGTAAGAAGTTGCCCCAAATTGATCAAAAAGTACAGATACAAGTGCATTAGAACATCAATTAAAGACAGAAACACATGAATGTTCTTAATTTAGAAAAGAGAGATTTAATCAGGAATTATATTTAAAACATTTACCATTGAGGATCCAAACTATATATATTTATATATATATATATGTATAATTTTTATATTAAACCATATTGAGAGTCATAAGCAGAAGGCTATCCTTTTGTGGTTTTATTTTGATGTTTGTGACCGGAAGTGCTCTTCAAATTCTGCCCGTCATTGTTTTATTGTTGAAAGGAGACTACCGGAAGTTGACTTTGTCGTCACGTGTCGAGCCGTTGAGCTTGACGGTGGTGACTGCTGCAGGCGGAGAAGGAGAACTCAATCGTCTTCTCCGCTGTGCGGTAGTCTGGATGTTTGCGTGTGTCGGTAGAAGCGGATGAAGTTCACCAGAGATATCTGCCGGCTGCTGGGCTTGGGAGGCGGTGAGTACAAGTGTCGGGCAGCAGAGCTGGTGGTGCAGATACGTTTAGTGCCACAGGTGGTTCAGTTTAACGTCAGCTGTGATTTAGCGCTGATATTTCCGACACTATGCATTTCACGTGAACGCCTCTGAAATAACTTTAGACAAACTGGTGAAATGAACCAATTAAAAGTGAATTAGCGTGTATTCTGAGTCTGTTTGATGACAGGTTGTGTTGTGCACACTAACAGCATCATTTATGTAATTCATCTGCTGAAACTGTTTACATTAGTGAATGCTAATTAGTTAAAATGCCCAATTGACATTTCTCTGTTATTTTCCTTTGTTTGTTTTCTTGTATGTACTTTACTGTTAGGACAGGGGAAGCTACTTCTGGTTTAATGTCAGACTTCCACATTTTTTGTGGTTGCAGTTAACGCATGTATTGTGTAAAGGCCACTTGCTATTTGCAACATACAGTATTTCACAAAGGAAGTCTGGCTGTGAGTGTAGACATTAATGCCCCCAGAGCTAGCTGTAGCTCTGAGCTTATTATTATTTATACATATATATCTATATATATATATATATATATATATATATATAGATATATATGTAGATATATATATGTGTGTATGTATGTATATATATATATATATATATATATATATATATATATGTATATATATATATATATATATATATATATATATATATATATATATATATATATATATATATATATATATATATATATAAGGGCTACTTACGGATGAACTCACAAAGTTTTCACGTATCAACAGTATCAGCTTAGTTTTGCAGTTACATACGATGCTTTGTGACGATACAAAGTTTTTAAAAGTATTACTCGTAGTACTTTAACCCCAAGGCCGTCGGTTCGATACCCGAGCGAGACACTGAACCCCAAGTTCCCAACTCGCTGATACCATGCAGCTAAATATTCCAGGTTTAGTTTTTAACCAAACATCCCAAACCACATTTGCTGTAGATGCATTTGACACATTGGCCTTCAATGCACCAGCTGTTTGTGTTGCACCAAACTAGATCATGTGCAGGCCCAATGTCACACTCCATCAGACACAACACCTCCTGGTATTCACCGGGGGAATGATGTGGAATAGGTTCACTTGGAGTCCTGTGTTCCCTGCAAACAAATCCAAACAGGACCACCTGTTACCTACCAAGGCTGAGAGCTCGTCTAAAATATTGATATAATGTCTTAAAATAAATATACATTTCTACTCTGCCCCTTAGGTCGTAACATCTCTGTGTGTAGATATCGTGAGATACGATTACGTCGTCTACATTGATAATAACAAGAACATACACACTCAAATTTCAAAGTAAATCAAATTAATAAGTCTTAATCTCCGGTTGCAAAAAGAAGTCAGGTTGTATAGAAGTCTATAGAAAATGACTCTACTTCTCTCTTGATTTATTCCCTCAGTAAACATTGTAAACATGAGTTTATGTCTCAATCTCTAGTTTCAAGTCTGTTGTGGAATATTTCTTAAACTGTTCGGGAGAAAAGTGTAAAGTGTTTTCAAATCAATGTCAAATGAAACAGAGTCTGGATGAACGATCAACGTTGAAATAGTCAATTTATTTGCTTGCAAGCAAATGAGAGAGCAGTTCTCAACAGACACGTAACGCAGAGTGTACTGAGGAGTGCCCTGCCATCACTGCATGGACATTTATGCTCCAGCCAGCATGCTGCTATCTCGCTTCGTAAACAAGAGTAAACAAAGCAGACAAAGCAGGAGAGCAGTCAGTGCAGATGTTCCCCTTGAAGGCATAGTCCTATCTTTACGATAACCTAAAGGCGCTTATGACCTGTTTACAAATCCCTTTGTACTCAATAGACTCTGTTTTACAATCACACATCATATATTCTGTAGAGGGTCGTGTCCTTCAGCTAAAGCTCATCATGAGGAAATTGCCGCAATTAAAGCCTCTGTGTCTCCGTCCTTAAAGACAGATGACAGCATAAGATTAAACCAGATAGCGAGATAACAGATAGCAAGACACCTGGGTGGAAAGTTACTGGAATGTGATAAGAAACACTGTTTGGTGCCTGCAATGTAAAGGCTTACATTCTTTAACGCTAAATAAGACTATGACATATTTTCCCAAAACAAGTCTTCTTCAATACAGCATGATGTTCATTTAGTACATGATGGTCCATTTAGAGTCACACAGACCATAAAGCAGGGGATGCTTTAGGGCGGGGCTTACTGTGATTGACAGGTCTCTACCAGAGACGTATACGGCGTCTTTACGTCGCTCCTCCTCAGCCGAAATACGGGAACACCGTTCATCGGTGGCAAAATCGCCGAACTAGAAGCTTCAAAACATCAGTTCACAAACCGGTGGGTGACGTCACGGTGACTCCGCCCACTTCTTACATTCAGTCGATGGCTATATTTTGTAATATTTAAAACATGGCATTAGAAAACCCAAGCAGCCATGTTTTGTGGCTATAACGTTCATCTATAACTTATTACTATATTAACAGACCCGTTACTGGCCGACTCCCTTTCACGATATTCGCATCACTTTGCATATTTCAGCCCTTTTTATTGAGCTATTTTTATTGCGTATTTATTTCTGGGTTGTGTTTTGTGTTTCTTTGTGTGTCGATACTTGTAAAATGATCAGGGCTTTCTTGTGTTGGTGCTTTGAGACTGGCAGCACGTCAAAAATCCATCCGAAACTATTTCACTGGCAAATGAGCCGTCGTCACCGGACAACGATGTCAGGGAACTGGTTTGGCGACAGCTGCAGCTCTCAAATGGTCTGATTGAGGATGCCTCTGTCATTCACGGGACAACGGTTGAATTAAAGCTTTTTTGACATCTCAGCCAAACCCAAAGCTGACGTTCCATGAACCTCGTTTCTGCACTGAAGACAGTTGGGTTCCACCAAACGGTATAAAGATGAATATTACAGCGAGTGTTTCTCTTCTGAATTGTATATAACGCTGTTATTGCGTGATCACACCAACGCTCTGACTAATGAACCCAGCACGTGTTGACTGACGCGTGTTCATCGTGTGTTTTAAGAACAGTCCTCGGCTCGGCCTTGGCAGCCGGACATTCGTGTGTAGACGAACGCCCTCATCTTCTCTTCCTGTCGTTTATTTCTTCCGTCATAAATTAGGTTTATCTGAAGTCGGTGTTCTTCGTACCTCACGTCCTCGGACTGCCTCACTCCGGTACATCGTGCTCTCACTTCATCCCCTCGCATGTCTTCACATGCTCTCGTGTTTCATCTTTATTTTAAATAAGAATAAAGGATAAAATCAGTCTTCCAGTGCTCCACATTTCTTTACGACGATGTGTTTATTGCTCGTGTCGTGGAATAATGTTTGGTATCGGCAGGAAAATGAATTCTTTACTTTGGAAGTGTTTGTTTATCAAAAACAAAATGTAGTTACTGTCTTTTCCCGGTGCTTTCTGCTTCATCCTGTGGTCTTCATCATTACTTTACATGTTTAAACATCTTTCAGAGGAATGAAAGACGCGTCGCCTTCACTCACTCACTGCTGCACCAGGGCGACTCATTTCATCTTTACTCAAGGTCTGCTTACGAGCTTTGTGTTGGACTTTCAACCACATCCCATGGTCTTCATCACGGGGTGTTCATCACGTTTGATGCAGTGATGTGTATTTACATGCACTCAATGATTTTGCCACACCTCGGTTACCGTATCGCCAGTTCATCGGTGACTCAACCCAGAGAGAGATCATACAATCGTACAATAAAAACATCGGACAGACGGCAGATTAGACCAGTGAGCTGTGGGGGGGGGGGGGGGGTGTATGTTCTGTATATATGAGGATGCTCACAAGTTGTACTGCTGTTAGGACAACAAAACACAGCACATGGTTTAATATGTGTTCTTTTAAAGGCGCTTCTAGGGACGAGCTTTACACGAGCTTTACTGTTTAAAAAAAAAAGAAATGAAAGTTATGAAGGACGCGCCGCATTGGCCATGGTCACGGATTTGAAAAGATAATCTGGACTCAAGGTCTACTTACTTGCTTTTTTTCCAGCGCTAACAGCTGCAGCTCACGTTCTTCTTTCACGAAACAACAACACGGGAACAAATGTCAAAGTCGATGTATTTAACCGACTTAAACTGTTGAAATCCCTGAAAACAAGTAGTGTGTGTGTAGACGTTGAGTCCATCATTGTGGAACATTAGTAATCACAATGAATAAAAGCAGCTCACTTTAAATACCTCAAAGTGTTAGAAGGAATCAGAACGATCAATATGCGGCATTAAGCATGAAGTCACCGCACCTTCGCAGATGTCGGTGAACTCGTCATCTCAGCTCCGTGTTGTTTGTCTCAAGTATTAAGAATGCTGATGAGTCAGAGGAAGAGCACTTCAGTTTTGCCCCGCATACTTTCATAAGCATGTTTGATTTTGTATTTGTTTTGTCTGCTTCCCTTTGGGCGTGCCTGTGTGTGTGTGTGTGTGTGTGTGTGTGTGCGTGTGTGTGCGTGTGTGACTCATTAGCCCTGAGTTTCCTGTTCCTTGACATGATTAAACTAATGAAAGAGACAGAGAGGAGGCCACGCCCCTTTGAAGGTAACGCTGCTGTCCTACTTGGTTTTTTGCATGAGAGTCAAATGACCTTTTGGTTCGTCTGCGCCGTCACGTTTACATTCCCAGCAGGGAAATACCGTTTTTAAAATTCAACCCTTTATTCAGGTAAGTTTCACTTTTCATTTCGGTTTCTTTTTCCTCCTTAAAATGCATTATAAAGGCTGAAATATGACCCTTCCGTGGATTGAATATTGTCTTTATTGGTTCAGCAATCTTAATTTGTGTCAATGCTGAAATATTGGCCTTTCTTTGGACCAGGACAGGCTTTGGTGTTTTATTGTGGAGGAGAGCCACCGTGTCTTATAGAAAGACCACCTGAACGTGACTAAAATGCATTTGCATAGAAATACTTTATTCACCAAAAAACAGAGAAGCTATTTTGGTGCTGGCTGTTGTTTAGGCCGCTATCAACAAATAATAAGATGAGATGTTTCAGGATTAACTTCCCACAGCTGAAAGACAAACGTGCATCTTTGTTGTGGATGTGCGATCAGTGCTGACGGTAACTGTAGTCCACTGAAGAAGCACCATACGGACCGACAAAGACAATCTACTACTGCGGCGCCGTGCCGGCGGTGCCTACATGTACCAGCATGCATTGCGCTACGGTTGACAAATACAATGAAGGAAATATTCTAAAACCGAAAGATGCAACTGTACTCTTTCTGAATTTACACCAAACTAAGACACTAAATCTCTCCTTGGTTTGTTTTTCCGCTGTCTTTCCAACAATCAGTAACTCTGGTCTGGTCAAAATAAATACTTCGTTCACAGAGTAACGTGGGAGAATATCCCGGCTCTTCTTCTTCTCGCTCTCACTCCTTCTTCAAAGGCACACCGCGACATCAAAGAAATACAAAAATCTCCCACGGGTACCGAATGTGAAGGTAGCACTCTGTAGTCAGTCAGTGAGGAGGAAGAACAACAGACTTCACAGCTGGGGCACAGAACATCAGTAACATCTGCAGGGGCTTTCACACCACATACCGGACCCGGAGAGATAAGGTTGAAAATGTGCCAATTTTCCTTTTTAATGCTGTGAAAAACCTGCAAAACAGAATCAAAGGAAATGACGTCGCAGTGTGTGAGAGCAGCGCTTCTGTTTCTCAGATGAACAGACTGTTGATGCGCGGCCTCCTTTGAGAGCAGTGTTTATTACTCTGGACCGACCGACATCATTTGAATAATTACTTCCATTTGAGGATATCTAGGTTTGTCTCGATGCAAACACGACAGAAGTTGTTTGTATGAAGATCCTCTGGAAGCCAAAGGTCTGAAGCCTTTCACTGCCGCGTTGCATTGGGATGAATCAGTTAAAGGTGGAGCTGCAGTCTTCTCTCACTCTGCACACGCACACAAAGACAAACACTGATGTCGAGAAGAGCGAGGGGTGTGTGTGTGTGTGTGTGTGTGTGTGTGTGTGTGTGTGTGTGTGTGTGTGTGAGAGATAAAAGAGGGGAGGAAACTCTCAAGGCCGCACTGCCCGGCGGCCTTGAGAGCCAGAGCTCAGAGCAGGTGGTTCTCATATCAAACGGTAGCAGTCGGTCCGTGACTACCACCTCCCTTCAGCATGTTTCTAGCTGAAGTAAAGCAGCAGATCTCAGTTATTTGTACTGTAGCGTCAGATTCAGAGCATTATTGACATTTGATCAATTGTGCAAATACCTGTGTGGTGCACGAGGAGACCTGCAGAGTGCGTCGACGTTGTGTGGTTGATGGGAGAGTTCCCACGGTGTCCCACGTGCATAAACACCATGTTATGATCGTCTGCAGTTCTGCTTGTTGTCAGGGATCCTATGAACTCTGGGAAAACAGCGGTACAGAAACGCGCTTCACTCAGCAGCCCGATGAGACGCTCAGGCCTGCGACTGTCTCGCCCCTCACTGTTGTGTTTTGGCATTTTAATTTTGTTTCAGTTAACCTCAGTTTGAAAAGTCAGCTGTGCTCAAGAGCTGCAAAAAGCCCGAGGCTTTCTGCATGGAAGTGATTTTACGTTTGAATGTGTTTCGGTTTCAAACCTAGAATTTGACTTTGGCCAAATGCGGATGTTTGTCCAGGAACAAGCGCGTTACTCTCACAAACATCCTCCCTCCTCCCTCGCTGGTTATTCCTGTTTTCTGTGTGAGTCAGTGGTTCTTAAAGCCAAACGGAGTCCGTTTCTGCTGAAGGACGGGGAACTCCTCCATGTCGGGTCTTCTCCCCTCGCCTCCCATCTGTCAGCTTGTGTTTGAGGAGGAAAGAATGTCGGCTGGAGATTTGCTTTTCTGCGTATCAGCAGTTTTGTTTCATAAAAGCGAAGCAACATGTAGGCGATGACGGCTTTCACACTATATTTATATATATATATATATATATATATATATATATATATATATATATATATATATATATATATATATATATATATATATATATATATATATATATATATATATATAAATATAGTTTAGTATAAATATAAACTATAAATATAGTTATAGAACATTTTTGTAGACGGTCCTCCTAAAGTTTCTAACAAGGAGCACCACAAATATGCAAATATGCCCTCTGATTTTCCTCAAATTATCAGTGAATACCAGACAGTGCTTATCAGAGAGAAAGAGTGTGTGTGTGTGTGTGTGTGTGTGTGAGACACACTTTTACAGTCTATGGAACGCACTCATTTCTGTCGAGAGATCGTTTGATTGATGATCTTTTTATTGGTTTCCATCCCACACTTTGGAAGCACACAAACCACGGCTGAATGGGTGCGTTGATGCATTAAGTTACGTTTATTCTACAAACAAATCGAATATATTCATGAAGAAGTTATGAGCTTATACTGCAGTGAAAACATCTCGGCGGGATGACGGTTCAGCTGATGTTTCAGCGTGAGTGAGTCAGTGACTACAACTCACTGGCCTGCTGCTGCTGTGTATATCATATATAATGATAATAACATGTAATAATAACTTCATAGCACCTTTGAAAACAGAGTTTACAAAGTGCTTTGACAGACATTTATAATTAACAGCCACTATTTGACTAAGTGTGTTTCATTCTTCACAACCACCGAGCATCAGACAAAGGTTCACTCTTTACCTTTCTGTTTGCATCGTCCAATCACAAGCTGCCACGGGATCCTCTGTGTAGATTTACATGAGAAATGTCTGTCAACACAGACACACACACACACACACACTCTCTCGCTTTCTCTCTCTCTCTCTCTCTGTCTCTCTCTCTCTGTCTCTCTCTCTCTCTCTGTCTCTCTCTCTCTGTCTCTCTCTCTCTCTCTGTCTCTCTCTCTCTCTCTCTCTCTGTCTCTCTGTCTCTCTCTCTCTCTCTCTCTGTCTCTCTCTCTCTCTCTCTCTCTGTCTCTCTGTCTCTGTCTCTCTGTCTCTCTCTCTCTCTCTCTGTCTCTCTGTCTCTCTCTCTCTCTCTCTCTGTCTCTCTCTCTCTGTCTCTCTCTCTCTCTCTGTCTCTCTCTCTCTGTCTCTCTCTCTCTCTCTCTCTCTCTCTCTGTCTCTCTCTCTCTCTCTCTCTCTCTCTCTCTCTCTCTCTCTGTGTAAACTGTGCACAGAGCTGATTGACTGTGTGTTGTGTGTCTTTAGGACCATGTGAGGAGGAGATGGAGGTTCACGATGGAGCTCCTGACCTGACAGAACGAAGAGGAGGCCAAGGCTCATCACAGGTAGACTCAAAGGCGACTATATATATATATATATATATATATATATATATATATATATATATATATATATATATATATATATATATATATAGCCATCTCGTGAACCGAATGTTATCGCCCTTTTGTTCATATAGCAGTACTTACTGCGCAATACACTACTTTTGAATTCATTATTGAACTTTGCCATAACAATGCGATTCATCGCGATTCA